>JAPSGF010000058.1:4000638-4063158 GCA_035772895.1 Perdix hodgsoniae | reverse complement strand
AGGAGAGGAGAGGAGAGGAGAGGAGAGGAGAGGAGAGGAGAGGAGAGGAGAGGACAAATGAAAAAGAAAGAGAAAAAGAAAAAAAAGAAAAATGAGGAGACACCTGTACCTGCGTAAGGCTGATCCAAGCTTGAGAAGGCAGAGTCCAGACCTGGAGAGCTGGGCATGTCACAAAGCCCGTTCAATTCACTGCTCCCCATAAACAGAGAGAGGCAGTCGGAGAGAAGCAAAGCAGCTTCCTGCTGGATCAGAACCAAAAACTCTGAGGTGTCCAAGCCCTTTGCTATCAGTTCCACAAGCCTTTTAAAGCCTCTCTTTTGTCTAGAAGGCATTGCTGCCAAAAGCCATGAGGTCATTTTGTCTATTTTTGTCTTCTTAGTTTCATCACTGAGCAGTGTGATGGACATTGTCACCTGGCACTTAAGCATTCTCCTTTTTTTTCTCCTCCCTCCAATCCCTGGGAAAATAACCTGTTCTTTTTTGTCTTAAAATAAGAAAACATTCTATTGTTCCCACTGCTTCTGTGGCGCAAGCTTCAGGCTAGAAACTGTTTACAACTGGTACCTCCATGGACCCTTCAAATAGATGAGGTTAACACATATACAGCACAGCAAAGTAAAGAAATCCACCCAGGAGGAAAGAAACTTTCCACCTCTGAATGCTCAGGGAGCACCCAGCTTCAGGCAAATATAAGGAACAAAAGAAGACGAGGAAAGGCTTTCTTTTCCTTTATACATCAACTTCCTTGCACATCTCAGGAGTATCAGCTCATGATACCTACTCCTGTTGTATGCCAGGACTAAGAGACATTTGACAGAGGAGCATAAGGATACTAAGTGCCTGTAGTGAAGTGTTTGACTGAATTAAAATGGCAAAGGCTGTTACCTACAAGGAAGATGCTCAGGGAGGGCGATGAAGGGTTTGGAGACCAAGTGTTTTGGCAGCACTATTCAGAGCTCCGGCACCAGAGACTGCGAGGTGATGAAAGACAAGATGATGATAGTAAGAACTGAGGTGAACAAAGAAGAAGGGAACAGAGTGCTGGGAATCTACAGATCTCTGAGAACATCATCTCCAGTGTTAGAGGGTCTAGAAAAAGGAAAGTCTGACCATAGAATCATAGAATCATAAAATTATTAAAGTTGGAAAAGACCTCAAAGATAATCTTGTCCAAACATCTACCTCCTGCCAAAACTATCCACTAAGCCCTGTCCCTCAAATGCCACACGATGCCTCCTAAAATCCATTTGCCATTGCTGAATGCCTGGGAAGACAATTTCCTCAGGCAGTGTTACTGTAATAGAGACATGTCATGCCTCATACAAAGGCTTTTACAGTAAAAGCAGAGAAAGTTACTCAGTTCCTTCTTTCTGATCAATATTTATATATACAGGGATACAATCTCTTTGAGAAAACCTTGTTGAATCTGATATATATAATATGCAATTGGAAATCAAAATATAGCTCTATAGTGCTGAAAAAAAAAATTAGGAATATTCAAATGGATCAGATAAGACAGAAAACAGAAGGATTATGAAACTCTCCTGAATTATGCTGACGTGGTGGAAAATGTCTATAGAAAACATTTTGTTAACTTCTAAAGCACTCAAATTTTGTTTGAAGTTCTGCTGGAATAATCTACAAAAAATAATTAGCCAAAGCCTACAAAGACTTTCCTGTGTCCTAATTTAGCTAAAGCCCACTGAAGTAGAATGAATTAAGTTACTAATTTCAGTAAAAAGAAGGGCAAAAGCTATACATTTTTTCAGGATACAGACCCATTACAGAAAAGAATTTTAATGCATACTCAAGAAAACTACCGAACACGCAGGCTTATACAATGTCAAATAGTGTTTGTTTTCACTAGGAAATAAGGCTAGTAAATTTTATTACTAAGGACCACATTCCAGAAAAGCCAATAGCAAGGCTTTTTTAGAAAATAAGGATGATGCTAATTTCAGAAATTAAAAAAATATTCATGTGTGGTGAAATTCTACTTTGTCTACTGCCTTTTCATATGGGATCAGCTAGAATTTTATTCTTCTGGCTATTTATGTTAGACAAGGTCATTTTTCCATGGCTAATGTTGCAAGTATCTCAGTAAGTCACTGGAAGATATAGACATTTCATGCTCTTCATACCTGGAGTCCTTTCAAAATAGGATTTGAATAGGTTATATGGGCTTTCCAAGTATATCTCTCTCAAAAGCCAGTCTTTAAAGTTATGCCAATAATTGAATTGCAAAGAATAACGAAGGAGACTATATATTCTTTTACTTAAAAGTTGTGGTGTAACTCTGGGGACGCAACATTTATTTCTCATTCTTGTATCTTTGCATACTTTTATCACATAAACTATGCAAACTAAAGGGCATAAACCGGCTTTGCCTCCAATTTAGCATGCTACAGACATTCAGTCTCGCAACATTTAAGTCTATCAAGATTTTAATGTATAGTTTAGTACCTAGCAAACCAGTATGTTTTTTGGTTGGTGATTGAAAGAGTTCCAAGTGAGACACTGCCCCATTACAATCCCCTGGTTTTAGAAAAAAAGAAATCAAGCTTTTCTGCAGGTGAATTTACAGCCATGGGAAAACAAACAAACAAACAAACAAGCTTAGTCACTTAGTGGATTTTGGACCATTTATAGCCATTCTTTGATTCCCACACCACTACAGCAGAGCCCTGCTAGGCTAAGAAGGTTCATACTATACATGGCTGCAATTAGTCTGTGTATTAGTCTCATGGTATCCTGCTGGAAATCTGAATAGTTTGTTCACTCAAAAAAAATCTCCCTTATATGATAGAGAGTTTGTGTTTTTTGTGTTTTTTTTTTTTCCTGAGCTGGATGGAAATGTGTCCTCAGTGCAAAAGGCAGCATACATGGTCAGCATTCCTATGCTGCCATCTCACTCTCAGGCCCTGGATATTCCCTACACAGTCTTCTACAACAAGAGTGCCAGGACAGCACCTGTTGAATGTACTGGTGAATCTGCCTTTTGCATTTTTAGCCTGATTACCCAAGAAAGGTTGGGTAAAGTCAGTCATGCTTTACATCTTTTGATCTATCTGATTCATCCTAATAGCTTTTGAGACCATTTGTTAATTTTAGTCCAAACTCACAAAGCTACAAAGCTCCTCTGTGTTCACATGAAAAGAGGACAGAGACAGACCCCCCCCCCCCCCCACGAAGCAGAAAGCCTGAGTGTGGTCTTAATTGGGCACCAAAAAATGAAAAACATGCAAAGGATTATGAGTTCCCATATGAGAACCATCAGGCAGGTTCGCATCTACTACAGAATGAGATATCAAATCTGAGACACAAATTAAAAGGACACCAGGATCTGTTAATTCTGCTGCTCACAAATTGATGTCTGACAGCAGGATAGTACTGATTCATCATCTCTTCGTCCTTCAGTGTTTCCAGCATGCACACTGGTAATACAGAGAAGCATATGCTCACCATCTGTGCACTTGATTAATCCTGTGGCACATGTCATACATTCTTATTATCTAATTGATTTTAGTCCCTTTCTGCAACCTGCCAAGCTCCCATCTCATTCTATAAATCCAGCCTTCCACAAGACAACTATATGTACTTTTCATGCCTTATGACAATTTCTGATTAACACATCACAGTCTCTACTCAGTCCTCAGGTCACCCATTAAAATGGTTTTATTGCCATTTGCTATTACTGCTTGATAGGTAAAACACATTCAAGAGAAATAAAAATATTTTAAAAGCTTCCCTAGGAAGAGTTCACTGTTCAAAAGCAGATACAAAGACCTGGGAACAATTCTGATCTCCTCAATCCAGGTAAACCACCTCCCATCCCAATGTTCCCCACACACCTGGGTTTCTGAGGGAAGAAAGAGCAGAAGAAAGCTGCAAGGTGTCTGAGCCAGGTCCCAGTTCTGAATAACGGCAGTTTAGGGGCTGCAGGTTGTCCCACAGCACATGCTGCCTGTTCTGTCTAGGTGTAGCCAGAACACAAGATCCTCTAACAGAAGAGAGGAGGGTTGGGATTTTTAATCATCTGTCTTTTCACCAGTCATATAACATTGAGGTGGAGAGGACATTTGATTGACATATGTTCATGTTCAAAGCTCCATGGGTGAAAATATAGAGGTAGCCCCGCTGGATTTAGAAGCCAAGTGAAACACTACTACCAACTTAGCCAATTAGCTAACCTGACATCATGAGCCATTAATAGTTACGTTTTCTGTTCCATTCTTAGCCAATTGTGTGGTCACCTTACAGTAGTCCCATCTCATCCATATTTCTCTAGTTGGAAAAGTCATGTGGAACCATATCGGATATCTTACAGAAGTCAACACATGCTGTGTCCACCTTATTTCTTTAGCCACAAAGTATGTTACCTTACTGAACAGGTCACTGACTGGTTTCTTTTTTTTCCTTTCATTACTGATCATTTTGTTTTCCATGAAATGTGTTCAAAATAGTTACTTCCTTCAGCTAACTGAAGCTAAACATTTTTTAGTCATCACCAAAACCCATATCTATAAGAAACGTGATGTTCTTGGTCTTTTTCCCTGAGTCTCTACCCATTATTCTGAAGTACTAACCAAGAGCTGGGGGTCATTCTGATACAATTTTCAGTAATTCCTTACATTTTACTTCTAGAGAGAATAAGATTTAGACTTGTCCTTTTCAGTATACTCAGTACATCAAGGTCTGCTTGTTACGTGGTTAACATAAGCAGTAGATACACTTACGACAGCAAAGCTTTACAGATTTCACAACAAACTGATCTCTCTTCCTGTGATGGATTGAAGGAAAAGTGAAGAATGATATTTATCAGATTGATGTTTTTCCCCTCCCTACCATTAATTTTCTCTTATTGAGCAATGACTCTGTTATTTAATTGCCATTTGTCAAAGTCCATTTATGACTCACTCTTTTATGCCCCTCTCTCCCACATTACTATCATTTTTTCTCATTTCACTGTTGCCACTGAGTAGTTTTGCCTACTTGTCCCCACGTTTTCAGCGAGTCCCATGTAACTTCAGATCTGATAGAAACAACATTGGACAGGAAGAGGGATTCTTGTTGCCTGTTTGCATTATAATTTCTTCCAATTCAACTCTGAAAATTCTGGAACCTAGCAATTATCGGGCAATTTCTATCTGCCCAAGCAGCTACTACATCACTACATTAACCATGAAAATAACACCTCTGTGCTTGTGGTAGAAGAATATAAGCCAAAGGTGTAATCTCAAATGCCATACTCAAACCTAAAATTGGATAAAAAGTGTTCCAGATGCACAGCATTTCTCTCACTGCTGTCTTTGTTAATAAATACATTTGAAGGAAAAAAAAAAAAAAAAGCTAATACTGAGAGATTCATAAGCAAAGGCAGCAAAGGCATATGAGTAGATCGCATACACCAGTGTATGTAAATTGATTTCCCTAGTGGAGGCAATTTCCAGGTCAGTGCATGATGAAGTGAGATCAGACCCTTCATCAGTGATTCACCCATAGAGGTTGTTGTCCTTGTTTCCCTAGTGGTTGGCTGCTTACTGGGTTGCAAGGGCCAAGGGCTATTCAACATTGCTTCATACTGCAAGGAGCAAACTCCTTGTAAAATCAACAGTTCAGGTGATTAATTTTAAGCTCCTGGGCAAAGTAAAATGTTTTTCTGCTCTATTTCTAACCAGAAAGGGTGGAGACCAAAACTTTTGGGTCTTCTACATTGCAGAGAATTGCAAAATGATTAAGCTAGCCTACCAACCTACCAACTGCAATTATTAGTCACAGCTGTTGAAGGTGAAAGCCAAGTAGAAAATGTGGTGCAGTAAGTTCAAACTGCCATTCAGATACTTTATCTTCTTCACAACTCCAGTGACCCGTATGCATTGTAATAGGCTGATAGCTGGCTTGTTGCTCTCACACTCTCTGCAGAGAAAAGTGACTATGCTGTTAGCAGAGGTAATCTGTAAGACCCTCCAATGAACAAGCAACTTATAAATAAGCATCCTATCTCATCAAGTGATGCTGCTGTACATCCGCTTCAAACAAGAAGAATTTCCTTTTCTGATACAGAATGTGGCAACTTTGATGAATCTGCTCCTGCAGTCAGGCCCATATAAAGCAGAAGAGGAAATTTCCCCACCCATTATTCCCTCCCTTCCCCTGCCGTATATGGAAGGCTCTTGAGTCCTAGGAATTAAAAATAGTCCAGTGGATAAGCTTAAATTGAGATATTTTGAAGCACTTCTTGCACTGACACAAATTCCTATGTGATAGCAAGTTAGGACCAGACTGCTGTCCTGGTATGCTTGCCTTCTGACAGCAACTGGTATCTGCTGTTATGGGAAAGCCTGAGCCCACTGCACCTGGGAGACAACTAAAGAGGGTAAGAATACAGTGCTCCTTAGAGTGGAGAGGCAGCTCCGGCTACAGAATGATCCCAAGCCTTATTATAGCTTCCTTTCTTTTTGCATTATCCAAACAGCACAGAAATCATATCAGGCAGAATCTGGACTGGCCCATTACAATGAGGATAAATGGAGATCCTAAAGATACCCAGTTTCTCCAAGGATTAATTTATTTAAAATGAGTGAATTTCTGCTTTAGTGAAAAAGAAACAAATTTCTACTTTTGTTTATCCAGATTAGGCAACATACTGGTTATCCACAAATACGAATGCCCTCCTATAGTTCATTTTAAGTACTGCAAAGAGTCTCCATTTGCTGGTTGTTCTCTTGCTCTCCTGAGCAAAGCATAAGGCTGCACAGAGTCACTGGGTAGCAATGAAAACTGAAGTCTTATTATCTGAAGGGCAAGTTCCTCACACTTCCAGGGTATGTGGCTCCCCACTCTACCCCACCAGTCTCCATCAGCAATACTCTGAGTGAGTATTGAGCAGGCATGTCTGAACTGTGTGTCCTCTGGGGAGCTGGGATGACATAGGTGCTTATTCCAGACTTTGGGAAAAAAACTGGGTCAATCACAATATGCAAATTGTGATAAGGCAAGAACTTTGGAAAGAGGCTCAAACCTGTTGCCTGAAGAGACTCTAAGCCCTTACACCTTTGCTGGGAAAGGAGACCTACAACACAGCAGCTGACTATACACAGGGTATCCTAAGGTGGCACCACTAGCTGATGCCCCCCCCCTCACTGTGCTTCTTTTGTTCCATCTCATCCTCTGCCAAATCCTTGTTCAGGCTGTTTGTAATTGCCACTACACTATGTTCTGGTCCTGGGGTCAAACTGTTGGCTAGGGTGAGTAAGTGAGCTACATTTGTTTTGTCTTACTGCTGTTCAAAGCAGGCACTGGACAACAGTGTCACCTCTAACAATTGCCAGATGATTTACAACAACTTAGCAGGGAAATAAACTGTGGTTGTCAAAAGTTGGTAAGTTTAATGCTGAAAAAATGTGAAAATTAACAGAAAATGAACCAGAGAATTAAGACTGATAATCTTCATCTTAATGAGGGTAGGAAAGAGAATGAGGGGAATATGGGAAGCATTTTGTAGTTAATGAGCTAATGTTCTCGAGTATGCAATCAGTCCAGGTCAGAAATCTGCAGTTCTGTTTGCCTGAGCTACAGGAAGAGATAAGAAAGAGAGAATGTAGCTTAAGAATTACAGTGAAAAGTTAAAAAAGAATGAAAGCAAATAGAAAGAGAAAAAAAAAAACCCAAATTGGAGAAAACATCACAGCAAGCATGAGAAAGCTGCATGAGTACATTCTAGAAAAAAAAAGGTAAGTAACCAGTTGGTTGACAGTTCCAAAACAAACAAACAAACAAACAAAACAACAACAACAAAAACAAAACAAAAAAAAGGGAGTTATTCATATTCTTACAGTGTAGTGGTGGAAGCCATAACGAAAGTGAAGGTCATAGAATCATAGAATGGCCTGGGTTGAAAAGGACCATAAAGATCACATAATTTCAACCCCCTGTCATGGGCAGGGTCACCAACTACTAGACCAAGCTGCTCAGAGCCACATCCGGCCTGGATGGTCAGGCCAAAGCAGGGAGGGTGTGCACCAAAAGGCAAACATCTGATTAGGTAGACAGAATGGTCTTTAAATGTCTCCTGAGTCTATATCAAGTTCTAGGCTCCTGTGATTGATCATCTAAGTCAGCTACTCTTCATAACTCTGTTTTTAAAAATTTGTTTAGCTTCTAAACCATGAGCTTGGTTTTGTGCTCTGGTTTGGCAAAAGCCAGAAGTCCCCCTGTCCCAAAGTAGGCTACTGTGCTTCGTATACTGCTAAGGGAAGGCAGAGAAACAGAGCTTTGAACTCCTCTGGCTCTGGCTCTGTCTCCATGGGAGCCTGGAGCAAGTGTAGGAGCTAAGCCAATTCATGTACAAACATCCTTGCAAGGCTGCATCTTTCTGGCAACGGCTACAGTACCTCCAATGGATATAGCATCTCTACAGGCAGTCCCTTTGCAGGAATCAGTGCCTCTCTGCAGTCCCACACCCTCCTGTATTTCTTCCAGAGGTAGTTGCTCCTTAGCTCTGCTCATCACATACTGAATGCCTTTCATCTCTTTTCATTCCTTGCTTCTTTCCTTCCTAGACTTACTAATGACAACAAATTTTTTCTAATGGCTACTGCAGTCCAGCATAATCAAGACAGAGTTTTACCCTCACATTTACTGCCAAGATTCCTAACTCAAGAAAAATCCAAGTTGTCCTTGTGATTTGCAATCCAGGCAGAACAACTCTTACATAAGGACACTCATAGCCAAAGATGATCCAGAAGGGGAATGAAGGGTGGAAGGAATAATGGGAGAATAAAATACCATCTCAGTCTCTAATATTTCTAGGAGCCCTGCCTCTTGCTGGCAACGCAGTTGCATCACCTTCTGCCACGGGGTATTATTTTGCCATCAGAAATGTTCTGCATTGAATACCTGGCTTTCCTGGGAGCCTTCTGTGCTGACACTATCCATGGAAATAAGCCTTGATGTAAAGCATTTGCTCATCCACTGCTAGGACTATCAGATGGCAGGGAGCAGCTGAACATGCCTTTCTCACCATTCACCTCATGCTTGTACATTATTCAAATGGGGAAAAAATAGCTTCATCGTCAGAGAGGCTGAAACTGCTACTTTCTTTGCTCTTCTAGGGAAAGTGAATGTTGTAGATGAGGAAGAACTACTACATGGCACCGAGTCAGTTGTACTGCCAAGCAGGGCCTGACATAAAGCACACAACTGAGTCTGTCCTCAACACAGAGCAGAGCAGATACAGCCTAGATTTGACAGTTACCTCTAAAAGACCAAGAAAAAGAGGGAAGAGTGACATAACAATAGCTTTGAAATATTATCTGGTCTGGGGAAAAGATGTCTAGTGTTTGAAGCAGAGAACCAGAAGTTAGAATGTGTGTGTTTTATCTCTGATTCAGTCTAATAACTTTTCTATGTCTCAGTTTCCCAGTCTGTTCCACAATTAAGTCAGTTTTTTGAAACCTGCTTAATTTCTAGGCTCAGAGAAGTATAAGTTAATCATTTGACTAAGTGAGATACTCATATGAAAAAAATATATATACTATTACCTTTTATTTGATATTATTGGCTAGATCGCCACGGTGAAGTCAAATAACATCTTACTCTGTCATCATGTTTGAGTTTGAAATACCATATATAGCAGAAACCAGGATAGATATTCACAACTGAGGTCACATTCAGGTCCATCACCCAAGCACTATGCTAAATTTTTCAGTGTTTTATTCTACCTGGAAAGGTCTCAAGAGATACCCACCCTACAAGGAACTGTCAGATTAACTGATTTACCAGCTCCCACCTACATTTGCTGCCAGTACTTCAAGTAGATTGATTCTACCCTAGCTGCTACATAGCTGATTGTGTGGCTGGAGCTCCTAGAAGTGACTCCTGGACCCTGTGCCCTTTTTCTCATCCAGTGCTTGGGACATCCTGGGTGATCCAGACCCCAGTGGCAAATGTGCAATGGGAAACTCCCGTCTCTGCAGGGCCGATGTGGCTCTTGCTTCTTCACAAACTAGAGGAGCTAACCCACTTGACATTTGCAGGAATGAGGATTTTGAAAGGAGATGAAGCATAGGAAGAGGGCAAGGATGAGTGGCAGGGTGCAAAGGACTTACTAGCCTGCTTGGCTTTCTCCGTGTATGTGGTGGTTAGATCTTCATCAACTGGGTGCTCCACTGGCCCCACCATGGGGATGAGATGGCGCTCCGCTCGGATAGCCTTGGTGGCATGGGGTAGGAGCATCGCCTCTGGAGAAGGCTCATGACCCTCTGTTGAGGATGGCCGCAACTGTCCCTCACTCTCTGAGAAAGGGGTGTCTGCACGGCTGCCAGGTGGACAGGCAATCTCCCTCTTGGCCACCCCACTGCAGCTGGCCTCCTTGGCTTCCTTCTGCACCGCAGCCTCTGGCAAGCTCTCGTAGCCGCTCTGCTCAGACAGGGACACCTCGTCCTGGGGGAAATCTGCTTTGCTGTTGGTGCTGTCTGGTGGGGAGCGTGGGGACTTCTTGCGGGCCCGGCGATGCTTCTCCTGGGCCACGTTGTCTGCATCACTGTCAGTCTCACCGTAGTAGGCCTCGCTATCTGGTGGGGAGGTGAGGCTGTCCAGGTGCCTCTGTGGCCTACGGGGCTGTGAGGGCTGCGTGGTGGCTGGGGCTCCTGCCGGACCTGAGCTCAGGAGCTGTGCCGTGGGACTGAGTGGGGATGGAGGGGAGAGCACTCGCTGCCCTGGGGAAGGGGAGCGCTGAAGCCGCGGGCCAGTCTGGTCCCCACCAACTGTCCTGTGAGGAGAAGGAAAAGCAGTGAGTGAGGTCTGGGTGGTGAGGCGAGCTGGAAGGAAACTGCATGTGAGGAGGGAGCCCACTGGTCAGGGAAGGATGGAGGCTGAGCTGGTGTTTCACGTGTCTTTTGTGTGGGACAGATATCTACAGTGCAGACACTAAGAACAGACTCATCTCTGACATCAGCTGTGTGCTCTCATCCCAAGTTTCTGCTTCACAATCTCTTTGGAAAACAAGTATTAAACATTCAAAATCAGTTTGATTCTGAACCACACAGCTCGGTTAGGGAACTTTTTCCCCTTGCCAGAGTCATGAGGATTCATCAGAATTACAAAGGATCCCCAAGTATCTGATTTCTGAGCATGCTTATGGGGAAGTTAGGCAGACAACATTGCCTCTGTAAAGCTGTGGGCTCATGTTATCAATTGTTTGTTATCCAGCCTCTGAACTGTGAAAAATTTATATTCATGTCAAATGTAAACCTTGGTGGAAGCTAACTGTGGGGCAATTCTCCTGACAGTTTATTTATTTTAATAATATTTATATTATGAATTCCTACTGGAGAGAAAATGCGAAGCTCCCCAGGCAAAATAGAGATGTTCTTTCTTTACATACATAAACAGACAACTGAAACTCATTGCTGCTTATAAACTATTTTCTGTTGTTCTGCACTATCCATTCAGGCCTCAATCTTCCTCCTGTCTCTTTACAAACATCCCCCAAGCAAAAATACATATATGACCTTGCATACTGCAGTCTTCCAGCTACCTGTCCTTTCTGAAATAAGTTGATTGGTGTTGTCCCTGGGAATATAGATATGAAGTGTTAATAAAGATGTGTTGAGAAAGCAATATTTGATGAGCTCTCTGCTACACCAAAACGAAGCCAACTTTATTCATTGGTTACGTTATTCTCAGTCCATCCAATACTGGCTCCCAGAGGGCTGATCCATGCATCCTGAGAGAAGTCTGTCACTTTGCTAATTCAAAGTGTGCTGATTTTGACCCAAAGAATTTGCCTAGGCACCTGTTGGCTGCAGATGGGCTCCAAAGGGGTGAGATAAGGCCTTGGCTACGGATCAGGCGCTATTCTGGCCACCCTGTTCAGGGCTCACTCATCCCAATTCATCACAGTTTGCTGACAGAGTGAGTACATCAGAAAGCATGGGCACCTTCTTGTAGCCAAGGGAAGTAGCCTACATGCTCCTGCTTTCCTTCCTTCTTTGAGCACTGCTTTCCTTGGCCCCCAGTGTACAAATGCCAGAAAGCAGGGTGGCTCTCCCTTCCCTTTGCTCACAGTGCTCTGCCTTCTGTGGGCTGCAGAGAATTACATCTTCCAGATCCCTTCACCAGGGTCTTATTTCCTGAGGGCAGCTTCTGTTTTGGTGGTAGTGTGAACTAGTTAGATCCTCACACAGCTTTGCTGCCTTTGTCTTTACCTGACTGATTTACAGCTTGGCCCTCATCTAGCTTGATCTGAAGAACTGGGCTAGCTTTCACACAGGTAGAAACAGCAAAGTTACTGAGATCGTTCATATGCCTAAAATTTGATCCTTGTTTCTAATATTCTGCTGAACTGGAGAGCTCAGCAGAGATACATCTTCACAGAAAAAGGGACTCCCCTACCGACATCTTTGTAGAACTCAGTTCATATCATATTGGACTACAATGGCCTGCTGTAGCAAATATCCAGATAACCTTTGTGGTGGATCAGTTATCCGATATATAGTCAAATCCATTTCTACAGAAGAATTTTTTACCCAGAATGAACTGGAGACTGTTAATTCCTGAGGTAAACTGCCCTGTGTCAACTGTTTGATTGGAAACTATATTGTTCATTCTTAACAGCATATTTCTTACATTGCAAATATTTGCTTCCAACCAGAGGGGCCAGAGCATAAAGGCATGGAGTCTGTTCAGCACCAGTACTAGGTACTTGGAGAGCAGCATAGAGACAGTGCAGAACTTTTGGATGGCCATGTTAGCCATGGGAATCTCCTCTTAGTACACTTCACAGTACAGAGAAACCAAAGGCTCCCTGCTTGCCTTCCTCCTGCTGGATGTGGAAAACTGCTGTACTGGATGAAACTGCCCTGCTGCCTGTACTGTCACAGCCCTGGGAACAGCTTACCTTTTCACTCGGATATTGAGCATGCCATTGGATGAGTCGATGATCTGCATGGCAGAAGCATGGGAGAGGCCAGCACATGACTTCCCATTGATAGATACCAGCACATCATTTTCCCACAGGCCTCCACGGCATGCTTTGCTTCGCTTTCGGATCTGGGGAAAAAAAAAGAGAGAAAAGGGATGAAAGGAAGAATGGTAGCCACTTAGTTCAGTTGCTCATCTCCTGCTGTCACTTCTATTGCTCTCTCTCTGAAAGAATAAAATAAGGCCTAAGACAACTGTGTTGCCAGGTTGGAGGACCAGTCCTCATAGAAGACCAGTCGCCTGTGCCTTTCTGTTTCTGTATTCCCTGATCCAGCATAGGCTGGACCTGAACACCAACCCAGTCCTAGTCCTTCACTGCAAATTTAAAACTCTGGAGTACCTTGACCTCTCATGCCCTGTTTCTAAGTTGCCTGTGTTTCAGAGAAGGAATGGGAACTTATTCCAGACTCTCCCTATACATGGCTGTGTGTCAGAATTCCCAGCTGTACTCATGACCGTGCTTCTGTGATGTGACCCATGACATGCACACAGAGTCCCTGTGGATGCCGTCCTTGGGGATGCTGACAATGGGAGGAGTTGAGGGCTCTCTGGCACTTCCTGCCATCAAGAATTCCTGCTCGAGTGGCTTTGGCCAAAATATTTCTGGACGTCTGCATCAGGCCACATGGTGTCCTGTTACACAAGTGTAAACTTGGAGTAAATCTTTAGCCTTAACAGGAGTTGTGCAGGATATGCATTGCCATATCTGAAAATGGAGTCTGAGGCTCTAGTTTCAAACTAGTACCCAATCTGGCCTCTTGTGGCCATCACACACCAAGCATTTACTCTTTCTTCTGTTCCATGACATATGCATTGAACTTCTCATTGAAACCCCCAACACAGTCTAGGGTTCCTGTTGGGGCTAGCAAGAAAACCAAGTGTCCACTGAGTTCAAAAACACAGACCTCTCCTGTAGATCAGCAGTGTGACAACCTTCTTATAGGACAGCTTGGCACTCATAATGCACTTACTTTGCACATGCAAAAATAGCCAGACAAAAACACTGCATAAGAGCAAATCAGGATGAAATATGCTAGATTTGTAAATGCTTCTATATATTTTCTTCAGATCTTGCAGTTACGTGAGAAACAAATCTGTGCAGAGCTGTCTGACAGAAGATTCAGTGAAAGAAGTGTGACAGATTCCTGCAGAGATGTAATGCACTGCAAGGCATCTTCTCCCACAACTTACGGCCTTGCAGCTCAAGCAACTGGACTCAGACAAAATCCTTTGGGAGTCTGTGTGGAACTTACAAGCTTCTCTGCCCACACTACCATGGAAGGAGATGTGAGAGGATTGCTACTCTACTGTCATTCCCTCAAGGAGCAGAAGAGAGCTGAAGCCCTGAGGACATCCCTTGGCATGGCTGGCTGGTCTCAGAGCCCAAGGCTCTGCATAATCAGCATGTGACATCAGCATGAGCCCTGCCCACCCATGTCAAGAGGCAAGAGCAGTACTGCTTGTAGGTCAGCCTGTCAGCAGGACTGAGAAGTGTTGAGGAAGAAGACAGAAAGAGGGGTCCTATGCTCTGAGTTGTTTGTATGTTCACTGGCACTTTATCCCTCTGTAGCCTCTCCAACTTGACTCCAAATTTTGTCTGCATGCTTAAAATAGGGATTCACTCATCCCAGCTGCCAAAGCCATCAGCTTCTGTCATCTTAGCCTTTTATCTCTCTTCTTGTTAATGTAAACTAGGAATGAGAACATGTGGGTCTGTAATGCTGAAAAACCACATTTCTGCTGTTACAGTACAAATATTGCTTCCTGATACTCCCTCAAAGTGCAGCGGTTAACTAAGAAGAGATAGCAGACACGTTTTCCAGTGCTGCCTACTGGGACAGCAGCTAATGCAGAGAGTAAGTGTTAGGGCTGTAGGGAGGGTATCAACAGTATCTCAATGGTATTACTCAAAAGGACAGCTGCTGCTCCACAGCCAAGTGCTCTGTGCTCTGCACTACATTAGGACACACTTACTGAGTATCTCTCCCAGTTTTGGAATAAGGAAGTGGGGGTAAAATGTTGTCTGGAGGTTCTGAGAGCATTCTTTACATCCCATAGTACTCCTCCATGCTCACTGAAGCCAGCTGGCTCTGGGCTGGTGACCACCCATATGAGAGGCTTATGAGCTTTCTGCCAGCCCTCAGGCCTTGCTGGGACCTGCAGGGGAGCACTTGGCATTTCCAGGCAGGCAGCCTCCTGCTGCCCCCTCAAGCACCTTTAGCTCAGAGTAGGCTGCTGGGACATGTGCTGCCCTGTGTAGGTTGAGCAATGCCAGCAGGCAACCCATTCATTTTGTGGCAAGCAGAGGTGCCAGCCCAGTGATTCTGGCTTGCTCTGTGGTCAGAACTTACCAGGGCAGCAGAAGGCCCATGTGCAAAAGTAACTATGGTTATTTCAGTGCCGCTGTGGGAGCTGCAAGCTAGCCCTGAAACACAGGAGGAGACTTCTGCCTCTCTCCATTCCTCCCAGGGAGAACAGGACCAGTGGCCAGCCCAGGAGGGACTTGGCAGAGTCTGAAATAGCATGTAAGCATTCCTGGCTGTCAGTCTTCCACAGGTTTATAAATCTTCTCTTGGAACTTTACAAATCTGCCTCCAAAGGCAGAGGGAAACAAACAATTTACAGATTTGTAGTAATGACAACTCCTACCCCCACCACATTTGCTGGAGAGGAGAAAGGCAGAAGGGGAATCTGCAGAGTGAGGAGGCCAACAGCATGCCATACAGAAAGGATAGGACCTAATGCACAGCCTTGTCAGCAGGGTGCAGTCTGCCGGAGGCCAGGCAGCCTCTGGACAGAGAGCGGCACCAGCATGCCAGTTAGCGTATGACTGCCAACACAGTGCTATGCAGACCTTGAACAACAACCTGCAGCCTGCACATCTCGCTCTCAGGGAAGGCAGCACCGAGTCCTCGAGGCCCTAGGCCAGCCCATGCCGTCAGCCAGGCTCACTGCCCGCCCTGAAGGTCAAACTGCCCTCATACTCACTACTTGCTCCCCATGTCCAGAAGGTGCCCTCTCCTGGGCACCCAGCAGCCTCAGGGACTGCCACTAACAGGAGCTGTTTGCACAGGCTGCGGGAAGAAAGGATGTGCCACCCAGCAGCTCTTCTGAACGTATGGGAAAGGAGGGGAAAAGAATCCTTCTAGAAGAATGGGACAAGTGGCATTTCAAAGAGAAATCCCCTCTGCTTTGTGAAACAGATACCTGAATGCTTTCTTGTGCAAGCCAGAGGCAGCAGTAAGGGTCTCTGAGAAGTGGCCTGGGGTAGCTCTGCGGAGTTGCATTTTCTGATCTCTGGCAAGGACTGACCTCTCCCTTTGGACAGGAAGATCTCACAGATTGTCTTGTAGCTACTTATCTGTTGTACCTTCGACTCCCTGTCTCTGTAGAAACCTCCCTCCCCACAGTACACCTTCGTTCATGATGGAGAAATGTCCTCCTCAGATTATACTGAAGGAGGATATATTTAAATCTCAAGAAGAAATTCTTTATTATAAGGGTCACAAAGCTCTGGACTAGGTTGCCCAGAGAAGCTATGGATGCTCTATCCCTGGATATGTTTGAGGATAGGTTGGATGGGGCTTGAGCAACCTGGTCTAGCAGACATTATCCCTGCTTGTAGCGGTGGGGTTGGAACTATGTAAGTTTTAAGGTCCTACCTTCCAACCCAAATCATTCCACGATTCTGTGATTTCAGCTGCATTTATGGAATCCCAATTTCAGAGTCTTACTGATTTATGCAACTGGAAATATAAATCAGTGTGGAATACTGGAACTACAACTTAATGAAACACATT
Organism: Perdix hodgsoniae; assembly: GCA_035772895.1. NCBI lineage: Eukaryota > Metazoa > Chordata > Aves > Galliformes > Phasianidae > Perdix > Perdix hodgsoniae. The sequence goes on along the minus strand of JAPSGF010000058.1, from coordinate 4,046,374 downwards.
TGCACATAGAAAATTGTCCCTCTCACTGCATTCACACCAGAGACTTCAGTTGTGATAAAACAGCTCTCACCAGAGCGGTTTACTTGTCTACAGGGCCTATGTACGTGCATGTACATTTCCTCTTTTCCTTTATTACATTGCTCTGTTCCTCTAATTGATCATATTGAATCCGGTGGGAAAGAAAGGACAGAAGCAGTTGAGACAAAAATGAAAAGAGTGAATGCAACAAATGAGAAATACAGGGAAGAAGAAAAGGTGTTGAAGGGAAGACCAGTGCTAGGCCAAGAAGGCTAGGATGAGGATCTGGCTATAGAAGAATTCTCTTAGTGCAGCCCTGAAGAAACAAAAGGACAATACTGGCTATTGGATGTGTCTCGGGTGAATTCAGCCTAGCTTTTGAGAACAGAATGCAAGGGAGAAGGGGTCAGATGCAACTTGGCAGCATCTGCTCTTCAGTATGGACTATATTTAGGCGGTGGCATGTGGGGAGTGAACACACGCTGTGATACTAAGAATAGAATAATCCTGATAGTAACTCAGTGGCTTCACATCTTGCCTGAGAATAGCCCAAGGAACCTGTCTTGAAACTGCAGCCATCCTCTCTGCTGGCTACCACACTTTCTTCATAAAAAAAGGTATTATGGTAGTCAGGTCTGTAGTGCCTTTCAGGAATGAACTGTAATAGGCACTTCCCCCTTGTGTCTCCAAGGTACTTCCCACCTCCTCCCTCATAGGCATGATCTGTACAGCAGAAAGACAAATTATATTACTGGTCTTCCATCTAATCTCTAAAATCTTTCCAGCAGCAACCAAACAAACTCAAGCCAAGTAAGAGTTGTATGCTGACTACAACTGGACTTTCCCCTTCCCCTCTCTGCTTGTGTCTCACATCACAGGGCTGCCGTCCATGCAACACTCCATGGCTGTGTGGCAGCATATAAATTTCATTCCCATTTAAGTGAAATGTGGTCCTGTCACAGGGTTCCAGTGAAGATATAAGAACTGTCCTGTTGTATAAAGCAGTATAAAGCATTACTGAAAGGAAATGAACTTAGGCAGAATCTGAAGAGCTGACTAACATCTGGGTCTGCTCCTCCCAGAACCACCTGCTCAGCTGAACTACAAACACAGCAGCTGCAAAAGAAGCAAACACCTCCTGCTCTTCTTCTTTGGGCACATCTGTGTTGACACCAGTTTGGTTACTGGAACAATTTGCTTTGATTAGGCTAGGGCCTCATCTTTTACCTGTGCAAGGACAGATACCCTAGTGGTTAAAGCACTAGACTGGCATCCAGGAAACCTGGATGAATTTTTTGTGTGATCTTAGAGACAGCTCTCAGACTGTGAGCTGTAAATGACTGCAGTCTGGTAATCAGGAATTACTTCAGTAGTCATTTGCTCTGACTCTCTTCTTTGTCTCAGCTGCTCACCTGAACATAAAGATCCATTAAGATAGTTTCTCTATGCCTTGCCTATTAAGGACCTTCATGGCAATTCCGTATTTTTACTAGAGTAGAATATTTACTATAAGCTATTATAATTACACTAATTATTATAATTATACTTCTCAATTCAGTTCCAATAACTTCCTTCCTAACGATTTGTTGCAGTTTAAGAGGCGCCACTGCAAGAATTTTCTCTTGGTAAAGCAGATCCAGTGTTCCTGCAGACCTATGTCAAAGGTCATCCACAGTGATGGTTAAGTAGAAGGTGTTTATCCAGTGAAAGAAGGGACAAAACATACATTTTCTGGAATAGTAAATGAATACAGAAAGGTGAAATAAGGTGTCTTGACCAGCAAGCAGATTGGGCGGTTTCTGGACAAAGGGTTTGGAGATGAAACCTGGTTGTGGCAGAGGATGCTGGTGCTAGACAATCCATTAAATGCAAACAAGTCTTCTTTAGTCTGTTACCAGCTCGAGTGTACTGGTAAGGGGACTATTGCTATGCTAGTACTAGAGAAAGAAGACAGTGCATTCGACCGAATTCTGATTCTCCCTGTGAGCAATCCTGCATAGTCGGCTATTTGTGCCTCTGAGAGGGAGTGCCTGCGTAAAGCTACTTCCCTTGCAGGTAACTCCAAGCCTTAGTGATGCACGGAGATTTATGAATCAAATCATTGGCTGATGTGATCAAAAATGGTGATTTGCAACTATGACAATACAGTTCTCTCTTCAGGCCACCTTCTTACAGTTGTCCCAGAGGCCTTATCCCCTCATCTCTGCTAGGAAGGGTAGAGCTTCCCTTCCAAGCACTGCTCTCTGCTCACTGCTGTCCCAGTGCTGTGCATAGCTTGCATGTCCTTGGCCAGACAGCAGTGGTGGAGGCACGTTCCCTCCCAGTGCACAGTGACTGTGGCCTATCTGCCCCTCAGAAAGTCCCCTGGCACCACAGCCAGCACTCCCTCACTGGCAGTCAGTGGTGGCACCTGTCTAAGTGCTGACAGGCCATAAAACATGTACAGGAGCACTCTCAGAACTGCCTGAGGCACTCCTTCCACAGCACCAAGGGACATGGTTGGCCCTCCAAAACTAGCATTAGTGACTGCTGTAGGCTAGACTGCTGTAGACTAGGCCACCACGACTTTCTTAGGCGTGACATTCAGTGCCCATGTGATCAGGTAGAGACCAGTCTATCCATCTTCCACTGTAAGGACAGGAAGGTAGAGCAAATCTGCAAGCTTTCAGGCCTATTTGGGTTAGAGCTAGCAGCCATCAGCAGGAATAATATCATGCAAGCAAAGGTGAACAGGCAGAGAGCCAGGCTGTGGATTGCAGGCATCAGCACCTGGCAGATAAGCCTATAGCATATAGACTGCAAGGATATCTGCCACAGGAGAAACAGTGAGTTTGTAGCAGAGAAACATGCAAGAGGTGAGAAACAGTAGAAAGGAGGTTGTGATGAACTGCTCTTAAGCAACAAAACAGTTGTTGCTTTCAAAACCAATTCAGTCCAGTGTCACCGCTTCCCATAACAATTCACTCAATTGCTGCAGTGTTTGTACAGAGAAGAGGAGCCTCTCAAGCTTTTGGGGCCAATTCCCTGTTGTTTTCGATGCCAAATTGTTTACTCCACCTAATCTGATTTTAAAAAAGCTTTTAGTTGTATGTCAGGATTGGAAGGAAAGTTGTTGCTGAACCACCCTGCTTAGTTACCCCAGGTCTTTCTGTGCACGCTTGATCAGTGATAGTGCTGTCCTTTATTTGAACAGTGCTGCTGATGTTTGCCCAGCATCTATTTGTAGAAAGACATCATATCTTTCAATCTTTGCAGTAGGTGAAATAATTCTTCTCCCTTCCTTTTCAATAGCTGCTCTATCTTGAATTAATTTTTCTTGAAAGAGGACAGCTCCATAGGTGTGATATTTCCAGTGAATTCTTATTTGTACCAGCAGTCAGCATCTCCCTAACTGGATTACACAGCTCATTTAAGCTCATTTGTTTGCCTTGAATGGTTTGTGTTGGAAGAGACCTTAAAGCTCACCCAGCCCCAAGCCCCGGCCATGGGCAGGGCTGCTCCCAGCAGCACAGCTGCCCAGCGCCCATCCTGCCTGGCCTGCAGCACCTGCAGGGCTGGGGCACCCACAGCCCTCTGGGCAGCCTGTTCACATGGCTCAGATCTTCCTCCTCTACTATCAGCAGCAACTGGAAAGCTTCCAGTTTCCATTTATTTCTTCAGTATTCATTGTGAACCAGGCTAAGCATCTTTCAAACTAAGCACAAGGGCCTTCTGTCTTTTTTCATAGAATAAATCTTCTATCTAAATTTCATAGAATAAATCTTGTTTATTGAAGGTTCCAAAGGGCAGCTTGCATGCACTTGCGCCATCTGAAAGTTGCTCTGTTAATTGTAAAAAGTATTTCCCTAATACAGCTCCATATTATGTTCCTAGTTTGGTTGCTGATAAACATAATGCTTATCTTATGACTTTTCTTAGACTACTCATTTCACATTTTGTTTAGCTCCAAGTGCATTTGATGCACATCCCCTTCTTGCAAAGAAATCCTCCAAGAACCTGAAGGTATTGTTCTCCCTTACTGTAGTCTCTTTGAACAATCTCATCATTATAGATTCTCCTTATAATAAATCCTGTATGTGTTAGGGCAATGTGCTTTTTCTTAAGCCTTTCTAAAATAAAAACTTTGCCAGCAGTGGGGCCACTTTGTTTCTCGCTATTAAGCTTGTTTATTCTTCCTTGCTGACTGTTTTAGGCCAAAGATTTGATGTGTGCTGTTGCTACATTGTTGTGTTACTACTGTTACTACCACACAGCTATACAAATTCACCATCAGTGTGGTAACAGGTAGTGTGAATTCCCATTATCCTTTACCTGCTTTCCTAAGTAAGTTAATTACAAATTATAATAAGCCAAATGTGAAAGCACAGTAATTCAACTGAGTTCGATTGAAAGAACATTGCTATAGCTAAGAACAGAATGGAGATTTTCCTTTCCTCTTTCAGTTCTTTACTCTTATTTTTTCCCTTTATTTGCTTCTCTAGTTCCCCTTATTCAAACATCATAGTTTCTGCAGAATTATTCATGCCCTCTGTTGATCTTTTATCCTGCTGTGTTTCTGCCTGCTGAGCATATCAATGTCTGTTGTTCCTCTGGCTTACTCATTACCAAGTTGATATTTTAACATAACCCTAATTTAAAAATCATCTACTCTTTCTACTGAGGGTTCCCCAGGCACTAATAATTCTTTTTTGCTTCTTGTTCATCTCACCCTTCACTCCTACAATATCTGCTTTTGTGAGACTGAATTGTTATGATACCACTGTCTTTCATATACACATCAGACATTTTTAGCACACAGACACTGCAAATGATTGTTAGGGCAGAACAAAATGTTTAGTATGTGCTCTTGCAGGAAAGTTTAAAACAAAAAATGTTTGCAGTTACAGATTTGGAACCATGTAATCAGTTGAAGTCAATATTAGCATTTCAATCTTGATTATGTTATTTAAATTTGATCTCTTTCATCAACATCCACTGGGCGCTGCTGAATGGAATGGAAGAAACAATGTGTTTTTCCCTGATTCTGAGGCAGACAGAGCTATTTGACTCCATTAAGGTTACCTGAACATGAGGCTAGTAATATTTGCCCCAAGGAAATATTACTATAAATACTAATCCACAAGATTAGTAATTGCAGCATCTTGCTCCAGGCATGTCCCTGAACTCATAGCTCGTGGAGAGTGAAACATCAGCAGCACTTTGGCAGCTGAATCCAGCATGTGGAACATCCAGCTGCTTTTTTACCCCTTGTTGTTGACTAGAGTGTGTTTAGAATTGATCTCTTGTTTCATCCAGTGGTTTAACCATGATTCTGTGAAGAAGACGATGATGTAAATTTAGAAAGAAGGAAGGCAAGAGGTGTAAGAGGTGACTGTGTAAACTGATCATGTAAGATAATGAAATGTACAGGGATTTCTAATACAAGAAGAGAGTAACTCTAAACAGGAAATCCTACGTTGTGCAACATTTGGTCTTTGGAATGCCTGGCTGTATGATGTTATTGCATCTTCACTGGGGAACTGTATAACAAGTAAAACTTAATTTGACCAGAAAATCGGATGCACTGTTGAAGTGTACCACTTCCTCTGAAATACTTTGTGTTACAGGAAACACAAAGGAAGCAGGAGATGGACTGATCATTAACCTAGTCTGGTATAGCAATTCAAGCATTTCTGCATAACTACAACGTAAACCATTTCTATAAAACTTACTTGTTATGGTTGGCTCATTTCCACTTATTGAGCCCAAATTTGCTTTTTTTTCTGCTTAGCTTTTCTTCATCCAGAATGGTATAAAGAAACAATTTGATTCAAAATCCAATGGTAAGCATCTTTCCTTACTGCTACTCCTATTATTTTTATGGTCTAGAAGTTGAAATTGCCTAAAATGACAACTGGAGACACCCATCTGTACCAATCCAGTATTTTCTTGGAGGTATAGGATACTCATGTCTGTATCTCCTTTCATGTTTTACTACAGATTAATACACATTCCTGCTCTGTCCTTCACTATTTTGTCCAAAAACTTTTATCTGTAAGAATCAAAGCAAAAATAATAATTTCTGTTCTGCTAAACCAAACTTTTCCTGGTCCAGCACTCTCCTTTTTCCTCAAGAGGCTGTTCTGTGACAGCATTCAGTTTACTAATAGACCTTTCTCATTTATCTAATCTCTCTTTCCATGTGCACACAGATCATCCTTCACCACACTAACAAACACTGTGTTATCTGACCTTCCTTCTGTGAGGCAGGCTCAATCTCAGTGACACCTCCCCCTGACCCCACGTCCTGATGCTATGCAATGCCACTGATCCCATGGATGGAGGCAGAACAGCCACAGTCCCTGGACATGATTCCCTAATGATGGGACCATTCCCATCTTCAGTTCCTAGAATATCCAGATACTGCTAATGACATTAAGGTTTTGGGAGATGCTTTGCATTGTTGGCATTTTGGCCCAGATTTCATTCTCCAAATGTTAACAGCAGACTGCAGAAGAATAAGAATGTGAGCTTTCAACTCAAAGAGACAAAAACCAGAATTCAGACTTCTACTCTCATCGTGGCTATTCAGAAGACAATCAGGACACTGCATGCCTTCTGGGGGTTTATGTTCTTCTATGCATTTTACTAGATTCCCAGTAAGGATCCTTAAGTCCTTTCTTTGGAGACTGATTAAACTATTGCTGGATGCTATTAAATTCTGGATAATAATAGCAAAAAATTATAATCATAAAATCAGTCCTGCAAGAAGAATGCTTTACACTTAGATTTGTATCAATTATATTTTCCATATATCCAAGTATTGTAAAAATATGTATATTTTCATTGCTAGTCTTAAGGCATGATACCAAGTTTGAGGTGAGCGCGAGCTCAATTTAGCATCTTTCTGAAAAAGCTACTAAACTAAGAGCAATATTCCATTCACCTTAAGGTGCAGCTCAGCATGGGTAATGGCTAGTTCTTGCTGCTGTTCTTTTATAACAAATCTTTCTAAGTTACTCAGTATGTCCTGCCACTTCAATCCCAGTTTCATGTCTATTGGGAAAAAAAGTGAGTCAAAACAATCCCGCAGAGATTACGTGACCAATGAAAATTCTGTTTTGCTAACAACCACCGGTTCCAGATACCTGCTTCGAGGGTACTGATTATTCCTCTTCAGTACCTGAAGCTCTATGAATATGTGCAGGTTTCCTGTAGAAAAACAATCTTTCTCTATGTAAGAAATGTCCACTCTGGGCCAAGCCATGGGATTCTAAACCATTTGGCAGAACTTACAGATAAACACTCCTTGACCTGGGGTCACAGAACATTTCATTTTGAAGTTCTCTGTCAGAGACACAATCTACTTAAGGAAACAGAATGGGGATGGGCATAGCATTTTTTCATTCCTGCTACTGGGTGTCTTCCAGGGAGACATCCATAGATATCACTATATCAAGGCTAATGCAGCTGTTATGAGCTTAATAAACACAGGACCATTTTCTTTTTTCTTTATTTTTAACCTAACTTCTAATCTTTCTGTCAAGAAATCAGTAACAGCTACAGATTTACACGAGTGCAACTCAGAATTCATATTTGTTTCTTTTTTGTTATTTCACCTCACTTGCAAACAACTGCTTTTCTTCTCTTCTTTAAATTGAATACATCAAAAATATTCCTTTTGGACAGCATTAAGAAAACTTCACAAACAGCAGACCCTAAGAAATTAGCATCTATTTTGAAACTGGAATATAACGAAGGGTTAGAGACAGTTAAATTGAATTGCAATATGACATTTGTTGCTTTGATTTCAGTTATTTTTATTTAGTTGGATGCCTTACACAAGTCCTTAAGCCTTCATATGTGAGCTCTTTTCCTGAACTGTCACCATTGTTTGATCAGTGCTGACAAATGGGAAACATTGTACAGATTATAAAGTGTGTGAACTATCCAGAAAGCAACCCACCTTTCACCTGACACTTCCACCTTAGCAGCATCCATTTCAGTACACACATCCCATCCCACACCATGCCTGACCATTCCCCCCAAGTTTTCCTTTTGAGATCTGCTGTCACATAAAGGAGTTCAGGCACTTTTTTTACTGGCAGAAGATGCCTGACTCAGGAGGGATATCTGACTTCAACAGAACAATCCTGCCCTCTCAGTTCACACCTGGAGGTCCTACCTTTGACACTTGAAGGGGTCTTTTCTGCTCAGAGCCCCCTTGCAGCCGGAAGCCCCAGGGGGCACCTCCAGATAGAGTGATGAGCATTTCTTCTTCGGCTCCCATGATTTCTGCACTTTGGATATTCTGTCTTCCCAACTTCAAATCAGGCACTAGTTTTTAACAGGCAGTATCTTCCATTCCCATCTTCACCATTCACATCACAATTTTCCAGTCTCCCCAGAGGCCCTCTTCTCACTTTTTCCTTCAAGTTCACACACACAAGAAGAGAGTTGAGACTGTCAAGCCCAGCCTTCCCTGCTCTTCTGCACTCTCAGCTGCTGCTCTGCCTATGATTAGACATTTGATTCTGCTGTTGGTAAAGGGCCAGAGTTGTTCTGCACACGTGTCATGTCAATCTCACCCTCAGTGCATGGATCTCTCACCGGAGCATGGCTGAAAATAGCTCACCTCCTGTCTCCAGAGCTTCATCTGGCACTCTTAAAGCTGGAAGCTTTTCAGTAAAAATTTTATTTTCACTTCCCTTTCCAAATGCGAATCTGAGTCACCCAGCACCGGGATTCATTAGCATGGCAGTTTCAGGCATAGATGTGACACAAGCACAAACTTGTGCAAGATCAGGTGACGGCATCCGAACCTGAGAAACTGAACCAGAATAGCCAGCAAGTGGCAACACTCTCCACTTGGGCCTTCCTTAAGCAGCTGGTGTAACTACACAGGAGTGTCCTGAAAACCACAGGCAGGCTGGAGATGTGTGCCTCACTCTCAGACACGCTCTGCAGCCAGTCCTAATATTAGACATGGGGACAAGAATAGCCAGGATTAGCCACACATATGGGATTCAGACAGCTCTCAGCAGGGGACCTCACATCCGGGCTCCTCGATGGCCAAGAGAGCAGAGCTGCACCCAGGCCCTGCACCAACTTCAGCACCACACCGGAGGAGGCCTCCCAGCCATGCCAAGCCAGCCCGGCCCCTGGGAGCTACAGGAGAAATCAAATCCACGCTCTCCCTTATGCTACTGGGTTAAGATGTAATTTTATTCGACGACCTGAAGAACAAATCGGGCTCTTTTTGCTCTGCACGCGCAGAGAACAGCCCTCAGCAGCTAACGGACACGGGACGTCCCGAGACACGCAGGCACCCCGGGTAACCCTTCGAAGGACGCGGCTCCGCGTCACACCACGGCTCGGTCACCGCAGTACCGCAGCACGGCTCTGCCTGCGCGCTCCAGCTGCTCGCCCAACGCCACCGCGTTCTGGCGCCAAAGCGGGGCCATACGCAGACTTGTGCCGCTCCTGCAAGCCTCGCGCGACAACAACCCCAGCGGTTCGGCCCGGCCCACACAGCGACGGCACGCGACCGCCCGGCCCCGGGCAGCCGTCACGGCGGCACTTCCGCCCGGCGACGTCACGACGCACGAGCGCCGCCACGGCCAGCCCGCACGGCGGCGAGCGGCGGCCGACCTGCGCGTCCGGAGTGACGTCACTCCGCGAGCGCCACAGCGCCTGCGCGGCATCCGGGCCCTTCCGGGCGGGGCGCGGCGGCGGCCGGGGGTTGGCGGGCAGTGCGGACGTGGCAGCTGGCGGGCGGGGGAGCGGCGCTTCCGGTGGAGCGGCGGGCCCGGCAGCCGGAAGCGGGCCCGGCAGCGGCGCTAGGAGCGGCGGGCGGCGGAGGTGAGCGAGGCCGCGGGGCGCCGGGCCTTCTGATGGCGGCGGTGCCGGGGGCGCGAGGGCCGGACCCCGCTCTCTTTCCTCCGGGGGCCGAGGCCCGGCGGGACGACGCCCGGTGCCGTCCGCCTTCGGGGGGCCCTGCGGCCGGGCTGTCCTCTGCGACCGTCGGTTGCCGGGCGGGAGCCCCGGGCGCTGCGAGCCGGGCCCCGGCGCCACCTTGACAGCCGCTGGGCTGTGGGACGGGAGGCCACTCCTGTACGGCCCTCGTCCTGTCGGCCCCGCTTCTTGTGTCTAGGCTCGTCTCGTGCCGCTGGGTCCGTGAGGGGCGGCTGTCCCCGCACAGGCGGTGGAACTTGGGGGTTGCCCGTCTGTGGCCTTGAAAGTGCAAAGGGGGAAGGTAGGGGTGGAGGTGGTGCGGCCGGAGCACGAGTGCACTCCTGGAAGAGGTTGGGCCCGGTTTCATGCGTGCGTGTTCTGTGCTGTTGGAGTTCACTTCCGTTTTTCGTTTGTTTTTTTTTTCGTTATTTTTCCTGAGCAGTGTTCTTTGGAATAGGATGAAAATTCCTTTGATTCCTGCCGCGTGTCAGGTGTTGTCCAGTTTTGTGTGTTATCTGAGCTAACTCTGAATCTCTCTGCAGTTAAAAGGCATTGCAAAACCAACCATAGGGCTTGTTGGGAGCTGTCACATTGTAGCTGGAGTTCTGCTTAACCTTGCTCAAACTGACGCAGACAAAAGTTGTTGCTGAAACACAGGTGAATTACTTACCCTGACATCAAAAGTGTCTGCCACAGTTATTAGCATTTGTGTACCAATGTAAGAGTAGAGATTTCCAGTTTGATACGCCGTGTTGATTTTCAGCCATTAATATGTTAGTTTCATAAAAACATCTCTGTTTTTTTCTGTTCTAAGATTATTTACTAAATATTTTGGAGAGATACTAGAGGGAGAGAAATGCCGTCTGACATGCAGTGCCATTTTCTGTATACAGACTGTGTGAAATCACATCCCTACAGTGAGGTGACTTGTTGATAATGTTGTCTTAGCCTTACTCTTCATTAATATGAAGTTGTCCCAGGTCACGTTGGGTTATGGGATTGATAGAAATATTTTTGGCCTAAAGTTCTGTCTAAAGAGGTGATTTGTCTTCACTGTACATAAGCATCTTCAAACATTGTTGTGTGGAAAAGGTTTTCTGTGTCTGCCTCTTTCTGAATGGTACAACTTGAAGTGAATCCTTTATTACTATAGAGACTGGAACTTGGGGATTGATATAAGGATTATGAATTCTTAATATGCTGAGATAGTCACTGCAAATTCTAACTGCATGGCTAAAAGCTGAATTCTGGCAGTGAACAGATGTCTAAAGGGCTGTTTCTTTGAGTTGTTAGGTGCTTGTGTATCTTTGAGTGTTTTCTCTTGCTGCTGCAAGGCTAAATATTCTTCCTGTAACACTTATCATCAGAAGGAGGGTCAAAACTCCAAGGAAAAATAATGGTTGGATAAGGAAGGGCAAGGTACAGAGGGTGACTAAAAATAATCAACAAGGCCTCACAGTAGAGAAAAAGGTGGATGTTTGAAAATCTTTATTATCAATGACTTGTGAAGATAAACCTTTTTTTTTTATGTTCAGCAAAGTTCATTGTTCACATAGAAATCATTAAATGTATGAACTGGGCAGTTAGGCATTAGGAAAAGCTAATTCTGAGCTTTTCTGTTTATTGTGAGTGGTGGGAATTGTGTGATGCATGATTCTGTAGAGGAAGTCAGAGTATAGAAGCTTTGGATGAAAAAGGTCTGTGTTACAATTTGTGTGCAGAAAGCTTGTGTAGCAGTACTGTATGTGTCTAGAATGTTCTATATTTGCCTATTTATCCATTCTTCTGGCCTCCTTTCCAATCTTTAAACTACTTTCCAACTTTTCCTGATCAATTGTACTCGTGCAAGGCTCACAGAAGTGAGTCAGATGACTTCACACATTGTAACATAGATGTGGAGGTACAGCTGGGGAAGAGAGAAGTCTTTCTCTGTGTTTTGCTGATGTGATGTTTTCAGTGACTTTTGCTTACACTGACTGCTTTCCAGGAGCAGTGCCCAGAATTGAGTGTTTCAGAATTTCTTTTCTTTTGTTTTAGCTTTTATTCCAGAAGAAGATACATAAATCAGTGCCACCAGGAGATCTCAATCAGGTGTATTATACGCCTTTTTGATCTAAATAAAAATCTGGTGGTGATGGTAAAGTTGGAAATAGTGGTAGACTTAAAGTTAGATCAAGAGTAAAACTTTAAATTCCATATTTAACTGCTTTCACACCCTTGTGACTTAAATGTTATGTGGGACCTCCTTCCCCGAGATGGTGAATCAGCCTCACAAAATAGTGTTGAAGGTGGCTCTTATTTAGAAGAACACAGAGTGATCACGCCTTAGATGTGAACGATGATTTTTATTTTGTCCTGAAGATTGAAAGACTTCAGTAAATAATGGCCTCCAGAATTCTTCTCCAGAACCTGTTGTGGCACAAATTCAAGTAGCTATGGTCTGTCAAATGCTTTTTTGGAAGTCTTTTGTGAAAATACTGAGGCTTCTGGACTTGCGCTAGTATTAAATTGTAAAGCTTCATTTTGAATAGTGGGTGTCTTACACTTCTCCTAAACTGTTAAAACAGATCTGTTTTATGGCTGTGACTCAGAATGCATGGGTGAAGAGAACGTTACTGATGGCGCAAGAAGTTGAGAATCTGCTGAGATGGAAAGACACAGCACAACAACAACAAGCAAAAAAAAAAAACAACCAACCTACAACTGAATTTGAGAGTCATTGCCAGTAGTGCCACTGGGATTCATATGGGCAAATGTACAGGATGCATGCTGTTGTACCAGCCTGAGCACTTCCAGCTCAATTGTCAGTCATTGACTTCCAGGGTATGAGCTTTTCCAGGATTTTCTAGAGAAAAACAGAAGACGTACTTCTTGCATCTGAAGAGTTAAATGTTGTGCAGGAGCAGAAGAAGTGGTAGCTGAAGAAAAGCAAGCACGTCCTCCTTTTAAAGAGTGATCTTAGCTCCAGAGTTGAGGCTGTTGAGGGTGGTATAACTTTGCTGTTTCTCCAGAAAGTTACAGAAGAGATGCTATAAAAGCACTGTTAGTAATATTCTGAACTGATCTTAGAGGATGCTGGCTGTCCCCTTCTGTCCCATCTTTTGTAACGGGTTTTGATTTCTCTGTACAGGAATATTTATTATATTTACTTCACTTCCAGCAAAATATTGAGGCCAGGTTCAGGTCTTCTCAGAAGGTGAAGCAAAGGGGCAGGACCCATAAGAGAAGGCTCTAGCATCTTTCTGAAGGAAAGTTGTTCTGCTGCATGTGCTTCCTTTAGAAAGCAGTCAAGAATTGATGAGATCCATCACCTCAGTTTCAAAAGGGAATTAACAGTGAATGAAACCAGAGAAAATGATGAGTTTGCAGTTCTCCTTGACTGGGGGGACTTCCTAATTGAAACTCATATGAATCACTAGTGTTGTTGCATTGTTTTTTATTTTTTTAATAGGCTGTAAAAACTGATCTGTAGCCTGATTTGTTTGGATCAGAAGGAATCTAGGTGCTATTGTAAAAGCTGAACATTTTTCCCCTATTTTACTGTGTATTTTTCTCCTATTGTTTTGCTGCTACTCTGCGTTGGTTGTCTGTTTAACAGTGTACCAGTATGAATTTTAACTGTGTACTGCTGGTGTTTTGACTAAAATTTCCATGGCCATTTGCCTTTGTACAGATGAATGGATGAAAGTGGCACAGAGTGGTTGCTCTCTTTCGTAAGAAAATTATTTTAGTTATAAATAGTAACAACCACTTGTCACCGTGTTCCTCTCTAGCATCAGTGCTGATTATTTCAGCTTTCTGTACTCATGAGTATTAATATGACATTCTGCAGCATGTTATACTAGTATGTTTGCCTTTGTTTTCATAATGCATTACCGCATACAAATTAATATCCTCAGTATTTTCATTAAATGGAACAGATTGCTTTCTCTCCACTTCTCCTTATCTGGTGCATGTATTTCATTCTTTCTGTGATTTTTTTTTTCTTTGTGTCATAAGAAATAGAGCATGAAATCTTCTCTTTTCCCATATCTCTTCAAGCGACCAACTTCTAATTTACATGTATATTTTTTGGATGCAGGCAAAATGAATGCTGTTTGATAAAAATAACGTACTGAGGGAAAAGAAAAACGGATTCACTCAGTGACAACCCATTTCTGCCTTCTCAGAGTTGAATTCTCTCTTGGCTTTGCCCTTTGTTGTATTCCACGTCAGTGATGAGGAAGTGTACTGCAAACCTTACATCTAGAGCAGGTTGAGCAACTGAGGTCAGTGAAGCAGCCTTGTCTGCAGCTTCAACACCAAGCTAATTCTTGAGTTGTCTTCATTTCTAGCCCTCTCCTTGGCTCTCTGCTGTAATGGCATAGGCATTAGCTTGTGCTGTAGGGGATGTTGGCCTGTGCTGGCTGTCAGAGGGACTAGCTGAAGGTTTGAGGTGCCTTTAGGGCACTGATCTGTAACTACACAAAAGAGACGGTTCTGTTTTCCATAGTGTGGGTAAATATTCTAAGACTTCTTCCTCTGGAAGATTTGCATTAAATGAGCTTGTGTCTCTGAGTATTGCAGAAGAGCAGGCAAGAAGCAGGTAACCGGCCCACCCAAGTGGGAAATACTGACGTTGACAGGAGGGAGTGGGGGAAGGCTGACAAGAGAATAGTTCACAATAATCAGGTGGAGTCACCTACTGAATGTATGCTCACGTCAGTTGAAAGTGGGGCGTGCTAGAGTTTTTGCCCTGTTGTGCAATAGGATACAAGATTGATCTTTTCCAGCTCTGTGGTAACTGTTTGGGCAAACATGAGATTTGCTGAGGAAAATCCACAGTGACTCCAGAGTTCTGTAGGTATGACTTGTCAAGGGAACCTTTGTGGTTGTAGCTCAGGAGGTGTCCTGCCGGGTGATGCTGCTTAGCCTGCAAGTCCTCCTGGCAGGAGGTCCCATTTGTAGGAACAGTGTCTGGAGGCCAAATTGCTCATGCAGAATACAGTAAGCAACAGTGAGGGGTAGGAAGGAGAGAGAACAGCCTTCTTTTCCTCATAGCCTTATGCTCTGAGCTGCTCAGGTTGAGCAGTCTTCAGCTGTGTTCTCTCTTGCTTTGTAAGAAGAATTGTCCTGCTTTACTGGTTGCACTGGACAGAAAATGAATGTGGGTAGGTGTGTGACTGCAGTGTGGTGATATGAGTTCCCTGCCTGGAGAAGTTAACCTTCAGGGGAGCTGGGAGCAGAGGTGGGTCTCAAAGACTGCATTTCCTGACCTTGCAGCTGCTCCATGTACCCTGCTCTGCAGAGCTGTCAGAGGTGGAATGGGAAACCTCAGTATATAGCACTGACCCTCTTACTCACTGTTCTTCTGTTTGGAAATGCCGTGGACCGATCAGAACTATTGTCATGCTTTTGTGACACTGTATGTTACTCTCCACAGCAAATTACCTTTAAGTGTTTAAGAGAAGACTCTTTTTGTCTTAAACAAAAGCCCTACGCAGCTTGAAAAATAGAAATATAAAACTTCATTATTTTCATGTGAAGTTAAATATCTAATTTTCAGAGTAAGCATTTGCATGCTTAGCATTAATATTGGTGCTTAGCTATAGGGATAAACATGGTACACATGTATTAAGCTAGCTGTCTTCTGTAAACAAGCAGATCATTATGTTGTGGTACATGTTCTCCCTGTTTGGCCAGGAAAGAATTTATTTGTAATGTGGATGGTTCATACAGGACTGTAGTTATTTTAGTACCCTTTGTGTATAACTGTAGTGCCAGTTGTTGAAATACTGCTTTGATGTCATCTTTCTGATAACGTAACGAGGCAGCCATAGCATTAGGTGGCATACTATAATCAATGAATAAGCAAAACAGCTCAGGTATTTGTTATCCGCTTGAGTTAAGCTGTGGATTCCTTGTTGGGATTTAACTCAATTGGCTGATAGCTGTTGCAGCTGTATTTGTCTCCTCTGCGTTAAGATGTGCTGTTTATTTTCAGTGTGGGAGTTCATCGTGGGATTTGGAGAAAAATGAAGGGGTAATTAGTTACTTGCTTTACCTTCACTGTGCATTTTTGTATAAACTGTAGCCTTAGTTAAATAACTATCCAAACACATCTTTGTGTACATTGTTACTGTGGATGCAGTTTTACCTGAAGGGGAATAGTAAGTGGCATGTGGAGTGTCTGAAGGAGCCCAGGGGCTGCAAAGTATCTGTGAGAAGTAGGCCTCGAGGGAAGCTCCTTCCAATGAAGTGATCTGCTTGGCTCTGTGGCTTATCTGCCTGCTGGCTACTGTGGTATTCTAAGAACTGCCTCCTTGGTTTGGGGGCTCCCAGTGTCGTTTGGTTTTGTCTTTATAAAGTTAGAGGAGTTGGGAGTCTATTTAGGTACAGCTATTAAGATCCCTTGCACAGCTTTTCTGAGGAACTTCCTTCCTGTCTCTGAAGCTTTTTCTGTTCTTTCCCTTTCATAAGGTTCCCACAGTGATGCTTCGGCCTCTGACACTTTTCCATTTTGAACGTCTGTCTTAAATGAGCATACTGCTTGTGGAGTACTTGAGTTTTCTGAAATGTATATGTACAACAAGGACTTTAAGTCATAAACTGTTAAAAAATTAAGCAAAGCCCTCAAATCCTTTGTTGTCTCTGTTCTGGTTTCTTTCAAACAATTCAAGAAGCAGACTGTGTGGGTGCTGCCTTGTGTCACACAGCAAGGGAGCATGAGCTAGCAGGCTAACATGCAGCTTAAAGACAAACTTGTGGAGTATTAGCAAAGTGTTATGTTAAGGAATCTCTCATCTAAGTTGTTTTCTAAGTCTTTTTTGTTTGTTATGGAATCACAGAATAGCTTTGGTTGGAGGGGAACTTGAAGGTGTTCTTTGAAGGGGGAAATAATTCATGAAGTGTCTCAGGAAGCTTCATAGTTCCTGCTTTGGAGTGGCAAATTGAGATTTTTTTTTTTTCTCCTAAGAAGCTGACCACAAGTCGAACAGAACAGTGAATGAATGGATTGGAAACAGTTTATTAGATTATTGTTTTCTAACTAGTACTTGTAAAGCATTTACCGTGAAAAACTGTGCAAGAGCAAATTACTGCTAAATTTTTAACTTCTCTCGTATCTCAGGATCTCTGATTTCTGTGGAAGCAGTAGAGAAATTGGCTGGTTTGGTTTTATGTCTTCTAAAAGCCATTTCCTTCCCCCCTCCACTTTTTGCAGGTGAAATTAGTTTGGGGATGTGAATACAATGAGTGTAAACCAGCATACTCATGCGGGGCCTCCTTATGGGCAACCTCAGCCTGGATATCAGGGCTACCAGCAGCCTGCCTACGGAGGACAGCCATTGCCAGGGGTTCCTCACACACAGTATGGAGCTTATAATGGTCCGATGCCAGGATACCAACAGCCAGTCCCTCCACAAGGTACTTCTCAATCAAAACATCATGATTGATAATCTCTGAATTATTGCGTTTATAGAACTTTTGTTTGTTTCCTATCACTGCATTTCTGTTTCTTAATAGCAGTTATCTTCTGCACACAGCTTACGTGATATTAAGAATCATGTTCTTTCTGTATGTGCTCAGATTATTCCTGTCACTTGTTTGATTCAGTAGGGCTTATTCTTCTCTTAACAGCTTGTAAAATTAATGTGTTGAGAAACTCAGCCTACTTACTTTCTATATGTCCCTGCCCCCATGGTACTGAAGCAACTCAATGGGGTAGTATTCCTGAAGAGGTTGCACTGGGGGCAGCAGTGAGAGACTGTAACAGATTTATAGCAGAGGCTGCCTTACATTACTGTGTAGAAGGGTCTGTGCTCTGTCTCAAAGAGTTAAGATGTATAGCTTTAGATAGGAAGCATGTTTGGAACTAGCTGCTTTACTATCTGTAAAAGCAACAGAAAGTTTATGGATATGTGGGTATGCTAATGTATTCCGGAATTCTCCTGATCCTGCAGGATCGTGTCAGTTTTTTTAGAATGGCAAAATAGGCCTAAGCTTGTGTATTTTTTTCTTTAACAAAATAATTCAACTTTCTTTTTCTGTATTCAAATGAAAGTCTAATGTAAAAACAAAATATCCTCAAATTTTTATACTTTAGAGTACTCAAATTCTTCTGGGAGATAAATAGTGGCTTTAGCATCAGCAGTGTTGTAGAAGATATATACTATATATACTATAGCTTCGAGAAGAGGTATATCTACCTCTTAAAATGATATTGATGAATTCAAGTCCACCAGGATAAGCACAACACAGACTTTCACTCTGAAAGGTTTTAGATTTTGGACTGTTTTCCTAAGGAAATGAGCAGTGTGCTAGTCATGTTAATGATCTCTGTGTCACTGCCCTTACAAATACACTTCGAATTTTTTGCAATGTGCAATTTAAGCCAGACTTGATGAGACAAATAGAACAATCAAAATACCCACTGTCTTACTGAAACTGGCAGAAGACTGAAATATGCATCCTGAGAGACTTGCAGGGGAGCTGACTGGTTCCCCTGCTGTTTATTTTGGCTGGTGTTAGCACAGTAGTGGAGTAGAAGAGGAGCATGTGGTATGCTGAAGAAAAGGATTATTCAGTTTTGTTCCATCTTCCTCTTCTTTCCTTAATCCTCTTCTCCTCCTCCTCCCAGGAAATCTCTTTCAGCATCACTTTTAATGAATGAGCTTTGAACTAATTTCATGGAGGGTTTAAATTCTTATGAAAGCTATGAAAATCAGCAATGTGCAGCAGAAAGAAGCCCTGCTTCCTGGGAGTGCACAAGACAGAGCTTTGAGCACTTTGGCTGCTCAGTGTACGCATCAGCTAACTAGTGTTTTCCATTGCATGAAAGGAACGGGGAGGAGTTGGGCTTAATTCAGTGAGAGAGAGAGAGAGAAGGAGATTCAGAGAAGGCAAAGAGTGTAGATCTGTTGGATCTGCTCTGCTCCTTAGAACAAACAAGTATTGGCAGACAGTAGTGTGAAGGATGTTTAGAATCTTTGTGAAAAGAAACGAGTGAGCTCTTTCAATCAAAAATTACTTGCAAGACTGAAAGGCATTTCATTTTAAGGGAATTAGCTGTTTTTCTTCTGAATTGTTTTGCTTTGGATTTTTTGGTTTCAGAGCAGCAGAAATGTCATTCATGACTGATTAGTAAGAATGTGCCTAGAAATCTTCTAATATAGATACGAACCTTTGCAGATTAAAAACAGTCTGGTATTTGTGCACCAGTAGTGACTGAGTGGCAGCGTGACACTGATGGCAATATGTTGGACAGCAGAGGCATATTGCAGTCCTTATGTCCCTCAGCAATGTCTTGGGGAAAGGCCACCTGTGGTTTGTGGAGTCCCTTCTTGTATCTTTTTTTTTCTTATAAGACTTTCCTTCCTAAACACAGGAAAAAGATCCTTAACAGACTGTACAAAGGAAATCCTGCCAGGGTGCACATCTCATACCTGCTCTTGCAAATTCAGGATTTCTATCTTTAGAGGGAGGGAATGTAAAATGCAGAGCACTAGCATAGCAGCCAGAAGTTAACTTGCTAGTAGGTGCTAAATGAGATCCAGGTAGAAAAGAGTGACGTGCTGTGTTAACAGAGCAGATAGGCGATAAAGAAAAAAGTCTGTCTTCATCGTGGTGTGTTTATTAGGAGTCTTTGCAGCAAGACGTGTTGTAACCGTATAATGTAGAGGGGAGAGAATTCAATTCAGAGATGCCAGAGTGACAGGAATTGAGAACACTGAGGGATGAAAGGAGAACTGCTGATGTTACTCTGTGGTATCAGTGTAGTTGTGTTAAGGATGTGTTTGAAAAATAGTAAGTAAAAAATACTTGGAAAACTGACTGGAGAAGTATGGGCAGCACTTGCCATCCTTGGCCAGAGAAACTGCATCTGACTTATATGACAAACTCTAGCTCTAACTGATGGAAACAAGGAAATGTTGTGTCAGAGGCTGAGAACTTGCTTAGAAGCAAAAGTGGAATTCTGCACTGTTAGCTGGGAATAGCTGCTTCCCACAATAAAAACACTGAAAGAACCAGAATAATTTTGCATCAGTCTTTCACTCCTGCAATCAGTTTTTTGCTTCTAATGAGATCATGCAGTTAAAAGTACAAATACAATAGTCTGTCTACCAGTAACAGTTAGGTTGCTTTTGTATTATTATGCTTAGGCTTAGTACACAATATTTACATTTGTATTCATGTGAATGTATGAGCTGTGTTGGTAACATACGTTATGGACCGTAGAACAGTGAGAGAGAGAATAAGAAAGAAATAGTAAATGCAACGTGGGTTTTTATGTATGTGATACTTTCTGCACTGCGGACTGTCCTTAACATTGGAAACGCTGTCTTGGTGCTTTCTCTCAGGCTTGATTTACTGGTATTCTGTCTTTCCAGGTTATTTTCCTTCCTTGGGGTTCCCTTCGAAGGGCTCTCCTGTTTCTCTCAACTCTGACACTTCTCTTGCACCTAATTTCATAGGTAAATGTGGGAGCATTTGTGCTGTGCCACTCCTACTGTGGGGAAGGGGTGGTTCTCTTAACCATCTTCTGTGCCACGTTCCAGTTCAGCAGGGTTTTTGTCTCAAGGGTGTGGGTACTCAGTTCTTCAGGCAGAGGTAGATGGGATGCTTCCTACGCTATTTGTGAGCAGCACTCCAGATACATAAATATGATATGAAGAAATAGTTGTAGTATAAATCCCTTGTATCTGCAGATTCGTAGATAAAAACTGACTTGTGATTAATGTTTTCAGAAGGCTCATTTCAAAACCTGAATTGGCCCATAGAGTTCTGTCAGGAAGATGCCTTAATTTTTTCTTTAAATGCAACAAACAAACAAAATCTATTCCCTTTGGGAAAGAACTAAAATGCGAGGTCTGAGATAAAAGCATTGCAGTGAAGAAATACAAACCAAGCAACATTGAAAAACAACCAACCGAACAACAAAAAAAACTTCCCCAGCCACCAGGAATTTGGTCTTAGAAGTCAAAGGATTTTTATAACTTGGATTTTCATTTAAGGAAAAGAACTTCTAGCCTTCTTGAATATAGTGTAAAAGCCCTATCTGTTAGGAATAGTTTTAATTCTGAAAGCTGTTGCTTGAAGAAGGAAATATTTTTGCTAAGTCAGCAATGAAGATGCAGAAATTAGTAACACTGAAAAAAATCGTGTTGTATTTTTCCCTAAAATAGGGGAAAAAAAATATTTTTACCCTGAAAAGAAGGGTATGTTGGAAGAGCTATTTCCATCAGTGTCTTTGGCTGGGCCAAGTTTGTGTTATCTCAGAACTTTGAATACAATCACTGTCACCTCCCATTATTCTGCAGTCTGCCTCTATTTTGAGATCTGTGATGAGTAAGAACTGTATCTCAGAGGTATTGAAGAGGGACTTAAAGGTTCCTCAAGAAAAATGAATCTTAAGGTGAACAAGCCGGTAGATATTCATTTTCCTTCAAGTAATTTTTTTTCAGTGGCTATTTGAGCAGTCTGTGGTAATGGTTAGAGAAGTATATTTGTGAGAAGGATTAGGAAAAATAAGATTTCTCAGGCTTTTTTTTTTTTTTTGAATTAAAGATACGCTTATCAAGTTGTGTGCCAGGTAAAGCTGAAAAAAACTTGTAAACCTGTAGTTGTAGTTAGCAGGCACAGTCATATAGTTCTAATTATCAGAGCTTTTAATATAATCTTAATAAAATATAAGCTAATTTTTATTTATTTATTTATTTATTTATTTTAAAGTAGATGCTATAGGAAGCAGTTCACTTTGAAAAACTAGAAAGTATTCCTGCTACTCTCCAACCTTTAGAGGCTGGCAGAATAGCCTGTGTGGTCTGGGCATAAAAACAGCCAGTAGAGTGTAATCTTTCAAAATTGAATCTACTCACATGACGCTTACTCTTCAAGAGGGGAAAACTAACCCATAGTGACAGCTAGGTTTTATGTAAATACTCTCCTTGCTGCAGATAAAAACAATTAGATTGGAAAGGGGAGGAACTTACTAACTTTCTGATAAGAAAACAGATATTTTTTTTTAATCAAAAAATAACTATTTTCTATTTGATCTGTGTGGAGATGTGACTAGTGACAATGGCTAAAATATTTGTTTTCAGTTTTGCTGCTACTAATGTAGTTGTGTAAATGACTTGCTGCTGAGAGTACTGATACATTAATTTGGCCATCCAAACTCTTTTTCACTTTTTTTCCTCCCTTGATTTTTCTTGGTAGCTATTTCAAGCTCTTATTCCTGTGAATAATTTGTGGGTTTTCTTTTTTTTGTTTGTTCGTTTTGTTTTGTTTTGTTTGTCTGTAGGTTCAGTAAGAGCCCTTCCAACTTCTGGAGCTCCCCCTCCAGCCAGTGGAACATCTCTTCCTTCTGGCCACCAGGGGTACAGTCAGTTTGGACAAGGAGATGTGCAGAATGGGATCCCAACCTCAACAGCACCAATGCAAAGGTATATACAAGAAGAGAAAATCATAATGCTAGGTCTCAGCCATTTGGCATTTAGTTTGTTTTAGATCCTTTGTTTTTGCTGTGGTGGACTCTGACTTTTGTTGTATCTTATTGCCTTCTCTGAGCAGCCTGTTCCAGTGCTCTGTCACTCTGACAGTAAATAAATTCTTCTTTGTGTTACTGTGGAACTTCCTGAGTTACTGTTTCTGTCTGTTTCTTTCTGTTCTATCATTGCTTGCCACTGAAGAGTCCACTCCCACCAACTTGACTTCTGCACTTCAAAATGTATAAATATGAGATCCTTTCTTAGCAAATCTTTTCCAGTCTGAGGTCTCTCAGCCTTTCCTTGTACAGGAGGTACTTCAGGCCCCTTATCATCTTTGTTGCCCTCTACTGGACTCTTTCTAGGAGATCCCTGTCTTTCTTGAACTGGGGACTCCAGAACTGGACAGAGTATTCCAGGTGTGGCCTCACCAGGGCAAAGTAAAGGAGGATTGGCTCCCTTGATCTCTAGCCTCGTGCTTTTTAATGCACCTGTGTTATATGTATAGACATCATTTGACTAATCAAAACCACTTCTCCAAAGTCTTTCTTTTGTGAAAATCATTTTCCCATAGATAATTTTCTGGTTGCCAGAATCTGTCTTGTTTGGAAACAATTGCTTCCGTATAGTAGATGTGTTTGGTTCCTTGACAGCATGAACTAATCTCAGTGGAGTATTCTTCTATCTGTTACTACTGTGTGATTTCTTAGTAAGTTCTTTTTTTCTTATGAAGATTGTTCCCTGAATTATCTTCATCTAAAGTTTTTGGTGTCTTCTCCAGAGAGATATTGCCATTACCCGTGAGGTCAAAGTGGCAGCAGTCTTGCTGTTTCTTACTGATTACTGGTTAGAAGGAAAGGTGGTTGTTTTTATTGCTTTTTGGTTAAGCTCAGCATTTTTGGCTGGAGAGTCCAAACCCTTTAAATGATGGAGCCTTCTTCAAGAGTTGTGCAGGCTGTTTTTTATCATGTAGACTCTATTGCAGTTTTTCTGATTTATTCTGGTAACTGAAATGGAATTAACAGAAAATGTTTTGAACATAGACTTTGTGTTTTAGGAACCAACAGATTTCTATGATGAAAACGATTCAGACCTGTGTGAGGTGTATGTAATTATTTTTCAGAAACTTAACAAGAGTGCTTAGTTTATACTTCATGTAAATTATTGTCTAGTATTTATATGGTAGAACAGCTTCTTAAAGGCATGGAGAATTGTAACTGCTTGCATAAGGGGGATCCAGTGAAATTCTTCATCTCCCCTTCTTAGGCCGCCTGCTTCTCAGCCGTTCCTGCCAGGCTCAGCACCTGCGCCTGTCAGCCAGCCATCTACGTTCCAGCAATATGGTCCCCCTCCATCCAGTGTACAGCAACTCAGCAATCACATGGCAGGGATGACAATTGGCAGTACTTCGATCTCTGCTCCTCCCCCAGCTGGACTGGGATATGGTGAGGTTTTCTGGCTGTAGAAATATGTGACTGCTTTCAATTTGTGCTAGTTATTTATTAAGTTTTGCTCTTGTCAATGATTCATTGCCATATGTTGATGGAGATTATGTGAATGTTGATATCTGCCATGGTAGTTTCCTTGGCTGGTGAAAAAAGAGCTGAGATTACTGCAGGAGTCAGTGCAGGAAGTATTACAGGATACAAAGAGGAATACTGTTATATTCTTTAATTATTTTACTAAATGGATCTGTGTGTGACACACAGAAACATCTACATGTGTGTAATCTGAGAATCTACATTCCTTGTCACTCAGCTCAGTCAAAAAATAATAAGGAAGAGGGAGAGTTTTCAAATCTCTTAGAGGAATGTTCACAAGCTTTTTACGTTGGTTCTGAGATGTCATCTGAAGGTGGAAGTAGTAGACCAGTTTAGATAATCTTGAGTGAAGGAGTACTCTTTGAATTGTTTGAGTTTTGAATTAATTTTCTAGAGGAAATTGTGGAAAAAAAATGATAGCAATATGTTTTCTTATTAGGTCCCCCAACATCGGTTCCCCCGGTCTCAGGGAGCTTCAGTGCAACAGGATCTGGTCTCTACACACCGTACACTGCGAGCCAAGGACCCCCTCCTCCCAGTGTGCCTCAGGGTCTTCCTTTGGCACAGCCTCCCTTTTCTGGTCAACCAGTACCAACTCAGCGCTTACCTACTGAAGTCCCTGGTTTTGCTCCACCTCCGTCTTCTACAGGGATTGGACCTTCCTCTTACCCTCCTTCCACAGGTGCCCCAAGGCCACCTCCCATGCCCGGCCCACCTCTGTCTGGGCAGACAGTTGCTGGACCACCGATGTCCCAGCCTAATCATGTATCCTCACCACCACCCCCATCAACTCTGTCAGGGCCTCACCCAGGGCCTCCCATGGGTGGCCTTCATGGACCACCTCCACCCACTCATCCTCCTCAGCCAGGATACCAAATGCAGCAGAACGGTGAGTATTCCTAATGTAGAAATTGTTTGTTAGATGTATTCTCTGTGTGCTACAGAGAAATGGATTTCAGGTTTCTAACTTGGAGATTTCTGGCTACAGTTCAAAGCTTTGCTCTTGTTTCCCTGTGATAAAGGACAAATCCAAGATAAACAGTAGTATTTACCATTCTAAGCTATTTGTTTTACGGGTTTTAATCAAGTGATATGGAATGACCTCATGAAGTTAAAAAAAACAGAAGAAGTTATCACACGTTAACCTATTACTTTGCCTTCAGGCAAGTCAAAACTATGTGAGAGTTCTTTGCATAACTTCAGTTTGTGGCACTGTGGGGTCATCTACTGACTATCTGGCTGTTCTGTGTGTAATTTTTTTTTAGGCAGTTCTGCAACCTAACCAGAATGTTGACAGTACACAATCTTAATACAAATTTTAATCCTGTTATTTTGAAAATAGTTATTTTGGTCTTAACCGTGTTTCTTTAAGTCTGGTTTTAAGGAGGACTATGTCAGCTTACTGAATCACTGGTTGAGATGTACTAAGCTAAAATACTGAGAAATATTTAATCCTAATTATCTGGAAAGCATGTAGGATTGTTATTTTTATGATGACAGAATGAATTGGAAGTGCCTAATGAGGAACTGCCTTATGTTAGCTGTTATTTAATTTATTGTTCCTTTCTTGTAAGGTTCCTTTGGACAGGTGAGGGGCCCCCAACCAAACTATGGCGGAGCCTATCCAGGCACACCAAATTATGGAAGTCAGCCTGCACCACCACCAAAGCGCTTGGATCCTGATTCAATTCCTAGCCCTGTAAGCTTACTTTGTTCTTAATGTGAACTTTTCCATAGCGTCTTTACTTTAAACAAAACTGACAGAGACCAAAGCTGAAAGCAGGTTTCTTGTTCCAAAGAGCAAGTCTTTTTTTCCTGCTTTCTTTTCTCTATTATATCCAGCTTCTGTAAGCCTAGAAGCACTTCTTCCCTTGACAACTGAAGAAAGACACTGCATATACGTATCACTGCTTTAATTCCTCAGGGCTTTTTCAGTACTGTGTTACCTTTTAGGAATCCTTGAGGGCTTAGATTAAGTTTGCTTCACCATTTCTGAATTCTTACCTAATTACTTTCCAGGGTGAACTAACTGCTGGTAGGTAGCAATCTATGAACTGCATGATCAGTGCTTAAACTAAGGTTCACAGGAGATGATTGTAATGTTTTCTCTTTACCTGTTGCCTGGTTAGTTTTCTCTGGATCATAAAGTCAGGACGCTACTTCAGTCAAATGTGAACATCTTCACAAGTTAGGATTATCTTTTGAAATGGAGCTTCTGAGGAAAAGATGAGCAATGGTGTGCAATGGCTGGCAGTGATGTGTAATATTAAGCCTAGATGTGCTATTGCCACTAGTCTGCTATACTGTCCTTCCACAGCTCCTGGTGCTGTCACTGTCTCAGAAGGCCGCAACTGTTTGGTAACGGGGAACTTTCCCAGAGCAGTGATTACAACTGATTCTTAAAAATTCTAAAAATAATTTGGTTTTGAGTTACAGCTGAGATCTTTACTGCTGCTATTCAAAAAAGTTGATCTATTTAGACTTCAGGTTCATATAAGACTTAGGACTGTTTTTTTCATGGAGAATAAGAATCTGTAATTGCTTGTCAGCTTCTTTTTTTCCCGCTACATGAGATCTCAAATGGCTTTTATCAGTTACCTTCATTTCAGCATGTTCTTGAAATGTAAATTCCCAATTTCTAACCAAAATGAGCACGTGAGCTACTATATCTGATAGCAGTGTGTCTCAGTATCACAGCAAGACTGACATTCGGGATTGGTGTATGTTGCAGAAGCTGATATGTTTCTTGTTGCATGAGTGAATGTCCAGATATATCTAATTGCAGTGCTTCAAGTTTGAGTAGAGAGAAGTAACACTGTTACTTTTTGTTTTATTATTCTCTTCTCTTCTTCTTTTTCTTTCTTTCTTTTCTTTTTTTTTTTTTTTGGTGGCTCTCTTTACTTTTATTTATATACATATTAAAAAAAAAAAAAAAGCAACTTAATGAGCTGCCACCCCAGCAGAAACCCAGACACAGAATAGACCCAGATGCAATTCCTAGTCCAGTAAGTGCTATATATATGTCAATTGTAGTCTGTGTTGGTGACCATCTGTGCATGCATGAAACCTGAACTTCACCTCATTAACCCTTCATCACTAATCCTATATCCTTTCCTTGCTATGTCTTGCTCGTCTTATCAAAATGAGTATGATAACACCACCAGAGGTTGTTAAAGTTTCTTCTGTGATGTTTGGTGAGGTAATAGAAAGTAGACTGTTTCAGAAACAGATCATGAAGAATGTCTCCCCTTCACTTTATCCGTTCCTTAAAATACAGATTACATGGCATTGTAGGTGTTGTCATCAGTGTAATTGTCCATATAGTGTATTCCATGTTAACATTCACACCTTATGAGCCTTTGTAGCCATGTCTTTTACCATTTCTGAGCAGAAATTGATTGCAGTTCTTGTTGATAGCAGCACTGGGCTAATGCTTTGAACTTCTACAACTGAGGAGACACTTTTCTTTTGATGTTACTCGCTGACCTAAATCTTCTGGTTGACTACTATGAAGCATGGGGAGCTAGAAACATTCTTTCATTATCTGTGCTAATTTGTAACCATTATATTTTGATTTTGGAAATACAATGGTTATGTCTTGAGAATTTTACCTGAAGAAAAAGCAGCTACCTTTTGCACTGGAAGGAGAAAATCCAATTACCCTTGTACCAGTTGTTACCATTTGTTTAGCTAAATTTGGTCATAAAACAGCTACAAGCTGTGAGGTCATCAATGTCAATCAGTCAGTAGATTTTTGAGATGGAACTCGATTTAAGTGAGAGAAGTCTGATGCTGTGGGTGGTGTTTTTTCTGGCAACTTGGAATTTGTAGTGAAAGGGTGGAAGTTCTACTTTGCACAGTTCCACATTTCACAGTTTAATCAAAGGTACATGTGGTGGCAAAATAAGATCAGAAGAATTGTTGCTAGTTTTCATTTTTGATTCAAGCACCAATATAGTAAAGGTAATTAAAACTATGTAAGAACAATCTTATGTTCTTATGCAAAGTTCAATGGATATTTTAGTCAATTAAAACTGTTCAGTGCTTCTCTGTTCCCTGTAGTACATTTGTATTAATGACAAAATTGTAATTCTAATAAAAATGAAAAATTTCACTTGTTTTGTGAAGTTTAAACCTGAATCATTTATAACTCTGTATTGAAACTTCACTTTTTGCATCTCCAAAAAGCACCATCAACATAACAGAAAGGAAAAGCCAGGTCATGTATACAACTTCAGCCTGAGACTAAAATAAGCTGCTGATTTTAATTTGGCTATGATCAGTAAAATAGGAATACTAGCTAAAATTCCTTTCTTGATCTAAATTTCTTTCTTGAGTTCAGATCAGATCATAGCAGACAAAGTATACTACTGTTCAAAATACTTGGGAAAATTGTGTAACTTGAATGTTATCTGTTAGTCATTCAGTATTATCTGAAATTCTGCTGAGAGGTGACTGCTTGGTAAAACTTACTTGCTTTAGACCTGTTATTTTTTTAGCACTAGTGATGTTTGCCTCAGGTTCCCTTTTCACTGCCTTCCAGATGCAAATTTTCTGTTATCCAAGACTCCAAAGATTAATTCAATGTTTTCCATTGTAGATTCAAGTGATTGAAGATGACAGAAGTAACCGTGGATCAGAACCGTTTGTCACTGGAGTGAGAGGGCAGGTCCCACCTCTCGTTACTACCAATTTCTTGGTCAAGGATCAAGGTAAGATGACCAATCCACAGCCAAAAAAAAATGTTTCCCAGGGTAGGTTCCTGGGAGCAGCATAAGCAGCAGATGAAGCTTTTTCTGTGGAGCCATTTCACGATAGCTCAGAATTGAAATTTACCAGCAATATTGTTTGAATTCATCTGAAAACAGTGTGTAAGTGGGATGTCATTTGGTCCATGGTTTTGTAGTGAAAGAATATTTCAACTTTATTTCCTACACTTTTTTGGAGTTTTTAAACTCCCTTAAAACTTTGGAGTCCAACACTATGGTTGGGTGCTTCACTTCTCAGCTGGACTTAGAAAATTAGAAATGTATGAGTTGAGTTTTTTGCCCTTGGTGTGATTTACTCTGCAAGAAGAATGGAACAGGATTTTTTTTTTTTTTTTTTAGAGGTTTAAATTTGAGGCTTAAGTGGAGTCAGATTTGCTTGGTTTGATTTTTGGGGCTTATATTATACATTGTTGATCATAAAGACACATTCAGTTTGGAATTGAGTGTTATGTAATTAAGGAATTAAATTTATGTAATTCTTGTAGTTTTCTTCCAATTCAGGATATTCATTCATTTGGTGGTTCTGTAGTGTAGGAAGAAGTGTAAATTTGTTTGGTAGGCACATGTCTGTGTCCACAGTCTTAAAGTGTACTTGATGATACGAGTAAATCTCAAAGCACAGCTGGTGGTCATCAAGGTATCCTTTCACCTACTAAGCAAAGCTGGGAAACTAGAAACTTGCACACACAAAGCAGTGATCACAGCAGAAATATTTATTAAAGCAAAATATTATATATTTTGAGGATAAAATTCCATTTATAAAGGAATAGTCTTCAGCACAGCTGAAGCTATTTTGATTTCTGTTCTTGAATATAAACTTGGAATATAAATTTGTCTGGATTTGTTCCTTTGTTCTCTAGGTAACGCCAGCCCCCGCTATATAAGATGCACATCTTACAATATTCCCTGCACCTCAGATATGGCCAAACAGTCCCAGGTTCCTCTAGCTGCTGTCATAAAGCCGCTTGCTACTCTACCCCCAGAGGAGGTGAGAACTGTATGCGGTTACACATGTGCTGTACGCTGTCTGGACTTGTCAGGGGAGTGTTGTTCTGTGTTCACATTTAATAGATACCTTGTTTAAATTTCAGCAGTAGATGTGTTTAAGTAAGGAGAGCTGGGTAAATGTTGCTTGTTCTGTAAATGTGCAATAGAGAAGCAGAAAAGTGTTGTGTTTTAAAATGTTTAGTATTTTCATTACCATGCTAATCTCTGCTATTTTTTTAATAAGAAATGTCGAGCATCACTATGACCAAAATACTGGGATGTTAACAAATGTATGCACTTTCAATTATCTCAATTTCTTTCTTGGCCTGTGATATTTAGATTGTTACTAATCACTGATATTAAGTGTTGCCTAGGGTATGAAGTTGTGGAACTGGATGAGAGTGTATCAAGTAGCACTCATTAAGCTAATGTTGTGTACATGCACAGCACTGTGTGGATTGACAGTGCAAGACTGAGCACCAGGTTCTGCTGAACTGTGCTTGAATTTCTGCATTTGTTCTGTGCAGCCCTTTCTTCTAGGTGTAATAATTGACTAGTTACCCCTTCTAGCCACTCCATCTGGGGAGATAAAGGCTCCAAGGATATTGGGGCTAGAAACTGCATAAAAGTATTACAAATACTGTGGTTACTGTGTAGCATTAGCTTACTTAGAGCAGTGACATAAAGATAAACAAACTTGTGAAGTTTTAATCTAAGTTTGCAGTATTCTGTGCCTTGTTAAACTTAACTTCAGCATCTCCTAAGGCAAGGAATGTTCTCTGGAGTTTAAGGGTAGGGTTTATTTCATTTTATTAATCTTCCTAAACTGTTATTTAGATTTTGAAAATTGATTTGTGATAAAGCTGAATTGTGAAATTAATGCCTGCATTTCAGTGAGGTTTAAAAGGAGCACAAGAGGTGAGTGCTGTCTATTTGGAGAAACCTGGAGGCACAACAACAGGACGGCATTTACCTCTTGTGCTCCTTTTAGTTACAAACCACTACTTAATAGCTCTGTGGTGTACTTAGGCTTTGAACAAACGCTTGTGATATCCAGGGAAAAAAAAACTCATTTAGGATCAGAAAATTGTTCTGGAGACTGGTTAGCTTCCATCACTGGAAAATTATTTATGACAAGGGCAAGCTCCCTGTGGAGGGGGCCGTTATGACACATGAAGTCTCAGCTGTTCAGAGCAATAAGACTGTAAATAAAACTAAAGCTTAACATATCAGTAGTGAGGGGATACATAAGACTGGTGAGAATGCAATGTTTGGAATAAATCTAGGACCTGTAAAATACAGGACCTGATTGTGAAATTACAGAGCCTTTGTCCTGTGCTAATGCACAGTTTCGAAAGCAAATCTTAAGACTCTATAAGAAGAAACTCTGTGCCTTCTGGGAATAAGTGGTTAATAACAAATTATATAGTGTAAGACATGTTTACAGCACCCTTGCAGTTTTGGGTGGACAGAGGCTGAAGAAGAGGCTGTGGAAGCGCAATACCAACATTGCCTGCAATAATAAAACTTGAAATCTGGTTTCCTTTGAGGAGGTCAGCCTGGGTAGGATCTGGGAAACTCTGGCCACAGAGCCATTGTATCATCAATAAATGACTCCTGGAGTTGAATGAGAATGGGATCTGTGTCACGAAGAGGAAGAAAGTGCCTGTGCTGTTTGTTCGACTCATGCTCATAAAATATGTTCTTGTACAAGAACATTGAGAGGTTTAGGGGGACTGGAAGAACATAAATTGGGACACCTTTAATGTCATGTAAGTTAAAAGTAAGCAATTACACTTATTGTGCTAGATTCTTAATTTTTTTGAAAGGTATGATAAACTGTGAATGCAGATCATAGCTTCCAAAATTTATCAACCATTCTACAGGGAGTCTTCCTCATTCTGAGACTGAGAAGCTGCAGAAGTTGCCAAACATCTTAATCTGTTTTGACCACAAACATGTTGTTTAGTCAGTAGTGGTTTAAAAACGCTTCAGTACACAGCAGTTTTAAAGGACTTGCTATATAATAGAGTCAGGACAAGCAGAACTGACAAATATGCTTCAATTCATGGTGATCTTCAAGAATGAGTGTGATCAGTTTAGATTTTTGAAGTTAATCTAGATGCTTTAAATTCTTAAATATGTGGAATGCAATGACTGCCTTCTACTTTTTTAATCTTGCTCTTCACAAAGGTAATATAAGAGGTAGAGAAATATATATATATATAAAAATATATATAGAGAGAGAAATATAAGAGGTAGAGAGTTATGTTTAAAAAACAAGAAGTAAAAAATAAAATAAAATTGTGCTTACTCCTGTGAGGTTATCACAGCTGTTACTTGCGTGGCTTCAGTCTTCTATGTTCATTTGAGATCCATCCATGCTGTGTAGCATGGCACTCCTGCTCTTCAAGCAAGCTACTATATAAGGTAGTGCAGCACCATGCAGCAGTACTTGTTTGTGTCAAAGTGGGATAGCCCATTGGTGACTGCAGCCCACAAGGGAACTGCTGTGTTAAGAGCTTGAGTTGAAAAACATTTTTGAAATACTTGTTCAGGCTTCCTCTGTGTTCTGTCCCACAGCTGCTGAAATGCTAAATCCCGTACAACGTACAGGGAAATTGTTTTAAGCTCTGCAGTATGTGTGGCCAATTTTATTTGTAATCATATGACCTTTATTTTTATTTTCCCTGCTTGCACAGGCCCTTCCTTATTTGGTAGACCATGGAGAATCTGGTCCTGTCCGATGCAATAGGTGCAAGGCCTACATGTGCCCTTTTATGCAGTTTATTGAGGGCGGAAGGAGGTTCCAGTGCTGTTTCTGCAGCTGTGTCACTGAGGGTAAGGTATCTTCTGAAAACCAGACTCTGGGCAATATTGATCTTTGAACAAGATTTAAAGCAATGAATCTTAATTGTGTTACAGTCATTTGTAATGTATGCTATGCTTTAACATATCTACTTTTGGGAAAACAACCACCAACCCCCCAAAAAAGTTCAATTCTCAGTTCAGAAATGATGCTCAAATTAGGTAGATGCTTATGCATTGCAGCATTGTAACTTCAAATTTGGAACATGAAGTACTTGTTGCATGATGTATAATGTTTTGAGAAATTATTTATGGTACTGAGATTAACCTTCAGCTAGTAGCATGAATTAGGTTTTTTTTTTTTTTTTTTGCTTTCAAAGGCCTTTTGGACAGTATTTGGCGGTGAGATTGCAAGTGGATCTGCTGTGCTGGATAGGAGTGTTCAGTACATGCCAGTTGGTATTTGTTGTTCTAAATCAGTATAAAGCACGTTCCCTCTTAAGCAGAAGTGGCTGAGTGCTGTTCGTGGACTGGCATCTGTGTGTTTGTTTTGTATGGACAGTGGAAATGCAGGGTGCAGCAACCTTGGTTTTGAGGGTTTCATTTGGTAGCACTGCTGGCTTTTGTTCTCATCACCTCAGTTACTCTGTGTAACGTGTCCATGGCAAACCAAAATTGGAAGTTGGCTAAGGCTGGAAATGGCTGGTTTAAGAAACAAACAAGAGAAACTTTGGTGATTTTTCATAGCCCATGTGCATTCTGTGACACTGTGCACTCAGCAGCTTTATGAATGGCTGTACCTGCAACAACTGAGAAGATACAGAAAAGGGAAGGATGCTCAGAGGCAGCCAATGAAAGAAATGTGGAAGTATAATGTAGTTGTACCTAATACTTCAGAACAATCCCTATTTTCAGCATTAAAAAAACTAGCTTGTACT
Organism: Perdix hodgsoniae; assembly: GCA_035772895.1. Taxonomy (NCBI): domain Eukaryota; kingdom Metazoa; phylum Chordata; class Aves; order Galliformes; family Phasianidae; genus Perdix; species Perdix hodgsoniae. Next base: position 4,012,916 of record JAPSGF010000058.1, on the reverse strand, counting down.
GAGTGTATACTTGGAGAGTAGAGAGTGATCTCTTTTTTTATATATACAGTTTTAATGGTATCACTTTGTTTTCCTTTGAACTGATGAAATTTTGTGTGGTTTGAGTAACTCATAGCGAAAGGAGTGGCTCAGTTTTTGGTGTGCCTAATCAGTAATATTGATTGCCTACAGTTTGCATCAAATTCTATCGCAGGTCATTTTTTACTGCTTTTACAAGACTGGTATTTTTTCCTTTGGACTAAATCCTTCAGAAAAATCCAAAGAGCGTGTTGCAGTGATCTTTCTGATATGAAATGTAAAATGGGAATGTAAAGGACATTAAAGAAAAGCACAGTGATGACTATACAACATGCCAATTTGTGCATAAGACAAACTAGAAGCAGTTCATCTGTATCTGTTGGATTTAATGATATTCTTAAATGGGAGCAGTGATTCTTGTAACACTTGCAAACTAGCTAGTTTTCCTGGAGTTTTATCTGAACCAGCTGTTGTCATGTTAGCTCTCTAGTGGCAGTGTTTATCATGGTTACATCTCTGAAGTTGTTGATTTTTTTTCCTCCAGTGCCAGCTCACTACTTCCAGCATTTGGATCATACTGGAAAGCGAGTAGACTTCTATGATCGACCTGAGCTATCACTGGGTTCATATGAGTTTCTGGCAACAGTTGACTACTGCAAGGTACAGCATGTGTTTATTACTGTATTTTTGTTTTGCTTTTAAACAAAAACAACTTTTCCATGACTTTAATAGTACTTTGTTATAGCTGCCTCTGTCATTCTCTTCTGGGGCTACACAAGCACTTTCAGCTGGACTGTGCTTTGTCACCATAGCAATTCTGCAGGAGAAAGTGTCACTTGATAGTCTTTGGGGCACAAGGAGGAGGTAAAAAAGGTTCAAGAAAAATGCAGTAGTGATGATGCAGTGTGCCACTTGATACAGAAAACAAGCTTTACCTATTGAAATTAAATTTCAGCTACAGCCATGGTGGTTAAAAACGCAAGAATAGAGTGGAATTGTGTTACTAGAGCTATTTTACTTTTGAAGACTTAAATCATAACTAACTTCTGAGGATGACATCTGTGCAGTGCGTGTTAAAGCAACTTAAAACTCTGAAAAATAGATGCCTAAATGTTGCAATTTTACACTAGTTACCTTTTGATGCTTCAGGTTTAGTGAAAGGAAAATGGATTATGTTGCAATTAACAGCTTCAGATATGTTTTTAAGTCAAATGAGATGTGATCTTCCTAGCTCTTCTGAAAATTCTGGTTTCCTTTTGTTCTATGTGTGTTCCTTTCAATATGGTCTACAGACTTGAGAAAACTTTTTTTTTCCCAAAGTAAACTTGATATTTAGGTAGAAGGGAAAGTTTGCAGTTCCTGGAGGAAAATGTTTTGCTCTGTATTGAAGAAATCATCTAGAACAAGTCCTAGACAAATTCCAGGGTCTTAAACTACAGGAGATGTCACTCTCTACTTTCACTGTCTGTCCTCAGTTGTGGTTAGGCTGCTGTTCACTGAGCAAAATCTGTCAGGGGCATATAACACTGATCTGTTTCAAGCATAGAGTGCTTACCCATCTTTGTTAGTTGGACAGAGATGGGAAAGTTATCTTTCTGAAGAAACAGTTGCTTTTCATGAGTGGAATGTACATGAAAGTTATTAGAGTTTGGGCCAGCATTCATTTGTTTGTGTTACAGAGCTATTAAATGAACTTAATGTGACTTCTTTCCCTCTCTTCCACAGAATAACAAGTTTCCCAGTCCACCTGCTTTCATTTTCATGATTGATGTTTCTTACAATGCTGTGAAGAGTGGTTTAGTGAGACTAATATGTGAAGAATTAAAGTCAATCCTAGATTATCTGCCCAGGTAAAGTACATTGTAAATTGTTGTATCCAGTCCAAATGGAGGAAACTTACTTTCTCCCTTTAAAAAAGCCTATGAAGCTTATTTTCACAATGAGATCAAGCAGGACATCTTTGAGTACTTCCTAGCTGTAACAGATTTCCTTCCTTTCATTTTTCCCTTATCCCTTACTGTGCTGTATTCTGTGTAATGATCTCACTCGCTGTCTGCTTAGATGTGAAGTATGTCTCTTACAGGGAAGGCAACATGGAGGAATCGGCCATTCGAGTAGGCTTTGTCACTTACAACAAAGTATTACACTTCTATAACGTGAAGAGCTCATTGGCACAGCCACAAATGATGGTTGTCTCAGATGTGGCAGACATGTTTGTGCCACTCCTTGATGGCTTCCTGGTGAATGTGAATGAGTCCAGGACAGTTATTGCCAGGTAACTGAAATTGAATTATGAAGTGTGTAGTAACTGTCTAGTTTGGTAGATTCAGGTGTTGCATTTAAAAGTGTAATGTTCACTGTTTCTTTGTCCTGTTACGCACCTAGAAGTCCCTCCATGTATTAGCTTCGTATACTCTTTCAGATTAAACTTGCAGGATGAAACAGGACAATTCTTTAAGAGCGTATTTGGCTTGTAGTCCAGCTTGACAGCGAGTGCATATAATGGAATTTGGGAAAGGTGGGCCTTTATGGGTAAACAAAGAAACTTAAAAGAAACAAATAAACAAAAGCATAACTCATATGATGTAGTGTGTAATTTATAAGAATACTGAATCACTCTCTTTAAGGCAGCTGCCTGGCTAACTATAAAATAAGACAACAGATATTTCCAATTTTGGTTCTGTGGAGAAAATTAAATTAGCAGAATAGAGAAGATAAAATTTAGAAGGAAAGAAAAGGAAATTGGCAAAATTTTGGCAAACTAATATCAATTACACTATGATGTATTGTTAAATAGGTTTTGGGAACTAGACAGTTTTTTTTTTAGGAAATTATAGCTGTGTATTATGTAGTGCATTAACAAGAACAAAATACAAAGCTGGCTATTAAACCAGTTAATCTTTCAGTAGCACACATATTTTGACAAAGAGGTGCTGGACTTTAAGAGTTTAGCAGTATATGTTGGAATATATTTAAAAAAAAGCAAGAATACAGAGGAATTGATATAGGCTTCAGCTGAAGCTGCTGAAAAAGTCAGTAAGGGATAACAAAGCACAGGTTCTTTTCTACAGTGAAGTGATGACATGCCAAATACTGGGGAGAGTGTTTATGTATATAGACATGCACACACCTTACATAATGTTAGGGACACTTGTTTAAGCCACCTAGTCTCATAGTTCATCAACAATATCTTTGTGTGGCTTTACCATTTAAATTTAATCTTCCTGAATTTTTCTTTTTTCTTGTTTTTTTGTTAGCTTGCTGGACCAGATTCCAGAAATGTTTGCAGACACGAGAGAAACGGAAACTGTTTTTGGACCTGTGATCCAAGCAGGGCTGGAAGCACTGAAGGTTAGTAAATGCATTGTCATGGCAAATTGTTTTCACTACTCTGAAGTTCATGTTCATACACTTCAAAGAAAAATCTGAAGTTTTTTCTAAGTCGTCTTGCTGTTGATAGACCTGGTGTAGGGTGTACTTGGCTGCTAAAGAAGATGCATATACCTCTAGTTCTATGTTGGTGGCTCTTTTTTGCCTATTTTTATAAAGCATTTTTGCACAGAGCGCAAGAAATGTGGCTTAACTTTGGTGACCTGGCTGCATTTTTGCTTTGAACAGTTTCCAGAACATATCAAAAAAACCCCGTCCTTCCGACATTAAAATCAGGTGCTGAACTCTATCATGTCTTATTTAGGCATTCTGTAGTGTAATATCTTTCTAATGCTGTGCTTGAAATATAATCTTTAGTTAAAGGAAAGAAGGCAATCTATTGAAGTTACCCATACCAATGTGTTAACCCAGAAAACTTTTCCAAAACTCTTCCATTCCAGTACTAGGTAACTGCGAACTGTGTGAATTTAACTCAGACTTGTGTGTTCTGATCAAGTTCATTTCCTGTATGATTTTCCCCAGATCTGTTCTTATAGCTTTATTTGTCTGTCATGTATGTTCTTAGAAGTATCCCCTATGCTTAAATTTGGTGGCAGTCCTTCAGTCAAGACACAGTTCTAACTACCAATTGATTTCTTGCATATCAGATTTGGCAGAGCAAATAGTCTACTAAACACTGGCTAATGTTCATATAAGCTATTTATTTAAAATTAATGATTTCTCAAAAGCCAGATTTACCATTTCTATGACTTTTCTATTTCTACAAGCTCAGCAGCTGTAAATCAGAATAAACCAATCTAACTAATTTCTGCAAAGCCTTTTTTAGCTGCTTCAGAAAGTTGAGATTTCTTTGTTGTCTTGGAGACAGTTCTTTTCTCCCTGCCAGGGAACTAGCACCGGTCCAGAAGAATACAAACTTCATTTTCTGTAACTGATCAGGAATCTGTGCTTCCTGTGTTAAGTATCACTGATATAACCAAGTGATTACTGAATCTCTGTCTGTTGCATGTTTAGTTCCTGACATAAAGAAATGAAGCAATAAAGATGCTTGTATGCATGTCCTTGAGTCACATTTTCCCTGAAGATTTGTATTAAATGTTTCTAACCTAAGCAACTTTACCCCTCACTTCTGCAGGCAGCTGAGTGCGCTGGCAAGCTCTTCATTTTCCACACCTCTCTGCCCATTGCGGAGGCCCCAGGGAAGTTAAAGAACAGAGATGATAAGAAACTGATCAACACAGATAAGGAGAAGGTAGTAATGACTTGCATGATGCTTATGGTACAGTTCTGCATTGTACTTTACATGGAATAAAATTAGTCTGAGATCTCATTGAAAGAATGAGAAGGGAGTAGCATATAATGTAACCATCAAAGCTATTCTCTTTCTATGTTCTGCTTTTATCTTCTGCTCTCAATCAGAGATGTGTAGACAGCTCTGGTATGAGAAGAAAAGGTATGTCCTAGTTTTTTATACAGGATAAAATACTGTAGGTATGTTAAAGTGAACAGAACTCAGGATTAAAGCAACATGTAAAGTAATTTTCATGACATTTCATTGTTTTTCAGAGGTGAAGTTAGGAAGACTTTCATATAACTCTGATTTCCCTTAAGTGAGACTTAGTGTAAGATTGTTTTGACTGTGATTATAACTCCACTCATGCTTTTCTTTTTCTTTAACCATAAACTTTTTATGTTGTTTCTGACTTCTTTTCTTAGACTTTGTTCCAACCTCAGACAAGCTTCTACAGCAATTTGGCCAAGGACTGTGTAGCCCAGGGCTGTTGTGTGGATCTGTTCCTGTTTCCAAACCAGTATTTGGATGTGGCAACATTAGGTGTAGTAACTTATCAGACAGGAGGCTCCATTTATAAGTATGCATATTTCCAGGTAAGAGCCCTGTTGAATCAGACTGATATTTGGTCTGAATAAAAGTTACTGTTCTTCATAGTGTAAACCGTAGTGAAGAAGAAATTTAAGTAACTCTCCAAAGCAGTGCAAGAATCTCGCTGAAAGATTATTAGCTTTGCCTTTACACAAAGAATGTATTAAAAACAAGTTATTCTGTTAACTTTTAGCATGATATTATAGCAGTAGGGCACTAAGCACTACATGTTGACTGATTATTTTCTTTTTTCAAGTACTACTGCAGTGACACCTTTTTAAAGATTACTTTGTAGCTTACATAGCAGCTGGTGAAACTTGAATTATTTATCATGTTTTAGCTTGAGACAGATCAAGATAGGTTCCTGAATGACTTAAGAAGAGATGTTCAGAAAGAAGTGGGATTTGATGCTGTGATGAGAGTACGTACAAGCACAGGTGGGTGTTAGCATGAGTAAGTTTCAATAAATTGACCACTTAAGGCATACCATATGGGAAGTAACAGTTTTTTGCCCTTATTTAAAACTTTCTGAGGCTATGCTATGCAAAAAGCTCTCTTCAAGCTTTGTCATTTTCAGTGTTTTGTAAAGACTGAAAAAAGATTCCTGCTGAAGTCTCTTGAGATAATTTGTAGTTTTCCTGATGATGAGATTTTCAGGATTCCAGAGGCTGTCTTGTTATTCTGCTGAAAAGTACAACTTATATACTTTTTTGTATCCTTCTTTTGTAGGTATTCGAGCAACTGACTTTTTTGGAGCTTTTTATATGAGCAACACAACTGATGTAGAGATGGCAGGTTTGGACTGTGACAAAACAATCACAGTTGAATTCAAGCATGATGACAAACTGAGCGAAGACAGTGGTGCGCTCCTCCAGGTGAGGTGGAGGGCAGAAGGCTTTCTAGAAAAAGGAAGGGAACTAATTCAGAATTGTTATCAGAAGTGTGCTGAGGCCAGAACCAAAGCCTAAGTTGGTAGTGTGCCAATTGAAGAGGATGATTGTTGCTTTGAAACTGACACTCCCTCAAGGAACTGTTCATTGCTTCTGTCCATTACTGTGCCCCTAACCTTTCAGAATACATGGTCTTAAGATGACCTCAAAAGCTTCAATCCACAGTCTCTTTTCCAAGACAAGTTTCTGTGTTTAAAGATGCTTGCCACTTGTTATCTTTCGTTGATGCTGATTCTTAGCAGATGCTTTTAGCTTACCGTGCAAATCCTCTACATAATTTTCTTGCTTGTTAAAGCATCTGAGACCTAATTTTTAAAGAAGTATGTTCAAGCCCTGCCTAACTTATTGTAACAGTATCTCATTTTCCTATACCCTGGTGTTTTTGTCTTGTACAGTGTGCTCTGCTATATACAAGCTGTGCAGGACAGCGGCGACTCCGGATTCACAACCTCTCACTGAACTGTTGTACACAGCTTGCTGACCTCTATCGAAATTGCGAGACAGACACACTTATAAATTACTTGGCTAAATATGGTAAGAATAGATATGTTAAAAAGAATCATAACCTTTAACTGCTGTTTAAATGCCTGTTGTCACTCAGTGACACCTGTTCAGTCTTTTTTGAATCAAGTGTCAGGTAGCAATCTTGATATTTCACTCACTTAGAGCACAAAACTGTGATGATAATATCGTTGCTTAGAAAAACTTCATGTAGAAGGTGTAGGCTTACCTGTCCTACAAGTTATCTGTATTTTTAGAGCTTTGTATTGAAAGCTGTCTGAATTCGTAATTGTGTTTATTTTTGGACCATTTGTCCAAAACTACGCTTCAATTGTTTGTACTTGAACTACTTCAAAACTATAAACATTAGTTGTTTAGACTTAATTTGTGGAAATAGTGTTGTTTATTTTTAACTGTTTGTCAGCAGTCGTTTCATAACTGTCCCATTTATTTCTTTCTCTGCAGCATATCGTGGAGTTCTGAATAGTCCAGTAAAGGCTGTACGAGATTCACTGATAAATCAGTGTGCCCAGATCCTAGCTTGCTATCGAAAAAACTGTGCTAGTCCGTCTTCTGCTGGCCAGGTAGACTCTGATGCTTTAGTTTGAATCATGGACTCAGATACTGAAATGTGATTTTAGCTGATTCCTTGCTTATTTTGCCTATTCAAAAAAATAGAAAAGGAGACTACAACTGAAACTACGGTTGACAATGGCTTGTTGGACAACTTTCTGAAGCTCAGAAAGCACTACCTGCTCCAGTTATGTTACTTTTGCAGGTCCATATTATATATAGACTGTCAGTTTTCTATTCTTGCATTTGTATCATGCTACTGGTTCACTCTAGCCTTGTTTTGTCAAGCATGTTAGCCTACTCAGCAAGAGAGAGAACTGAACATCTTCTATATGCTTGTGACTTGTAGCTGATTCTTCCTGAATGCATGAAGCTGCTTCCTGTGTACTTGAATTGTGTGTTGAAGAGTGACGTCCTTCAGCCTGGTCCAGAGGTCACAACAGATGACCGTGCCTACATTCGTCAGTTGGTCACATCCATGGATGTGGCAGAAACAAATGTTTTCTTTTATCCCAGGCTTTTGCCCCTGGTGAGTAATTTGAGACGTTCTTAACACTTGAGATTTGCTGTTGTCTTGACTTGTCCTAATGACTGGCATTTGTATTTTATCAATGGAAAGCCATTTGAGAGGTATTTGGGATCTGGTATGTGTTGAGATACTTCAGTTAACTTCACTCAGTGATAGATGTATTTCTGCGTCTCTTGAATTTGTTGGAGGATTTTCTCTGAGCTGTGAGCATGTAACCGGTGGCATGGAAAAAGGTTTTAAATCTGTGGCAGCTTTTTTTAAAAAAATTCTAAGGCTTTCTGTAATCTTGCTGTAGTTTTAATTGTTGCTGGGAAGTTACTCTTACTACTCTCACTTTCCAGTATTGTAGTTGCTGAAATAACACTAAATACTAATTACATTCATGCTCCAGGAAGCAGTATTGAAACTACACATTACTTTCAAAGCAACTTCTGTTTTCTTTTGTTAACCAGTAGTCTCTTATCAGTGTCTTGTTCAATAAGAAAACTAGTCAAGGAAGATGATACTTCAGTTACAGCTACTGCAGTGTTATAAACATGAAAAAACCACTAGGGTCTTGTGGCAGAAATTTTCCAGACTTCCTAAATGTTTTATAACTGATTTCTTTATTTCACTCTAAAACAGACCAAAGCAGATGTTGACAGTGACTCCCTACCGGCAGCAATCCGAAACTCAGAGGAACGTCTCTCCAAGGGTGACATATACCTGCTGGAGAATGGGCTGAACATCTTTGTGTGGGTGGGAGTGAACGTGCAGCAAGGCCTGATCCAGAACCTCTTTGGAGTGTCATCTTTCAGTCAGATTAGCAACACCTTGGTGAGCTGGCTGGCAGTGTGGGAGATACTGTCTGTGATAGTCACACAGTAGTTGAAACATTGAGAAAGCAAGTTGAGAAAATAGTTTTAACTTTTTTGTCTTAGTTACAATGAGAAGCATGGGTGTGTGAAACTAGTGGAGACATCCAGTGTGAGCACGTACACTTTTTGCCTAGCTTAACCTGGCAAACCACATTGCCACTGGTGATAAGGAGAACAGCTGATACAAAAATAATCCATCTTTAGTTTTGATACCATGTGATATTTTCTTTTTTAATAGCTGAAGTCAAGAATTGTGATGGTAAATACATTTGTAATGTTAAATAATATGCCAATACTGCTGTGTTGTTTTCTTTATTTTTTTTTTAAATTCTGTTATATTTCTCCACTTGAGTAACGGGGATTGGATGTCTTTCATTCCAGAGTACCCTGCCTGTCCTGGAAAATCCCTTTTCAAAGAAAGTACGGTCTATTATTGACATGCTTCACCTGCAGAGATCCCGATACATGAAGGTAAAAATGCTGATTGTTATTCGTAGCTCTTATTCACCTTCTTTTTTACTCTTAGCAAAGCAGGTGATGCTAATCCTGCTCATGTAAAATCTAATGCTGAACATAGTCTTAACAACTGTGATTCAAACATGCATGTTTTTTCAAGGATCTGAAAAAAAAAAATCTGATATTAGAGCTTACCATAGCTCTAAAGCTAATGATTTTTAATCTAATTATGCTTTTCCACAAACTATTTATGTGGAGTTTTCTTATGAATGTGATTGAGACTTAACACAGCACATGTATGAAGGTGAAAGCACGGAAGCTCTATTTGCTATGTTTTTAGTTGTCTTGGTTGTATTTTGAGCTATCTAGCTTTTTTTTTCCCCCCCAATAGCGTGAATTGTGCTAACTATCATGTTTTTGTTTGTAGTTAATAATTGTGAAGCAAGAAGATAAGCTGGAAATGCTCTTCAAACATTTTCTGGTGGAGGATAAGAGCCTAACTGGGGGGGCTTCATATGTGGACTTCCTGTGTCACATGCACAAGGAGATTCGGCAGCTACTGAGCTAGAGGAGGGAGTGGTGCTGGAACTCAGCAGTGACATTTCAGTCTTCTCTAATGATCTGAGCAGAAGGTCCAGCGCCCTCTAAAAGGACAACATAGAAATCTGTACAATTCCATAATTTTTAATACACATGACATAAGCAGAAATCCTTTCAACCTCTCCTGGTCCCGTATGAGAGATGAATTCTTTTTCCTGGTGAGGGCTAAAAAAAAAAAAAAAAAAAGAAAAAAGGGCCTTTGATACCAGGTCTTTTACTTGTATCTAAATTGTTTCCTGTGCTTGGCAGGAGTTCACCCCCCACCCCATGCTCGCTAATCCCGTTGTAATGAATGTAGGTTTTTTTCTTTTTCAGTTCACTGTACATGATTCAATATTGGGTGAAAAAGCGATAACTTCAAAATTTCTAGTAGTTGCTGTGTGTTTGTATGGGCGTGTGGGCATGCTCTTACTGTAAAGAGGATGCGCAGGTTGGGAGGGCAAGAGGCAGGTCGGGTGATGGGAGCTGGAGCAGCCAAACATTTCCTTTCTCTTTGTAGAGGAAAACATGACACTGCAGAGCACAGATGTATCTTTGTCTGAACCAAAAATCTTCCCCCTCCAAAAAAAAAATCACAGAAAGCCAGTAGGCAGCAGGACAGATTTATCTCTGCTTTCTTCCCTGTACTGCAAGTTTATCTGCAGGTCTGTACTGGAGGAAGGTAATAGTTCAGTAAGTAACTATCAACAGCTTCTGAACAGCACAGGGGTAGCTGGTAGGTGCTTCTTGTTGGTGTGAGCAGTGACTGCTTTCTTTCTCATTTCACAGCCCTGTGATAATATCCCACTCAGTCCATGTTCTGTGGCCTCTTCTTCTGTAGAAGAATCTATCCAGATGGCAGTGAGAGCAAAATCCTCTTAAAGTTGAGCAGAAAATACTTGTTACAAGGTGATTTGGGGCTGTGTGGGAGCTGGACAATAAGGAAGTGGCCACTTTTGGCCACACTGTTGTGATGCATAGCAGACAAGCAGGAGTATGAGTTCTACTGACCCAAATTTGAGACAGCTTTGTGCCCTGGATTACAAGGAATGGGAGACAAAAGCTGAGGTTTAGAGTGCCCTGTTATTAGGTATTACAAGTACCTGATTTCAGTTACTGTGAAGGGTTTTGGCTGTAGGGAAGTTTCATCACTGGATGTTTATACCCTCTCTCCATTCTGCCTACTGATCAGCTTGCACAAAGCCTTTTTATAAGCCTGTTTTGTAAAATACCTCAGACACGAGTCCATCCACGTTGCCACTCTGACATTCCATTCTGCAGGGATGGCTGAGAAGAATCCTGTGAAGAAGGAGCAAGTGCAAATCGGATTCAGAATTCTAAGGGCTTTGATTCTTCACTTTGGGAAGGAGGATTGTGTAGTAGTTTGGGCACTTAGCAAGTATTCTTAAACTTCCCTGGAATTTGAGCAGTACAAGGGGGAGGAAAAATTGTGGGTGGGTAGAGGAGCTTTTGTCTGGGCTAGATGTTTCAGAGAGAAGTTCTTATTAGGAGCAGAAAAATATCTGGTGGTGGTTTTAGTTCCATATCCTGTAGCATGTATATAAATCCATTTTTCTTACAATGCTGCTGATTTGTCTTCCCTCCCATCACTACGTAGCAAAGGGAGTATGGAGAAGCTCTTTGACGAAGTAGTTGACAAAACCTTCCTTGTTTTTGTATGAATGCGGCTGACGTTTTACTCCATGCATTGCCTGCAACCGACAGAGCTAGAGGATTTTTAACCAGAAGGGGAGAAGCTTCCCAGGAATATAAGGCTCGGCAACCACAACTTTCCACAGCTACTAATTTCTAGTGTTAATACTGAGGGGCGTGGGGGGTGAAAATGAGATGATCAATGAACCTTTCATTTTCTTCACTTGTTTTTTTTTTTTTTTTCCAATGCATCTTTTAATTTGTAAAGAAATAAAAATATATTAAGATGTATTTTATGTCATTGTTAGTAAATAAACACTGCTTATTTTTCCAAACCCTGTATTTTGCGGGAGGGAGGAGAGGGAAGGGCTGCAGTCTGGCCGAGTGCTGCTTCACAACCTGCTTTTCTGCAGAGCAGCTTTGCTCCTTCCTTTCTTGCGGACGGCGATAAGAAATTCAGCGAGAGCCGAGGCGCTTCTTTTCAGCGAGGCTTTTATTTCAGAACTGGCATTTTGCGGCGGGCGGTCTGCGAATACCCACTTTCCCTTCGTTTCCGTACCAAAGGCGTTATTTCCAGGCTCGTGCAGGACAGCAGCTACGCGCCAGCTCGTTCACAGCGGCGGCTCTTCCCGGGAAGGAGCCCCGCTTCCGCCTCCGGCAGCACCGAGCCCAGCTCGGCCCGCTCTCGGGCAGCGCCCGCCGGCTGCGACGGAGGCGGAGCGGACGCGCGTTCTGTTCTCTAAGTGCGCAGGCGCGCGGTGCCCCCGCCCTTCCCGCCATCTCCCCCCGCTGCCCGCGCGCCCCCTCACGCAGCGCCGCCCGCGGGCGGGGCCGGCGCGGCCGTTTCCTGGCTGCGGGGCGGCCGGCGCGGGCCGAGCGGCGGGGCATGG
>JAPSGF010000058.1:3948325-4000238 GCA_035772895.1 Perdix hodgsoniae | reverse complement strand
GCGGCGGAGGGCCGGGCCGCCCGGCGCGGCGGGCGCCCGCTCGCCTCTGGATGACGGCGCTGGCCCTGGCGCTGGGCGCGGGGAGCCGGGCCGCCGCGGGGGACGGGGAAGGAGGCGGAGAGCTCGGGCCGGGGGACGAGGGGACGCCGTGCGGGGCGGAGGGCTGGGCGCGGGCCGCCGTCCCGACGGGCCCGGCCTTCGCGGCCGCGGCGTCGTACCGCGGGCCGGGCAACGGCGACGCGCGGGGCGACGGGGCGCTGCCCGTCCTGCTGTGGTGGAGCGGCAGCCTCTTCCCGCACTTCCCCGGCGACACGGAGCGCATCGACTGCCCGCGGGGCTCCTGCCTCGTCACGCGCAGCCGGCGGGCGGCGCGGCTCCGCCGCACCAAGGCGCTCATCTTCTACGGCACCGACTTCCGCGCCTACGAGGCGCCGCTGCCCCGCCTGCCCCACCAGACGTGGGCGCTCTTCCACGAGGAGTCTCCCATGAACAACTTCCTCCTCTCGCACGCGCCCGGCATCCGCCTCTTCAACTACACGGCCACCTTCCGCCGCGAGTCGGACTACCCGCTGACGCTGCAGTGGCTGCCGGGCGCGGCTTACCTGCGGGGCCCGGCGCTGCCCCTGGCCGAGAAGGACGCGTGGCGGCGGCGGGGCTACGGCCCGGTGCTCTACGTGCAGTCGCACTGCGACGTGCCCTCGGACCGGGACCGCTACGTGCGGGAGCTCATGAACTACATCCAGGTGCGTGCGGCGCCGCGGAAGCCGGGCCCGCCGCGCCGAGCCGCTCCGCTCCGCCAACGGCGCGCGTTCGTGCTCGGGTCCAGCCGAGCGCCGGTCGTCGCGGGGAGCGGCAGACAGAAAGAGCAGCTGCGGGCCGGGCTGCTCCGCGTGCTGTGCGCTGCTGGAATGCCTGGAGCTTTAGGTGAGCGGGAGGGCAGGCAGGCTGCCAGCCCTGCTCCCGCTTGGAAGAGTGGGCGCGCGGTAACAAGTTTGCCGTGTCTCGAGAGGCTGCGCCTCGCCCGCCTTGCGGTGGGGCTGTGCTGCCCCTGTGGCGGTTGGCTCTGCTGGGGCGCTGCCTGTGGAGGGCGGCTTCACGGGTTGAAACGGCGCCGCTTCTTCGGGCTGGAAACAAATCTAGTGCTTTCTTTTCTTAAAAACTAAAGGATGGTCCGTAAGGGAAATCTTAGAAACGTCGTCTCCTGAGTTGGTTCTGCTGTTTCTGTTAGCAGTGATTAATTTCTTATGCAAGCTCGTTTGTTCAGCAACAAAGCCAAGGCAAAATCTTTTTAGAAACCCGCCTCTGTATTGCCAAAGCACGAAGCAGACCCTGGATCAAGTATACTCTTCGTTTTTCCACAGTACTATTCCAGCGCCCTGCATCCATCATTTTTTTCAGCCTAACAAATGGAAAGTTTTGCCAAACTGCTGAGACTGGGAGCTGTGTGAAATCATTGTTTGGAAAAGGCCTGCTCCCTACAAAGTAGAAACATGACTCAAACCAATGTGGAGGAAGCTGAGTGGCCTTTCTTGACTCTTAGTTTCTACTTTGTTCTCTAATAAATACGGGGTTTTTTTTCTGTAAAATCTTGTTTCTCCACCTGTCCTCTACCTTACTTGTAGTGTAGTTTATGCTGCTTTTGAGACTGAGCATTCAGTTTATGACTAAAGGGGTTATAAGAAAAGTGGAAATCTTGGAGTCATCTAAATGGAATGAAGTTGGGAGTAAAGTGAGGCTCAACTGAGGTAGTTAGGAACTGATTAAAGTTAGGAATTTTAGGAGGACTATGAGCTCCAGGCAAAAAAAATCACTTTCTAAAGATGACTTGTTATTTTGGTTACTTTATAGGTTGACTCCTATGGGAAATGCCTTCATAACCGCGAGCTTCCCAGCGAGCGACTGAGAGACACTTCAACAGCCACTATGGAAGATCCCGAGTTCATGGCTTTTATCGCCAGGTACAAGTTCCACCTGGCCTTGGAGAATGCCATATGTAACGACTACATGACAGAGAAGCTGTGGCGTCCAATGCATTTGGGTGCTGTCCCAGTATACCGAGGCTCCCCAGCCGTGCGGGACTGGATGCCAAACAACCTCTCCATCATTCTTATTGATGACTTTGAGAGCCCTCGAGAGCTGGCAAAGTATCTTGATTTCCTTGACAAGAATGGAGAGGAATACATGAAGTACCTAGAGTATAAAAACCTTGATGGCATCAAAAACCAGTTCTTGCTAGAGAGCTTGGAGAAGCGGGAGTGGGGTGTGAATGACATGACTCTGCCCAATTACCTGAATGGCTTCGAGTGTTTCATCTGTGACAGGGAGAACACCCGGGTCAGAGCAGAGCAGGAACACAAAAAGTCTGGTGGGAAAACTCCAGCTCCCGCACCTCACATAGCTCATTTCCAGCACATGGGATGCCCCATGCCAACCCCTGGGTTTGGAAGTATTGAAGACCTCCCTGGGGAAGACAGGTAATTTACCAGTACAATACTTTTTGAAACAGAAAAGCTTTAAATAATGGCTATAATTTGTTATAATATTGGATACTTAAAGCGTCTATTAATACATTTCCAGTTATACTTTATATTATGCCTTGTGGGTGCTATGGCAGTTCTGCTAATATTGTGTAACACTGAGGCTGAAAAAAAGGCTTGGCCGGTGGTGCTGGTTAGTGGCTTGAGAGACCCATAATCATATGTTCTGGTGCTCTGTGACCTTGGGCAATTTGCTTCTCTTTTGTCTACCTTTCCCTTATTTTGTTTACTGCTTGGAGGGGGAGTGTTATTCAGTGCAGTGCACTGAATGGCTTAGGTTGGAGAAGGCCTTAATTATCATCCAGTGCCAACCCCCAGGTCGGGCTGCTCAGGGCCCCATCCAGTTTGTCCTCGAATGTCTCTAGAGATGGGGCATCCACAGGTCTCTGGGCGGTCTTTGCCAGTGCTTCATTGCCCTCTGAGTAAAGAATTTCTTCCTAACACCTAAACTAAATCTCCCCTCTTTTAGTTTAAAGCCATTCCTTCTTCTCCTGTCACTGTCAGACCTCCTAAAAAGTTGGTCCTCCTCCTGCTTGCAAGTTCCCCTCAAGTACTGGAAGGCTGGAAGTGAGGTCTTCTCAGAGCCTTCTCATCTCCAAGCGAAATAAGACCAGCTTTCTCAACTTTTCTTCATAGGAGAGGTGCTCCAGCCCTCTGAGCATCTTCATGGCTCTCCTCTGGATCCACTCCAGCATCGCCACATCCCTCCTGTACAGAGGTCCACTTACTGGCCGGTATTTGGGAGAAGCTCTATATCTCGTTATGAATCAATACATAGAATAGAGTTGCCACAGTGTTTAGCATGGGCCTCATTCACTCCTGATGACTTCTTTTAAAGCAGAAGTATGGCTCACTCACTGTACTTCACAAGATATTTTGCAACAACAGAACAAAATTTTGGCCTGTGTTGAAGGACACGATCTCATTTATTCAGGAGAGGGGCCCTGCAGCACAAAATAGATGCTGTGCTTTTTGTCTTTCTTCTATGCAGGGATTGGTACATTTGCTGGAATCTGCCACTGTTGCAGCCAGCCCTGGAGCTGCCCTGAAGTTTTTCAGACAGGGATAAGGACACCAACGCAGAGGCAACTAATTTTAACAGGGAAAAAAAGATTCTGTTTTTGTTTTCATGGTGTGTTTAATCCTCAGTGTTTGTACTGACTTGGTACAAAACAAGTCAGTGTTCGGGTTCCCAAACCTCAATTTTGCCATGGGCAGTGTTTTGAAGTGTCAGCTTTTGGATGGACGGGTTGTTGCAGTTCTGCAGTTCCTAAAACATGTGTGCTCTTTGTAGTTCATATTGCTAGGGTAACATACTTGGATTCCTCCGTGTTTGTCATTGTTCTCTGCGTGGTCTGCACCAATTTCCTTCTAGGGATATATTCAAATGTCTGCAATTCTGAGCCATCAGACAACCAATTGCAACGCTGCAACGTGCTGCTGTTAGTCCCAATGTAGGATTCATGACCTTATGAAAATACTGAAAAGATCTGATGCACTGTCCATAAAGAAGTTGTTAGTATACTCTATCATAACTTACATTGGTTTAGAGCTTTCTTAATAATTTCTTAGTCTGAGGACTTGAACACTTAGGAGTGTTAAAATGCTAGAGGAAACAGAGTTGAAAATACAAATTTTCAAGTGCTCTGTAAACTAAAACTGAATTCTGTGTGGATTTGAAGCTCTAAAAAAGTTTTTGTAAGGATATCTATCCACTGTAACAAGAGGAAAGGGCAGGGAGCTATTTCTTCCTATGTTTGGGTGCTTTTGAAAATGGCCAGCTGAAATAAAGAAAGAAAAGTATCCCTATTACACAAAACTTGTCATGTACGTCACTAAGAAGCATTTTTCATGATACAGTTAATTCTTGTGCTGAATAATAGGAAAGTTATGCTGGTATGTAAATGACTTTGTAGTCCTTTGCTTTCTTGAAGTTGGTTGATTTATCAGTCCTGATAGCAAAATGTGCTTTTCCCTTATGTGCTCTGTAGGATCCTAGTCTGTGTAAGTCGGCATTTTCTTCTTCATAAATTTTCTTGTACTTGAGCAGCAGATGGCAGTAGAGAAATAAGTTTGAAGACATAGCATGGGGTGCCTATTGCGCTTAATGCACATTAAAATACTCCAACTTCCTGTGCAGTGCTTATGATTACTGAGTTTTGTAGAGATGGTCCATAACCCAAACTACAGCTGCATCCCAGGGAAGTTACCATATCTTGCTGAAAGGGTATTCTCCCACTGCTTATAGATAAGTTGTGTCTCCAAAATATTGTACCAGGGAAACTGGTCCATTATCTGCCATCTGCTTTAGAAAAATACATATATATACCATCTGGGGCTTAATTAAGAGGATCTCCAGTGAAGCATTGTGGTTTCTGTCCCAGAAACATCTGAGCTTTCACCATTTGTATCTCCAAAATGTAACATGATCACTACAAATAACAGAAATACAAAATTGCTACCAGAACATGTTCAGGTAATGTTTATTTTTTGTCAGGAATTCTACAGGGATATTTTGAGAACGTCTCGATCAGTTTAGATAACAATCTACTGAGCCATATCATTAATGTATTTTTTTACAAAACATCATGATGGAAAACCAATGCAGGGATATAAATGGCAAAATGTATGCAACATAGAAAGTCTGACTGTGAGTGTTCTGTGGGTTCTGGCGGCTTTGGGAGCAGCAGTTTGGACTTCGGGGGGAAGTTCTTTACAGAGAGAGTGGTGAGGTGCTGGAACGGGCTGCCCAGAAAGGCTGTGGATGCCCCGTCCTTGGAGGTGTTCAAGACCAGGTTGGATGGGGCCCTGGGCAGCCTGGTCTAGCATTCAATGTGGAGGTTGGTGGCCCTGCATGTGGCAGGGGTTGGAGATTTGTGATCCTTGAGGTCCCTTTCAACCCTGGCCATTCTGTGAAACTCTTGGCAATTTGATAAACCAAGACTACTGCAACATTCTGTGACACAACATACCCAAATCAAGTCTTGATATTGTGGAGTTAGAATCCTGTTATATGGTTATGCTGTGCACGTCTGTGCTCTAAATCTTATTCACAGGTGCCAGTTTTTTGTATTGACAAATGTACTGAGTTGACTGAATACCTCTAACAAGTGTATGTAGCCAGAGCACATCACTGAATCTCTGTTTTTCTGTCCTTTAGCTCTTGAGTGTGGGGATGAAATCAGTCACTATAGTGTATAGTCACTATATAGTGTACTGTATAGAGCTCTTGTCTGCTTTGTGCAGAAAACAGGGGAGTTGCAGCACTCCTCGTGATGAAAACATGTTTGGTAGGAACTGGAATCTACAGTTATTCTTGCACTGGATTGTGGTGGCTCAGTTCTCTCACCTTTGTGAAGGGAAGTGTTTTGTTTATTTCCACAGTATGAAGTCATTTCCCAAAGGTGGGATTTTAACAGGATAAATACAAGAGGGCTGTGTCACAATACCTTTCCAGTCACCTGAACAGTTTTAATCTATGGTAGTGTGTGTGTATATTTTTATTTGTTTTTCCTTTGATCTTTTCAAGAAAAGAAAAGCCAGTGTGCCTTCAGTAAGGTTTTGAAATTGTCATGGTTTTACTAGTTTCATTCTATGGTGATGTCAGTTTATTTAGAACCAAGAAAAACAGTTGAGAAGCATATCAGATTTGCTACACATAGAGCGCAAGGTATTTCTTGCAGTAAAAGTGAGTAACCAGCCAGGATTAAAGGTGGATCCTCAGCTCCTGGTAGTAACATTCCAGGTGTATGTAGTTGATAGTTTCAGGGGATTTCTGCAATTGTGTTCATCCTGGTGTGCCAGTTTTTGTCCAAGGTATAGAATCAGAGTGCATCTTGTTCCTTCAAAAACAGTAGGAAACAGTATGAGCGGTATGAAAAGAAAAACACAAAAGCATTCTTATTGAACATGCATGACAAAACATTCATTTAGATACTGGGATTTCTCTTAGTGTTGTGATAGAATTCAGCCACAAACAGTCACTTTCTGTCCCCCACTGCCTCTTGGCCTTGTGCCCGGGTGAGGGTACTCACTAATGGGTGCCCTTACTCAGTGCTGCAAAAAACGTGTAACTCACACTGGCGCTCCTTGAGCAAAGGTTGAAGAGCTGAGTGGTGAGGCAGAGCAGTCTCACAGTGTGTCCCAGTGCTTCATTTTACAAAGGAACCTGTAGGCAGATGTTTTTGTGTGCAAAAGTAAGCCTCTGTGATCCTTCGTATTGTAGTCAATGCTAACAGGTTAATTTTGAGCAGAAATGTCCCACCAAAGATGATTCTGTTAACTACAAAAAAACAAATTCTCCTGGAATACAAGTTTTATGCTGCTTCAGAATGAAAGTGCTTGTAACGTGTTCTGCATTTCATATGCTTTTCCTGGAATAGTGGCTAAGATCTGTTTCTGGGCAGTGCACTCATGCTGGCTTTAATGTATGATGTTGAGTGAATGTCGAAGTGCTGTGCTTCTGTCTGTGAGGGAGAAGCGCTCATGGCAGCAGGTTAAAAAGAGAGCGTTGCATTTGGTCTGTACAGAATTTGGGCTGATTTGGTGGGGCTGGGTAACAGCTGTAGTAGGGAAGAGATGATCAGTCTGTCGGGAAAGAAGGATAGCAGTTACTAGCTGAACAACATGTTGCCACACCTCAATGCAATAGAAATGAGAGATGTAGGGAAGGGAATTGGCGTGTTGTGTGTGCAGTAAGAAGGCTGAGAATGGGTGCAGTGAAAATGGTCTGGTGGAAAAGAGTAGAGCCAGTTGGGGGATGTCAGGATTGCTCTCTCCTGTCATGCATTACCTACGTTTGTTCTCACTAACAGGAATTCTGTACATGTTTAATGGCTTGTCTGAAAAGATTGATACCTTGATATCTGGAGCACACATTCTGGCCATGGAAGGCTACTGTTAAAGTTGTATGATGACTACAGGATTTTATTTTAATAGCAGGCTTTATTCCTAACAATTCATGATTTAGTCTTTCTGGCTAATGCTAGTCACATGCTGATATTTCTAAAATGATCTGAATCTAATAGCAAGCTTGTTTTCCATAGAGAATTTTCATAGCAAGTTACTTCAGGTGGATTGGAGCACAATGGCACAGAAACAACATACACTGTCATGACCATCCCTGGAACTGTTTTCTTCTTAGATGAAAGGGAAAAACAAACATTAATGCTATTACAGCTCAGACACATTTGGGTTGGTGGGTTTTTTGTTGTTGTTGTTTTTTGGGTGTTTCTTTTTTAATGATGTCTCTTTTTTTCTTCATTTGTTTCAGTTGGAAAGAGATGTGGCTTCAGGACTATTGGCAAAGCCTTGATCAGGGTGAGGCCCTCACTGCAATGATTCATCACAATGAGTCACATCAGGGAAGATTTTGGGATTATATGCATAAGATTTTTCTCAAGAGGACCAGGCAACACTGATCCATCCCTGTAAGAGCTTGGTTTGAAAACTGCATTGAAAGTTGTGACTGAGAATTCTTACTTCTCTCCAGATGTTTGCCTTGAAAAAGAAGAAACTATTACAGACTGTTTTTCTGGTGCATGAAGTGAGTGATTCTCTGTTGTGATTTCAGCTGTGCAGATGTTAGCAACTGCTTGTATCTGCATTTTAGCTCTGTGGTGTGAAGCTCCTCCTGACATGCGGGAGGAGCAGAAGAGGAATTTTGCATATGGTATTGCTTCCCTGTGGCTTCCTTGGTTTCAGAGGAACGTATTTCAGACTCTGCTCAAATGCCCTAAGTTATTTCGGGAACTTTTTTATATCCAAAATACTTGTTTTTTTATATTTTACCACATACTCTCCTCATTAAGTTATACTTTTACCTGATATTAACAAATAGCTTTTCCAGTCAATGAATTCCAGAAGACTCATGTCTGTGGAGAGCAACTGTGCCTTATGAAACTGCAGCAATAAAGTCTCTTCTCTCCAAGTAAATGTGCCTCAAACGTTCCTCCTTCTCAGGGTAACTGAAGCAGGTCACTTACTCTGGCTCATTTTTCTCTTACTCTAACTTTCCAGGTGACACATACAAACAGTACAGGAGCCTAGACTCATTAATTCACAACTCTGAACCAGATATCTGACAACAGAGTATTGCCTGGTATTGTGCAGAGCCAGGGTAGAATGAGCAGCTCTGTTTCTTTTAAGTTTCTGTGAAATCTTAAAACTCAACAATAATCTTGACTAATCGATTTCTCCTTAATGCGATTCAAAGGCTTTTGATTTGTTCTTCTTGAGTATCTGCATCTTTCTGCAAAGACAAATACATTTTAATGGTGGTGCTTTTCCAGTGCTCCCTCCAGTTTGGAGATGAACCTTGCAGTCTTTTTGTACTGAGATGGATGATCAGAATGGGGAACACGGAGGTGGCTTTGTATCTGTACCTAATCTTAATGCAGTAGGATCCTGGTCTGTGACTGGAGTTCCTAAAAGTAAGTGATGACATATAAATCATCTTTGCTGCAAAACCTGTTTCTCTTAATAAATAAATGTGCTATTACTTGCCATGCTGGTACCTTCCTGAAATAATTGATCTTGGATTGGAAGGAGACTTGTTTTTCTTGTCTAAGGGGTTTAAATGCACAGGCCACACACTTCAGTGATATTTCTAACAGCCTGATGCTATTTTTCACTTCTTTGGAAATAACTACTGGATAAATAGCCAGAGTGTATCTATGCCTAAGGTAGATCTTTGTGGCAGTTTCATTTTGTAAGGCAGTCCAGGTGTTGCTGGGAGAAGCCAGAAGCCTATTACTACAATTTGGCAACAGGACTACATCCACGTTCTGTTACGTTGTCGTCTATTGTTAAGCTGCGTATGGATCAGTTAGTCTCATTTTTTCTCAAATTCCAATTCATAATATTCTGGGTATATAATGGACATAATATTCTTATAGGTGATGACACTCATCTCAGTGTTTGTTTCTCAGGTGATACAGTAATGCTGTAGTATTAAAATCTGGGCATTGTGAACAAAGAAGACCCGCAATTAATCCCTGCATTCTTGTGGGCGTGGAAAATGCATATGCAATACACTGATCTCACCTGACTTTTTGTACAAGCATTTTTTTTGTGTGTGTAATAAAGTAACAAGTGGCTCTTCAGCTAAAATGCATTCACCAGTATACATTCCTTTTTTTCAGGTACTTGGGCTACAGGAATGATTAGGTGAATATATCTGAATTATTTTTTCAAGTGGATTATTCAAATCAGATTAAAATACAGATCTGTATATTCAGGATTGAAGTGGTCACAGTGTGCTTGAGAAGTAAATAAAGAAAATTAAGACTGCTCTAGCTCTGAATATGAACTTCTACTGAACTGCTTAATGAGATTTAAATAAATTGTCTGAATTAATTAAAATAAAATAAAAAATAAAGAATTTTTTAATATTTTAAAATATTTATTTTAATAATATTTTAATAATGTGTCTGCCATTACCAAAATTGGACGTGATATACATTATGTATTGTCCTTGCAGTAATAATGAGTAAGTACCAATGCAAGTGTGTGTATCACAGCACTTGCTTAATTCTTGATTAGTGAGGTCCTAACCCCCCACTTCACCTTTCTGCACAGCAAAATGAGTATGTCTCTGTTGGCTGACAATAGAATTGAAGATCTGGTGGTACAAACTTAAGAGTAGCTAGTAAAAAATTAACCTTTGGGACCCTCTCTATGAATTTACTAGTTTGAAACCAAGTATTTCTTCACCATTGTTTTTTTTATCTTTACTCAGTATATTACATCCACAGTCCAACAAGTTTATTTTGTGCTTTTTTTTCCCTGTGTATATAGAGTACAAAAGGCGTTTGAGTTTCATGACTGTTGCCAAATATGAGTATTTTTGACTTCTCTGGTCTCGATATCCTTTGTTAACACAGGTGAGAAAGTAGCACAGGTATGAAGCTAACTTTATCACAAATATTATTTGTGGTTTTTTTTCTAAAGTTTTCAAAATACAACTTTTAGTTTGTTAGCTAAGAATCACAAGGCAGTTTGAACAGCTCTCTCTTCCAAGCTCTTAGTGTCTTCCTAGATATAGCTGTGTTTTTTCAGTCTCACAAGTGAGGAGTTTCTCAAAAGGTAATGAGTACCAGGTACCACTCTTCACAGAGTGAAGCCAAGATATTCACCCCAAACCTTGTGTTTCTCTTGTATCTGCAGATACCAGAGTTTCTCTTGTACCTGCAGTGTTAGACTGTGCTCCCTGTATCTTCTCCTGTATGTCACAATTAACGCCTCTGATTTGTAATCGGTGTGCTTATGTACATCAATACACTAAATCTGTTTCACTTATTGTGTACGTTGTGCTAGGGCTGAAATGGTTGTTCCAGTGTGTGGTATGAAGTTCTTCTGTAGCTACCAGGCAAGCTCCTCAGGAGTGGGAGGAGCAGTTATCTTTCCAGCTGGCTGAAGAGTTGTGGTTGTAGTTCTGTTCCAGGCTGCTGGCTGACCTTCATAACATCCAGTTCTGTGAACAGAAAAATGTTGACCCTCATCAACATTTTGCTTTCATCTTCTTCAACTGTTCAGAGGACACAGAAGGAGAAGCTGGGTCTTAAAGCTTTGAAGGGCATATACATCTTGTCACTGTCCAATTTGCTTGCAGCTTACACCAGCTCTGGAACAAGAATACCCATCACTCTACAAGCACTCCCTTATAGCTAAAATATTTATAACTGATAATCTATTTTTGATGTAATTTTTGATATAATTTATTCTGCTTTTATTTTCCTCCTGTCTTGTCAAAGTATTCTTTCTGAGAATGGGTGTCTTCAAGGCTGAGTCCTTCTACTAGGAATAAAGAACTTGAGATTAATTTACATTATAATTCATTTTGAGAGGATTGCTCTTTAATGTCCATAGACTACTGCCAATGCTAGCCAAAGTGAATTCAATTTAGAATCCTAGTCGTCTTTCTACTGATGCAAATACGTGAATGCAGACAAGGAGGAAGGTCACTGCAGCAGTTATTCATACTTTGGAGAAAGGTGTCTATTTGTGCATGTTTCTTGGCAGTGAATTTCTTACTTCTCTGCTTTCAATCCGAACCAGCTGAATAGAGGCTGAATGTCATCACTCATGTTGTGACTGCTGGAAGGCTTACATGATACTTATCATAAACACTGTATGCAGCCATCTTTTGTTAACCCCATTCTTAGTGCACAGATGCCCGTAATCACAAAACCACAACTAAGCCTACTTGGGAATTTTAGCAAAGGATATCAAATACTAAGGTGATAAAGAAATTACCCATGTGCACCCTTTGACAGTCCTCTACTAGCCAGAGTGAGTCACTTCCCTGCTTGTCATGCATTTTCCTGTTTACTGTGTGACTAGAGGGAGGATTTCAGAGCTGTCAAGACAGCTTTATTCATTAGCATTAATGTTCTAAAAATAGATATCTTGTCCTCATAACTGCATACATATGAAACCGTAGTAGATTCTATTAATGCTGTGTCTCAGAAGTGACTTGAAAAATTGGGATAATTTATGGCCCCTGAGAGGTAAGGGAGGAAAATATGTGACTGAAGGTTAAAAATCCAGTAATCCATTTCATTGCATTGGACAAGCTGAAGTTATCTTTCTGTTCTTTCAGAACTGCAATTTCTAAGAAAATAGCCTCAGTGAAGAATACTGATTTGATACCAAATATTGATTCTTGCAACTGAAATGAGAAAGTTTTTTTTATTTCTGTCACTGTAGTAATTTTCAGTTAGGAATTCTAAAACTGAGCTAATGATCTCTGGGTCTGTAATGATAAGTAGAATGAAACACTTGAAGAACCAGATGACTATGGATGTGTTTGAGGAGAAAAAGATAAAGAGTCCTATCTGCAAAGTGCATCATCTGGACAATCACAGCAAAAGTTCTGTTACACCTTGACAGAGGGTAGTTTTAACTGTTTTGGCAAACAATAGATGGTGAAGCAACAATTTCTACAGGGCTGAAAGCAGTATAAGTTGAATTGGAACATTGTCAGGGGCATCACTGTTTAAACAGGCTTTGCTGTGTTAGACATGTGGCCATCTGCCCCACGTAACATTTTTGCATACTCACGCTTCACCTATCGTCCCAAGAGAGCCACTCCCTTAATAATCAGCTGTCATCGATTTGGTTGAATTTAATTAAGTTTGTTGATAGATCTCCAGGCACCTCCTGAGAAGTTGCATTAATCAGGAACATCCAGGAAGGTACCCTCCTTCATTCTGCCCAGAGACCTCTACTGACAAGTCAAAATTAATCAGAGACAAAATCCTTTTAGTGATAGGACCAGCTGAGCCAAAGCCTATGTCAAGTTTTAACAGAGTGCACTTCTCTTATGATTCAGTGTCTCTAAGCTGGCAGCGAGAGATTCGTGGCCTTGCAGAGGGATTAGGAAGAGTGGAGAGGAGTGGAACTGCAGGCTTTGTTCTGGAGCCCTGATAGGACTGGCATCTTAATTTGTATTCTATCTGCTTTTCCTACAGAAAAGACTAATGCTGAAGCAGCTCAGCTAAAGATGGTTTTGGAGATCTTGAAATGGATCAAAACAGACCACGATGCTTAGAAACATCTCTGAACAAGTAAGGAGACATAAGGTAACTTGTAGAATGGACTGAAATTGAATAGGTCTGAGAATTAGGGATTAGGGATGGCAGCTCAGATCTATTTAGGTAAACAGAATAATTCAGGGAGGCTGATACGGTTAAGATAGCTCAGGATAAGGTAGGCTAGCTTTGTAGTGTTAGGACAGTGACCTGAGATATTGCCTCTGACTTTGTGCTAATGAATGCAGTAAGTGCTTCTACCATCCAAGCACAGTCTCCAGCAGAAGGGACTAAGTCTGAACTGATGTTCACAAAATGGTTAATTGTACTGCTAGCTGAAGTGGGGATGTCTTTTAAAGCATCTCCAGCTAAACTGATATGCCCTATGACTGCTAACATTGAGGTTAAGGAGATCAGGGTGAGACAGCTGAGAATAAATAGCAAGAGGCAAGGGCATTGTGAGGTTGTATGGGAAGAATTAGGGCACTCAGGATAAAGTTGGGTGAATATGTTAGAATTTACTTGAGAAAAGCTGGATCCAAGCAGTTCAGAAAGACATTGTCAACTATTCATTTCTTCCAATACCTCTGATTTGTAATTGTCATTTGGAAAGTACATGGAAGCTTTAGGTGGTCTCAAGAAAGAGAAAGATCTGTGGTGTAATTTCTTATCTCTTAAGAAGATATTTAAGACAGCAATCTCATTTTAAGGATGAATCTTATTGCAATATTTTTAGCATTGCACATTATTACAGCATAGCATTTATTGCAGCATTGTAACTGGCTGTCGTTCCATTTGTGATAGGTTTTTTTTTTTCAGTTCTAGTGGTGATAGTTCATCTCTGTGGCTGATTTTGGTTTTGACACTGAACAGAGTTGAGATGCAGGGTAGGATTCAACTTTTAATGGTATTCATTCAAAAAAGAAGTTAGAAATGCAATTTGAATTTCACATGCTCTTTATTGATGTGTGTTCAGAATTCATGGTGAGGCATCTGTGCGTTTGTTGAGGGAACTGGGCTTCCGACCTCCCCTGAAAAATCAGAACTTCTGCCCCATCCATTTGTACAAAACATAGGTTACAGGGAGACTCAGCTATTGAGTAACAAGCCTATTCTGTAGTTCCACATTCTCCGTTAAAACAAATGCTTGTTCCTTGCTTCTGATATGTTTGTGTAGTGTGTGCAGACTCCATCACGTACATCATTCTGTCTGCTTGGGAATTTCATAGTCTGATGCTCCAATCCGAGGCTGAATGCCAAGAGAAGAAGAAATAGTTTATAATGCAGAGAGCAATAACTGGGGCAGGAAGGTATTAAAATTCTCCTTGTGTAGCTTGCCTTTCTCTTCTGCAGCCCCCCTTCCGTTTTTCTTGGAATTGTTTAAGAGAGATCAGCTTTTGAAGGTGAATGTACCTGAAGGTGCTGCCACCATTAGCTAATGTAATTTGTAAAAAGCAAGTGTGATTTACAATGACTGCAGTTCAGTTTCTCAGCTGGCTTAGTAATTGCAGCAGTCAAATGCGGCAGGGAAAAATGGCAATCAGAGATGAAAGCAGGAGAGGCAAAACCACGAGCAGCTGAACTGAGCCCCGGCTGAGCAGGGCCTGCTGTTCTGAAGTGTCACCTGTGAGTGCTGAACTGCAGCGCTGGGCTGTGAGCCCTCAGGCACATTCAGAGGTGTCTGCCTGCATTTCTCTGCCACACAAGCTAGGGAGATGGCTGCGTTCAGTGCTCCCACTGAAAAGCATGGGAGCAGAGGAACACCCCTTAGTGAACTGCATCAGAACTAACAGTCAGGGAAAAAAAGGACCGAAAGAAATCTTTTATTTACATGAATGTGTTTTCTCCTATTTTTAAACTGGACTGTAAGAAAATATTAGCTTAAAAATAACACAATTATGGTCAGATAAGCCAGAATATATTCAATATATACATATATATGTATATTTTATATATATATATGTATTATACATATTATGTATTTTATGTATTATATATATGTATATATACATATATATATGTATATGTATATTTGTGCAGCAAAATCTCTTAATGGCGCAGAGAACTTTCTGGTGTTGGTGTGGTTCCGTTTAAACCAGGATAGCGAGAAGCCCAGTGTCTCCACCTCCTTGAGCAGGTCAAAGACGGCTCGGCTTTTTGTGCGAAATACTAAGTTTCACAGGATGAAAAGCAGAACGGCGCTGCGAGGCCGAGCCCGCAGCTCAGCCGGCCAGCTGTAGGGCGGCGCGCTCCCGCTGGGCGCTGCCGTGCCGCAGCCCCGCGCGTGCTCGCGCGAGGGTCACGTGAGCGGCGTCCGGACCGGCTCGCCGTACGGCCTGTCGCAAAGAGCATGGCGGCGCCCGTGTACCCGGCCTGGGTGGGCCGCTGGGTTTCCGGGCAGTGGCGGCAGAGGAAGCGGCCGCCGGCTGTCCGCCCCACCCGGCCGCTGGTGCTGGCCAACAAGGTGGCGAACCGCCGAGAGCCGGCGGGAGGTGAGTTACCGGCGCCGGGCCGTCAGTCGTGGGGGACGGCGTCCCGAGGCTCCGTGAGGTAGAGCCCCGGCGGCGGGCTCTCCCGCCTCGCCCCTCGGCGCTGCCGCGTCGCCCCCTGGGGGCCTCGCGCTGCAGAGCGGTCGTGGCGGTGACGGCAAGGACAAGTTCGTGTTCGGAAGAGCCTTGTGCTCTGAACAGAGCTCCTGAATTTTGCTGTACAACAAGGAGGTGTTTGCTGGGTACATAGAAAATGTGGAGGGAAAAAAAAAAGCACAGCGAAAGAAAACGTCTTAATTGGTTTAATTAATTGGTTATTGGCGGTAATTGGTTAGCAGCCCCTTTGCATTTGGGACGAGACCAGAGGCATCCTAGCAGGCAAGGGGACCTAATTTGTGCTGTGTAATTAATGTGTGAGTTCTTCTAAAAAGTGCATTTTCCCTTACTCCAGCCCATAATCTATATTTTATGATACTCTTTGTGTAAATTCTTAAGGTAAATGCTATATCAAAATGTAACAACCAGATGGCTCTGATGGAGCAAAGCCTTCTGGTAGGAGTTTTTTTTCTCTAATTGAAGCAGTGATTATATCCTCCTCACTGTTGTTCCTTCCCACATGCCTCTGTCCCATCTTAAAATTCTCTTGGGAACTCTATGTGCTGTGGAGGCCGTTAGCATGAAATCTCAGATACTTGAGCTTTCATAGTTGTGTCTTTTCCTTCTAGAGGCAACCTGTCTTACAGAGATGTCAGTAATGATGGCCTGCTGGAAACAGAATGACTTCAATGATAAAGCTTGTGCTGAGGAGATCCGGACATTCTATGACTGCGTGGCAAGGGCAGAAGTAATGAAAATCTCTTTTGTGTTCTTAAAGTCCAGTAGTAGGGTGGAGAAACCTTCAGTCATCTTTTGTGTGCCAACGTAACAGTGTTCAGTGAACAATTTGATTTGTGCTTTGAAAAATTCAGGGTGATGTACATCAGGTACACAATCCCTTCTGTTTGTATTTATAATTGTAGTAAAGTAAAGAAATGTGGGAAAGGACCAGGTGTCTTGTACGTTATAACTAGACCTGAACCAGTTATCACATTTAGTCCTTTTAGTGTTCACATTCTAAAAGTAGAGTTCTGTTGCTGTTAGGCAATTCTAACCTAGGCCATTTCTCTTAATTTGCTCCAGTTTTTAATCTCTAAAGTTTCAGCACTCGTGAAGCAACAGTAGACATTGCTCTTCTCTACACATCATGAAAGTTCTGAATGAAGGAGAGTACAATTTAGAGCTGTGACGTAAAGCTGTGATTTATTTACTAAAGCCATATTGAGTTTTTACCTAATGCAGTAAGTTTGAAATGAAGTCAGTTTCAAAAACTGTCTAAAGGTAGGTACAGGTACTAAACTTGTCCTTCAACTGATGGCAGATTTTCAGTCTTTTTAGCAATAGTATCGTCATTTAATGAAGTGTCTTTTTGACAGCATAAATGAGAAACTGTCCACACTTTATTTGGTAGATTACAATGAAAGCAAATTAAAAAAAATAGAACATAAAAAGAAAACAAATTTATATTATATTGGTTTTAAAGGCTTATAATATTGCTAAGTGAAAATATGGAGAGAAAATCCTCATGTCTGTCTCATTAATTTCATCATTTAAAGAAGTCTAATGCAGTTCTTAGAAGCCTTGTGACTATTTAGCCAACTGCTATTATGAATGTTGCTTGAAGAAACAGCATTCTTATCAAATAAGCATTCCAGTAGAATTATTATTAGTCTTTACAGAGCCAATTCAGCAATTAAACAGGTAATATTCTTAGTTTTCTTTTTCTGTTTCAGAAGGAGCGCAAGGAAAAAAAGGACGAGTACGCTCTGTCAATCAAAGGAAACATGCCTTCAAGCAAAGTGAACAGGCTGCTGAGGAGGTTTCCTAATATTACACGTTATGTGTAATGTGCTTTGCTAAGGGGACTATGGACAAGCAGTTAAAGTTGGTGTTTTTTGGAAAATAAATGAAAAAAAGGTTTTATGAATGTTTAATGTCAAGTGATGTCTGTCAACACTGCTGGGTGGATCTCAACTTCATATTTGATTTCTAGAGTGGAAAAAAAAAATCCATCTCGATTGTTGGCTGAGTTTGTTCATGAGGTTCTTGGATCTTGTGCTCTTAGGATTTTTGCAGTGAGTTGTCCAACTAGCCACTGTGTGGAGTAGTGTACTCATTGTGAAATAAAATCTTCTAGGAATGTGTGTAAACCTATTTTCTAAGCTAAGGGTGATTTCTTTGGTTCATAATCTTCCTGCTTAACTTATGAGCTGCTGTCAATAAGTGTTCAGACCCAGACACTGAGCCAACTTAAAATTGATAATAATTTAATGACTCGTACTCCTGCATGTATGTATACACAATTTGGTTCCTCTTGACATTTTAAAAATTCTTGTTCATGTGCAAGAAGGCTGTGGAATGAGGAAGAAATTTCCAGCAAAATACTTTGATAATACACAATGCATTGGTAAGGGTTTTAGACCCCCTGGTTTGCAGGTGAGAAAAGTGTGGTGTCATGGCAGATAATTAGGTTCCTGTATAACAATAAAATGATGCAAGAGTGTTGTTTGGCATGGATGAATCAGATTCTACAGCAGAATGTTCCATTGCTTCAGTTAAACAAACAAAAAAAAAGGTGGGAAGAAAGTTCAAGCAAGTACTGGTGCATAAACTGTGTAATTAACTGTTAGTTTTGATTTGTTAACTTTCACTAGAGTACCACAGAACTGCAGGTAGGTTCCTGTTTTAGGACCAGTACCTAACTGGTTAAAATATATAGCAAGAAAAATGCAGTGCCACAGAGAACTAACAATATAGTCATATATGTCACTAAGTCTTTGGAGCATAAAGAAAAAGCAAAGATCAAGATAAAGAGTGGTACTTGCAGACTGTGACCGTGTATGACTGTACAGTTTATTTAAATGCTTACTGATGAGTTATCCCACAAAGTAACTTATTCTGTTGTTGCTGTTGTGGCACAAAAGAGTCCTTCAGAGGAGCTGGGATGAGTAAGAATATTGTGTTTACACCTGAGTTTGGGAAGATGCCTCTGTATGTAACATTTTGCATTTCCAAACCACAAGATGCCCTCTGAGGGCATCTTTGCTTATTTATTTCTGAAAGAGGTGAGCTAAGTTGGGAACTGAATGAATTCTACATTCTCTTATATTGATGAGTTTTCTTTGTATTAAAACTTACAATATCAAATATAGCTTTGCAACTCTTAAGCTAGGAGCTGTGCTAAATGTATCATTCTAGAGTCTGTGAAGGACTGTCATTGTGTAAAAGATTGCAAGAGAGTAACAACTTTGTTATATTTTTACCTTTGAAATTCTTCTCAGTTCTCATGAATGTAGACAGCTTATTCTTGGATCTTAACTACTTCATAGAGAGCTTCCTGAGTTCAGTTATTGTTTTTCCTGACAATTTTAAGGAGTGTGTTTGTTTGGAAATGGAACGGAGGAAAGAGAATGTTTTTCAGATATACTCAAGTTTTACAGTATTTCTTTTAGAAGTATTCTAGCAGCACTTTTGGTTGGGAATCCTATGCTGTAACCAAAAAGGCCTCCCAGTACTGATTGTCCTTGGCAATTTGACTTGCTGCAGTTTCCTCATCTCACATTAAGCTTATGTCATGTTCCATGATGTAATTTATACCGGGGGGTCATTCCATTACTGTATATGGGTATATAGTGTGTATACACTTTGTGAGTTCAGGGCTTGTGCTACTCCATGCTACTGTTGTTGGGGCAGAAAAGAAGGCTGGGTTCTGTTGCTCCTGGTGTTGAGCCCACTGTATAAGAACATTGCTGCAGAGATCTGTATGTGATTGCACGATGGGGAAAGAATTACACAAAGCGGACTAGATGTTCTACTCTCCTAAGCAGGATTTACAGGATTTAAGCAAATCTGCTGGAATTCCTTGATCTTGTTCATGCACCTTATAGCTTGAGTGTTTTACTAGTATTGCGTGTGATTGCTGGTAACTACCTTTCTTCTTAGGCTTTCACTGAAGATCTTTTATGGAGGAAGCACTGATTTTTCTACATTTTCCTGAACTTCAGACCTCATTGTATCTACTTAAGGGTAGGACATTCTCAGACGTTATTAACGAATACTTAGATATAAAGAGATACCTTACATTTCATCCAGGTAGTTAGTCATTTTGACTAACATTAAAAGAGGTTAAAAAAAGATGGTTTAATACCACTCTCTGTTTCTTTTTAGCCCGTGTGGCTTCTAGGCTCCCAGAGGGAGCTTTATTGATTTTCTTTGTTTATTGATTTGCAAAACAGCTGTGACTGTCCCAAAGTTTTTTAGCATCCCTTTGCTCCCTAATACTCCTCTTGGAAAAGGGCCATCTGTTAGGTTCTCTGGTAGATATTCTTCAACATCTGCATACTTGATGCCCCTAGAGGAACAGAATAAGAGTTGTTCTTTCACTGTTTGTAAATGTTTTTCCAGTCTGCATTTAAGTTAGTTAACAATTTGAAATAGATTTACTGTGCTTTTGTTATTAGTTGTCTGCAAACAAGGCTGATGAAGATTAGCAGTCTCTGTAGGCTACCAACAAGCATTCAGTAGGTGCATGAACAAGAGGATGGTCTGTAGCATCTGCGTTTAGGTGACTTTCTTGATAAAAACACAGAATCACAGAATATTCTGAGTTGGGCAGGACCCATGAGGACCACGGAGTCCTAGCTCCAAAAAGGACCACCCTAAACACAGATCATAATGGTCACATGAGAAGGCAAAGGACCACCCCTTCTGAAGGACTTGTAGTTAAAAGATTAGAAGCTGACAGCTAATACATTGTCCTGCTTCCTCTGCTGTGGAAATGGAGCTATGAGAACAGCAAAAGCACTAAGGTCTAGTTCTTGGCTCCAAGTCAGTCTTGGCACTGACTTGGACCTGTTATTGTTGTGAATGTGACAAGCAGAATTACTTCCTTGCTTCTTAGCCTAGAGAGATGGAGATACACCTTTTAATGGGAAGACACAGCAACTGGCAACTGTTTGTTTTGTTTAAAGGAATAGTAGTTCTGCCAGTTCAGGAGTAGTACATTTAATTCCTGAGAAGCAAGCTCATTTTAGAAGGCCGTACTTTTGGTTTGGAAGTGTCTATACAGAATAATCTGGAAAAAAAATAGGACAGAGAGACTGCTGGGAATTGTAGACTGTTATTATTGTACAGCTACATTTGTATCAGGGTGAGGAGGTGATGTGTGTTAAATAGTGGACCTGGATAATTACAGTTGTTTAATAAGAATAAGCACATGCAGGAAAGTTCTAAATGTGACATGTATCTAGAGATAACTTAAAACGTGTTTCAAGTGCTGTAGTTATATTGGTGTAATTTTCTTCTTAGTCAATCTGAAACACACAGACAAGGTTAATTTAGCTTGTGGTATCTTGAAAGTTGTTTAAGCCAGGACAGTCCAAGAGGGACTGTCAGAATAACTACTAGTAAAACTATGATAAGTAGCAAAAATCCTTTGGTGTAGGCAACTCTTGATCTTTGAATTGCAGCAGAATATGAGCAAATGGGTAAGGAAGAAGAGAGGAGTGTAGTATGAGAAGCTCTTTTTGAATGTCTCTCTCTCAGGGAAATGTCCTTCCATGTGCCAGAAAACCAGGGGGAGGTTTTAGCAAGTAAGAAGTAATTGCAGACTTGCCACAGAGGAGATCGTTGCAAAGACAACAAAGACTGTTGCAAATACATCTTGGCTTCCATCAGGGGCTTCTGTTGCTTTTGATGCTCTGGTCTGTGTTTTCCTTTTCAGTAAATCATTTAAAAATACCTAGGAAAGCCTTGACTTAAGAGAGAGGGAAGCTACTGTGAGAGAAATCCAGTACAGGCTTTTGCTAGAGGCTATAAACCCTATTAGTACGTGTCAGATAGAGATTGAATTGAGCTGTTCTTTTCTAGTCCTAAAGAGTTGAGTAGGTGAGAATCTTGGGAGTTAGGAAGAGGCATCAACAACATCTTTAGTCCTCAGCCAGGGGTAGAGTCTTCTGAATACTAGTGTTTTTTTCTGTTATTGTTTCCAGTACATTCTTTCCTTATGTTTTCACAGGAGTAAGTGATTAGAAAATTCCAACACATTTCCATCTTTGCTTTTTGTTTTGCTCCTTTTTGCTTGTGCCACCTGAGAGTTAGAGAATGCTGTAGCTTCTAAGCTATTTCCACGTCCACCTGGCCTGATCATCTGCCTCCTGTGCTACAGGGATATAGGAGATTTGCTTCTAATTAACTGAGTGTAATTCTTGGCCAAATCCATCATGTCCAGAATGCACTGTGGTACGAATCCACTCAAACTGCTCCCTCCTACCACTTAGTGACTCCTGTAAAGGATCCAGATGTAGTGGAATTTCATTGCATTTGATGAGTGACTAAAGATGAGGCAACACAAAGCTGTCATGTGAAGTGACTAATGGGCAATAAGTGAGAAAGGAAAAAAAGGCTTTTTGTCAAGCCAATAGATTTGTATCAGCCTGTTTCTTGTTTTTATGCCGAAAGTCTCTTTGAAAATGCTTCTCAGCAAGCTCGGCCAGAAATGAGCTCATTTCTTAAGGTGACCGTAGTTCATGCTGCAGAATGCTAAGGGTTAATCCCTTCATAATCAGAATGTAAATGTAGTAAATGCCCATTAGACTGAGCTGCAGAGCAGCATAGGAAATGTGAGGAATTTCTAAAATTAAACAATTTCAAATTGAACAAGTCCCCTCCTTAGGTTTGATTAATAATGTTTAAATTTTTTTTATGTTTTTTGTAAAGGAGCAAATAAACTAGCTTAAAAAAGAAACAAAAACAAAAAAACAACCAACCAAACAACAACAAAAACAGAAACAGCCCACCAAAATGCTTTAGGATTAATTGATAGCAATACAATAATAATTCAACTCTGGAAATTGCCCTAGCCAGTCAAATGAAAATGTTACAGCCCCAAGGTCAAAGTAAAATTTGACGGGTAAAGAGGCAATACTCAGATAGCAAGATGCAGGGCTGAGAAGTGGGAATGCTCCCCTGAGAGTTGATTTTTCCTTGGGAAATCTGGAAGCTCCTTAACATAGTTTTCTAGGCCCCATTTACCTGAGTTCAAATCTAAGGAGAGTCTGACCTCAGGAAGCTGCAAGCAGCTAATCAAGGAGGCAGCGGTGGGAGGATAAAGTCCAGATTCCTTCCAACAAGTATAATCTCTGGCGAGCGTGCGTGCACAAGCCGTTTCCTTTCTCAGTTTTGCTGCTGGAGCTGTTGCAGAAGGAAACCCCAGATCCTTTTTACTGCTACATCTTTAGTGCTTAAGGAGAGAGAAGGAAGAGTCAGCTGTGGAAAGAAGGAATTTCAGGAGAGGAGAGAGCGGCTGGCCGGGCTGCCGGGTGGTGGGGAGGCGGATGCTGGCGGTCAGGAGAAATGCGTACCTAGAGCCAAGAGAGAGGCTGGGACGGAGAGCAAAAGGGAGGGGACAGCGGAGGTGCGGGAGCAGGCTGAGGGCTGCGCCCTGCCCGTCTGCGCTTGCCTCCTGTTGGTTTTAAAGGTGATAGAGAGATTTTGGGGACATCATCTCCCTTCTATCCCCTTCTTTTTCCTTTTCTGAAGAGAAGAAGAATCAAGGAGAAGAGGTGGGGAGGGGACGGGGAGAGTGAGATTATAGGATGCTGTTGGGAACTTTGATCCCTTTCATCCCTTTCCCCACGCAGAAATGAAAGAGGCATCCCTCTCCCTCAAAGCGGCAAGCACCCAGCTCTCCGGGAAACCGAGCTGGAGAGTGAAAAGAGGAGGCAGCAGCTGAGCCCAGCAGCAGAATGAGACTGTGAAGCTTGAAGCTGCTGCCCGCTTCGTACAGGAAGGATGAAGATGCCCAGAGTACTTAGGCTGTTGGTAGAGCTCTTGAGTCTGTTACAGTGTCTCAGATGCAGGGAGGTAAGAAAATTAATACTCCTCTATTTGTAAAAAGTCACCTAGATTTATATATGTACTTATATATATATAATTTTTTTTTTAATATCCTCATTGTGAGTGGATTGTGTTCTTACTGAATATGTTTTCTGAAGTATCTAGGCAGCTGTGGTCTCTGGGAAGGCTTGGGGGCTTGGGGAGGGATTTATTTCATTGTGCATATGAAATTCATAAATGGAAACAAAGAAGAATGCACAAGGGCTTGCAGATGCTTTGGCTTAACTTACCCACATTACTCAAGCACTGCGGTGGCATGAGAGATCTTTTTTTTTCTGTTCTTCGCCAATGGAGTGGTGATCCCTATTGCTGTTGTGGGCAGATACCATTTATAGCCCATAGAGCTGGGGCAGCGACTGCAGCATGAACAGTTGCACTAAAATTTTGTGGTGTTGATGGTGACTCTTGGGGGGTATTGGAAACTGCTACAGGAACTGGCAGCATCTTGTTTTTCATTAGGAGGGGAGCATATTAACTTGGACTGGAGTTCTGTCATTTATGGTCAGTCTCCAGGAAGAGTATGTTCAGTCTCTCATACAGCCAGTTATTACAGCAACCCATCCCTCTATCTCATGTTAGCTCACATGTGTAAGTGCACACTAGAACAAAGAAGTCAGGGTGTTTGGGTTGTGACTCACCTGTCCTGTGTATTATCTTGGGCAGTCACAAAAGTGTCACTAAGCTCACTTTCCTCTCTTCACAAAGTGCTTTGAGATCCTCACGTGAGTCCTTCATTTCTTTGTTGGTTTACAGAGCATGATGTGGTCTCAGAACAGCTGGATACATGCAGACAGATGGATTTTTGGCTGAGGAGGGTGTGTTGGTTAATTGCTGTTTTATCTATGCTTCCTGTTGTGCATTTGCACCTGAGCTCTGATTTGCTCTTTCTGAACCGTGTCAGGAATTTATCTTCAATATGCAGTGTCATATTCTGACTTCCAGAGGATGATGATAAAGCCTGGCCATAGCTCTGAACACCTGCTGACCATTATATATAAGTTTCATCTGTAAATTAAATCAGCCTTGAATAGGTGTCGTTCTCGTCTGGTATCTATGGGGACTATCCCTGCTTATTCCAGAAGTGGGTTCAGTTTAATTCTGAAAGTCTTTCAGGGACAGCTGAGGCTGAGAGAAGCAAAAATAAGTGGATTTTGAAGAAAAACAGAGCCATTTCTGTAGCTAATTCTCTTCATTTGCGCACCTCTGCTCTGTGAATTAAAACTCTTTGTTCGTATATATCTGGCTGTATTTAGAAATGAAACAAACTACATGAAGCTTGCAGAACCATGTGCAGTTTCTTCTTTCTACTCTGGGTCTGTGAAGGTCTTGCACCTGCCTGCATACCATGCAATGTGTTGAAGTGGAGATCCCTATCTCTCAACCAGCAGTCAAGTTATAACCACCAAAAACACTGCCTACAAGAGGAAATGTAATTTTGGGGATGGACAAGATGCTAGAATGAGGGCTTCATTTCGTATTCTTTGTTCTTAGCTACTTAATATGATTTGGATAATAGTCTCATACAAAATCTTGTGCTCTCATATATTTAAAAAGAAAATCCTCAAAAAGCCATGCTAGATTTTCTTCTTCACTTGTTTTCCACTTGGTACATGGATGTTTATTACTATCTTAACACGGAATCCTAGGGGCATCATCCCATCAGATAGCTGTGTTTGCTCCTGTGATCATGGATTGCTTATTCTTTGCATGGAGGGGGAGTGAGTAGTTATTCAGTATTTTTCCTTACTAATAACAGTGATTTTTTTTCCCAACTTTTCTTTCCATAGAGATCTCACTCTGGAGTCAGATTTTATTTGCTAAGAGCATTGGGGCTGAAACCTTGAAAAGAACAAGCAGAGCCCTGTTATGTGCTTAGATCAAGGATAAATCTCTGCAGGCCAGCAATTATTCATTTTATTGTCAGTGGGCAGAGCTGTGATTGGATTTGAAGAAGAGCAATGGAGAGAGCAGGGAAGAGGCTGGTTACCAGGGTGTGTTTGCCTAAAGCAGCAAAAGGCCGAGCTGCTTTCAGGACATGCCCGTGTTTATTTCATTGGATAATCATCTCTGCTTTTGCTCTGTTTCTTTTCCCAGGCTCTCCTGGGATCCCAGCCCAGCCAAAACCATTTGCAGAGTGCAGGTAAGAACAAGAAGTTATTAATTCAGTCATCATCAGGCAGATTCTTTCCTGCAGTGGTGATCTGAGACCACAGGTACGACGAACCACTGCTATCTGGCTTTCTTCTCTTCTTTCCATCCTTTTTTTTTTATGCTGTATGCCTCAATGTTTATCTCCTTCACCAACATAGCCAAACTGCTTTCTCTTCATCGTGTCTAATACTCTTGCACTTCTCTGTTCCTCCCCCATGTTCTTTTTCTTTCATCTCTATTTCTGCCCTAGTCTTTTTTTTTTTGCATGCTCACTCCACCTAGTAAGTACCGAATTCTTGTGTTCTCCCTTCTTAAGCTCACAGGTAATCCAAAGAGCCAAAGAACACAGTGTGTTTTCCAGGCATCTAACTGAGCTAACTGTAATTGCTTGTCACTTTTGTACCTTATAGCTAACCTTCAGCTGTGATTTGTCTCTGCTGTTTGTCATATTTGTCTTAAAAGCAGAAGAATTTTTTTGTGTGTGTGAATGGAGCTATAACTGTTATCCTTTTTTTTTTTATTTTTATTTTTAGTTTACCCATTTTATACATTCTTAAAAAACACACCCTAACACAGAATCTTGCTCTAGTTTCCTCATTTCTTATTTCAGAGTTATGACTGGAGAGTTTGGTTGTTTTTTTTCCTCTATTAAGACAATATTGAATTAAATGTTAGTATTTCTTTACATGAGATTTTTATGTAGACGCTGGCCTGGAGCACTGGCATCTGTGCTCTACCTTGAAAATGGTTGCCTTCCCTTTCCCAAGGAAGGGAAAGTTCAGACAGATGAGGTGATACACTGATGTGTATAAAGGCATATGTACAGCGAATGACAATGTCATTTTCCATCTTTCTGATTTACAGAATGAAATTACACCCAATTTTTAACTCTTCTCTGTCTCAATCAATTAAGACAGGCATTTAATCTTTTGAAGATCTTAGAATCAAATTTAAGAGCATCATATTCAGGTACCAAAGGAGGTAGAAAAGGGGAAAAGTCTGTGCTAGGCTCAAAAGCAAGCCAGAGTAAAGGCATGTGTTTACTGAAATTACTGGCAATGAGAACCAGTTCAAATTGTGTTTGAGTCCAATTAACAGATTTTAAAGATCCAAGCAATTCATTATCTTCAGAACATTTTTTTTTCGTAAGTTGCTCTGAAAATAATCATAGAATCATAGAGTGGTTTGGGTTGGAAAGGACTTTAAAGACCATCGAGTTCCAACCCCCCTGCTATAGCCAGGGACACCACCTTCCAGACAGAGTTGCTCAAAGCCCCATCCGGCCTGGACTTGAGTACCTCCAAAGAGGGGCATCTACAACCTCTCTGGGCAACCTGTTCTGGGATCTCACCGCCATCACAGTAAAGAATTTCTTCCCAGTATCTAGTCTAAATCTATCCTCTTCCAGTTTAAAGCCATTTCCCCTTGTCCTATCACTATGTGCCCTTATGAAAAGTCCCTCCCCAGATTTTCTGTGGGCCTCCTTCAAGTACTGGAAGGCTGCTATAAGGTCCCCCCAGTGCCTTCTCTTCTCCAGGCTGAAAAGCCCCAGCTCACTCAGCCTGTCCCTGCAGGGGAAGTGCTCCAGCCTTCTGATCATCTTTGTGGCCTTCCCCTGGACCCGCTCATTGTCCTTCCTGTGCTGGGGGTCCCAGAACTGGATGCTGTATTCCAGATGGGGTCTCAAGAAGAGCCTCAAGACCATAGACATAAAAGGTGGTTCAGGAGATGAGCTCATACATCTGATGTTGTCTGATCCTCCGTATGTGATGCCTGAAGTATAGCTAACAGCTCTCTTTCTGTGTTCAGTGTCCAGTGGGTGTGGCATCGGACCTCTTGGGTACTACAATGGCTCGTTGGCTGTCACTGAGGCTGGGGCAGAGTGCCTGAACTGGGCAGAGTTCCCTGATTACGTCCAGCAGTACCCAGACCGTGGCTTAGGGAACCACAACCACTGCAGAAACCCAGATGGGGGGACTACACCCTGGTGCTTCTTCCGGCTTGCCTCAGGGGCCATCAGCTGGGCTAACTGTGAC
The DNA here is from genome assembly GCA_035772895.1 of Perdix hodgsoniae. Classification (NCBI taxonomy): domain Eukaryota; kingdom Metazoa; phylum Chordata; class Aves; order Galliformes; family Phasianidae; genus Perdix; species Perdix hodgsoniae. The sequence goes on along the minus strand of JAPSGF010000058.1, from coordinate 3,972,501 downwards.
TGTAACCAAGGTAAGACTGTTTCCTATCTGCCAGAGCCTGGGCTACTCTGTCTAAGGGGTTAAGGCCAGAAATTATGCTGCACAGACCTGTAAATAGCAGTTAGGACAACCTGTGAAAGAAGTACAGTGCAGTAAGTATCCCAGTTTCTCTAAAGAATTAGGACTAAAAGCTAGCCTGTGTGGGAGAAGAACGTCTGTATGTACTAGGGGGTGGATTTAAATTGCTACAGCCATGTCCTTTATAGATGCTTTTATTCTCATACAAGGAGAATTTTTTTTTTTGTTAAATAATTTTGAAAGCAGTTTAAGTTATGTGGAAAACAACCCACTCTAACTCCTTAAGTCTTCATATCAGAACTCTCCTCATGTTATTGTAGCAGCTCAAATACGGAAAAATCTTCTGTGATTAGATTTTTAAATCTTTTGTTGCAAAGTGGGTCCTAAGCTTCCTTTAGAATTCCTTGCAGTGCCAACGCAAGGACCGCTGCTTATTTTGAGGTATGCAAGGAGGCTCTTGTGCACTGATTTGTGCAATGCTTTTCTGTTTGTCCTCATCTGCTGACTTTAACTACGTTTTGCAGAATGGATAATAAATGAGACAACAAATATTTTCCTTCAACAATGTAAGTACTGTTCAGAGTGCTTCAAAGTTCAAAGATAGCTTCATTAAAGTGAAGGATACAACAAGCATAGGTGTGCTGTGTGCCTGCCACACCCTTACACTACTTCATGCAAGTCAGTGAAAGCACCACAAAACAGGATGTGAGGAATTGGATCCAGTTCAGCTCAGCTGCACTCAAAAGTCCAAGATTTGCTGATCTGAAATGTTGTTTTTTTTTTCCTGGAAGGTGCTGTGCGGTTGGCTGAAGATAGCAGTGTGGAGCTGTACTTTGGTGGACTCTGGGGTACCATCTGTGCTGACCTCTGGACTGACTGGGATGCCAGTGTTGTCTGCAGGCAGCTAGGTCTCAGGTGGGAACTTCAGTGTGGCTTGAGGTGTTACGTTTTCATAGGTTCTTTGAGAGAACAGCCTCATTAATTACTGTCCTTCTGGAATAATATGTAGGAGAGGAGTTTGTTCTGTAGGCTGATTTCCTACTTGCTAGGGTCCTTTGCACCTGTTTTCTTTCCAAGTTAGGCTATGCCTAACTCCAGTCAGCATTTGCAGGAATAGTAGTGTCTAAAGCTTGGTGTTCAAGGCTGTGTTGAGTGATTCAATTTTTAATATTATCATTTTAGTATTACTGTACTGATCTTTTAGAAAATGTTGCAACTATGAACCCTCTTAGGAAATCTCTTATTTGAATCTTCAGTCTTCCAAAGAAAAAGAGATTAGGTCCACAAGAGAAGGAAGAATTTGATTCAGATATTTAGATGTGCTGACCATGTTACAGTCTGTTGATGGGTTTATCACTCTCCAGTGAGGGTGCTATTTCTATTATTATTTATTATCTATTATTTATTATCTATTATTATTTATTTACACAGATCAACTGTGCTGCAGGGAAGATAGAATGTATTGCATGGGGGGGAAGTACTACACACTTGCTTAGACTGGAAATGGCTATGCCTTTAATCTCTCACAATTAATTGGGCTCACAAGACATGAAATGCCACAATTGGACTGGAAAACAAGTGTGAGTTAAGCAGTACAACGGTTTCATCATTCTGTTGCATTCTCCACACCAGTGAGATTGGCACAGCTGGAAAGAAGAATCGTCCTGGACTGTGGCCTATTCCCCTGCACCTGCAGTCAGCAAACTGCCATGGGGATGAGAAAACCCTCTTGCAGTGTGGCTATCAGGAAGCTGTGTCAGGAACTTGTAACCAAGGAAGCGCCATGGTGACATGTGTCCCTCCAGAAGGTAAATCTCTAAAGAGAGGTTCACTCCCTTTTTCTTATGCATAATTTTCTTGGAATCTAGTGTTGCTGATAAGATATTAAATCTGAGTTCATGATGCTATGGAGATCACTGGAGCATATTCTTCTTTCACCTACTGTGATGGTGGTTACTTTCTTTCCAGTGGAAAATAATGTATTTTTTTCAAAACCCAAGTACTCTGTGACCATACCTGTAAAATCACTGAAAGATGGCTGTTGCTTATGACCACATCCCTTTTCATTCAAAACAGGTTTTCGTTCACAGGCATCAAAGTCCTGGTCATTTTAGCTGCCATTTAAATAACCATCCCTGGACTAGTGGCACCTCCTGCTGTGGCTTGCAGTCATGGGTGTTTCTAGAGGGTTTGGAGGGGAGGAAATGGTAGAATGGAACAAGAGAGTCCCAGAAGTGGCTCTGGCTGGTGAATAATTCTATGTCCTTAACTGCTAGATGTGCTTTGTCTCTATTTTGCTCTGTTTTATTCTTTTTTCTTTTTTTGAAACACAGGTGTAGGTGCTCCATTGCGTTTAGTTGGGGGAAAGGAGAGCTTTGAAGGACGGGTGGAGGTTTACCACGATGGCAAGTGGGGTACCATCTGTGATGACCAATGGGATGACCGTGATGCTGAAGTAGTTTGTAGGCAACTGGGACTCAGGTACTTTCCATACTGTTCACATGGAGTAGTAATAGAAGTAGTCTGAATAAAGAATATGAGTGCATCTGTCTTCACTATTTAGCACCATTTCTTTCTATGGAAGGTTAAGAAAATCCTGGGGAATATAATTCCAGACTTAGCATCCTATCATGGGATTTTGTACTTAATTAAGTCAGTCAGTTTTATGGGTTTATACTGTGTAAAAAAGAGTTGGTATAACCCTACCCAACATTTGTGTTTATCCCTGTTCATCACGTTTATATGCTTGTAATGCATGTATTCATGGCTGCAGTGCCATGGTGACTTCTACAGGTGAATTACAGTCATTTATTTGTTTAAATTTAAGCACCTTCATTTTCACTAGCTGTCTTTATCCTCTTCATTCAAGGAAAGCAAGAGAGCACCTCAGTCTCTACGTTATCCAGCACTTAATGCGAGGAACTATTGTATGCTAAATCATATCTGCGTAATTGCTCAAAATAGCTGAGTCAGGTTTGAGATCCTTCCTACTGTGGGTGTTTTGCCTTTCACTGAGATGGAGACATCATTGTCCTCATGTTAAATCGTGTTAAAGAACTTTCCAGTGAGATATAGTGGTTAAAAGTTGACAACACCACTGTGTAAGAAATACAGATTAGCTATGGAAGGACTAGGGTAGGAGAGACTGTGGGAAATGCAGAATCTAAGAGCACCAGACTGTAACTTTCTTTACTGTATTTTCATGTATCTCTTGCAGTGGGAACCCAAAAGCCTTGTCGTGGGCTCACTATGGTCAGGGATCTGGCCCCATCCTGCTAGATGAAGTGGAGTGTTCAGGCAATGAACTCTCACTTGATCAATGCAAGAAGAGTGACTGGGGACAACAAAACTGCGATCATATTGAAGATGCTGGCGTCTCCTGTGACCCTTTCACAGGTACATACTTACAGTTCTGTGCCAGTCAGATACAGCCTTGCTTCTGTATTACATAGGTGGAAATGAATCAGAGCCAGACAAGGTGGAAATGCTGAGGTATGTTTGTTTTTTGAGTATCCTTAGGTAAATGTCTTTGGTTTCTTCCTGTCATGGGCTGTAGAGAGTCTTCAGCAGTGGGGCTTGGCTGTTTATTCTCTCCCTTTCTGAGTGCTGATCTTTCCTTCTCCTACCCCTTGCAGAGGGCACTGTAAGGCTGACTGGTGGTCGCAGCCCCAGCGAAGGCAGGGTAGAAGTTTATTACAATGGAGATTGGGGCACAGTATGTGATGATGGCTGGACAGATCTCAGTGCCCAGGTGGTCTGCAGGCAGCTGGGCTTCAGGTAGGACTGAGAGCATTTGTAGTATCTGTACTTCCTAATGTCAAGGTTTAGATTCTATGTCCCTTTGCTGGTATGGGACTGGTATGGATGTTACTTCCTTCAGTACTGTCTTTGTGATTACCGTTACGCAGTTCATTCAGGAAAGAATAATAGGTGTCCATATCCTTTCCCAGGAAAAAATAAATATATGTATCTATCTTAATTATTTCTTGCTTTGACCTATTTTGAAAGTAGATAACAGGCTTAATTCTGTCTAAATGAATCCCTCACCAAAATTAGACTTTTTTCTTATTATTTCTTAAATTTCGAGCTGTATCGGCTCAGCACTACCACCCTGTCTGCTCTGTCAGCTAAGCTTTATCATCTGCTAAACAGTATCAGTTATCTGCACTGCTGCTAAACTATATCACCTGCTTCGGTACTTGAAGGAAGATCATTAGGACAAAAAAGACTAGTGGTAGGGATTTCTTAATGGTCTCTATGAAAGCTGAAGTTGGTGAGGTGTGCAAGCTGATTGTCTGCTGTCCAATGTATCACTGAGTAGCTTAAGTAGAGAGACCAGCAGTGTCACAGTGGATGTCTTCAGGTGAGTTTTCCTTTTGGTTTGAGTTTGGGACCCTCTGTGGGATTAGTAAGTTAAAATGACTTTGATGTTACGTTCTGTTTCTTTCCTCTAGTGGACCTGCTACCCTGGCCTCTGAAGCGGACTATGCTGCTGGCCAAGGCTTTATCTTGCTGGATGATGTGGCTTGTGTGGGCACAGAACTCTCCCTCCTGGACTGTCCCCATAGCAACTGGGGGCAGCATGACTGCTCACACGCTGAGGATGTGGGAGTCCACTGTTCCCCTGAGAGCAACACAGTCACTGGCAGCCTGGGTAACTTAACTTGGGCCTTGCTCTGGACAGAGGGGAAACATCACTTTCTGGTCTGATACTTTGGAAATTTTGGCAGATGTGGGATCTTTCCCTGTGCTGTCTCAATTAGAAGTGCTTTTTGAAAAGGATTCATAGGAATAAGCCCTGGCTGTTTTGGGGCAGAGCCATAGAGCTGTGGTTCTTCAAGATGTATAGCCAGACCTGTAGAGAGATGGAGATTGAAGAGAACTATGTTGATGGTCTCTTTGTTTATATGAGGCCTGATACTGTTTTCTCTATTGCAGGAAACTTTCCAATTTGTCATCTTTTTCTTTAAAATTCAAATATACACCATCCAATTTTTTGTTGTTGTTTTTCCTAGATGTAGAACACTTTTCTTGCCTAGAACAATGTATTAGTTTTTATAATTTAATGGATTTATTTTGAAGGCATGTTTAAGCTTGTCCGCTCTTGGCTCAGCAGTTAATAACTTTCTTTCTGCTCTTGTTCTCCTCTTTACTTAGCTTTCAGAAATATGATCTAATGATTTCCAGTGTGTATTTAATAAATTAATATGCACCAATTTTGCAAGGAAGTGAAATGAGGGACATGGCTATCAAATAGATCACCACTCTTCTCCTTCTTGTCTCCTCCTCATCTCCTCAGTTTTTCCTATAAAAACTAAGTTCTGGGCACCTCATGCTATTTGGCGTTTTTGCTTGCAGCAACCCCTGTGTTTTTTCTTGTAGGACCTCCTGTTCGGCTGGTGGATGGAGAAAGCACCAAGGAGGGGCGGGTTGAAGTATTCCTGAATGGACAGTGGGGCAGCATCTGTGATGATGGCTGGACAGACAGAGATGCTACAGTAGTTTGCAGGCAATTGGGGTTCAGGTGAGATAACTGGTACATGCATCTTACAAATACAAATCGCTCTCAGGAGGAATACTTCTTTCTGAGCTTGTTTCTGGGAGATTCATTTCCCTTGTAATTTCTCTTTAAAACATGCTGGTGCATCAGTTTTCACGTGTCTCTTGCTTAATGTACATTAGCCATTCTCTTTCTCATTGCAGTGGTGCAGCAAAAGCCAGGGCAATGGCTTATTTTGGTGAAGGCCAAGGGCCCATCCATCTGGACAGTATAGAGTGTAGAGGCACAGAGCATGCCCTGGGGCAGTGTGTTAGGCCTGACACTGGGATTCACAGTTGCTGGCACAGTGAAGATGCTGGTGTGATTTGTGACTATGTGGAAGAGAAGGTCCAAGATATCAGGAGAACAGGTGATGTCTCCTTTGTTCTACACAGAAATCTGGAGCTCAAGGTTTAGGATTTGTGCATGCTTTTTCACTGTATTTTTTATCTTTTTTGGTTGAAACTTGAATTACAAAATAAGCAGGTTCTCTCTTGTAGCTCCTCGTTCTCTTCCTTTGTTTTCACTGTCTTTTCTAGTCTAGACTAGTCGGAGGAGCTCTAACGTCAGGTCTTTGAGCCTGCAGAACTTCCCTTGAGTCATAATTACACTCTTCCTTAGAGCAGTAACTATAAGCAAACTTTGGGCTTTGGAGCACTGAAGAAATAGTTGTAGAGGTCCAATTCTTGCCGTAGGACTACAGATTCTGGAGGTAAGCACCTCCACTAGAACTGAGGAAACCATAGGGAACAAATCTTATATAAATTCCTTTGCACAACGCAGTGCAGTCAACTACCGGGAGGATTAATGCCCTCAGGGGGCAGGAGTGATATCTTGGCTCTGTGACAGCAGTTGCTGATACTTAAGCTGAAGGTATCTATCCAACTGTGCTAACTTTACTATGCAGGTCCAGAGTCCAGTGTGTGTGGCATGCGCCTGCTTCACCGTCGCAAGAAAAGGATCATAGGTGGAAACAAGTCTCTCAGGTAATTGCTGAGAAAGCCAGAACAGGTTCCAGCTTTCCTAGCTTCATTTGAACCAGTGGTCTATCTAGGGGAGAATGCTTGTCAGCTGAGCTCAGATAGGGCAGAGTGAATGGGAAAAGCAAACAACTCCTGCATATGTGATGCTTACTGTTCTTCTGTTTCTTCTTCAGAGGTGGTTGGCCATGGCAGGCCTCACTACGGTTGAAGGGTTTCCAGAGAGATACCCGTCTGCTCTGTGGGGCAACACTGATCAGCAGTTGCTGGGTAGTGACTGCAGCCCACTGCTTCAAAAGGTGTGTTTGTAAGTGGGAGCTCTAAGGGATTCTCAAAGACAAAGAAGATAACCTCAAATTAGGTTGTTCTCCCAACCCAATGGAAACACATGAACAAAGTTTCTAAACCAAGACCTTCAGGTTATGATGTCTGTGATTTTGGAGCACTTACAGGGATGACTCAGTTTAGGCTTGCTTTATTCCTCACTGCTTATACCTGCCTTCTTAACTTTGAGGTTTTACACCTTAAAGGGAACCATCATTTTGCTATTAATCATAGAATCATCTCCCAGTACTTTAAGGAAATGTGAAAAGAGAAAGCCATAAGCCCGTTATGACTGTTGTAGCCCTTTTTATAGAAAGAAGTATTGTACATAGTAAATAGTGTCTGTAACATCTGGCATTATCACATCTGTGGGAAGAGATCCCACAGTCCTGTAGCTGGCACTTCTTTATAAGTTTGTGAGAACATGGTTGAGTCTCAAAGCAATTGAGACTTGCATGAGTCTAATTCTCTGTTAGTAGAAATATCAAGGTATTGCATGTCTTTTTCTCTAGGTTTGGTGTAGATGTGCGGCGCTACCTGCTGCGGGTAGGTGACTACCACACAGGTGTGAAGGATGAGTTTGAGAGAGAGCTGCCTGTGGAGCGGATTGTCCTCCACAGGAACTACTGGGCTGGCAGCAATGATAATGACATTGCCCTGGTCCGAATGCGAGGCAGGGAGGGGCATTGTCTCTCCTTCAATAGCCACGTTCTGCCTATCTGCCTTCCTGATAAGAAAGAGAAGTCTGATATAAACAGGCAAGCCTGCATCATCTCTGGCTGGGGAGACACAGGTAAGTGACAAAGCTCCGAGGAGCAAGATGGGCATGGGGAGAATCTGGACTGAGGAATCTATATGCGCCATTATTTTATGTCTGTTCAATTCAAGACCATGTTTTTAATGCTCCTATTACTTGTGCCAAGTGCATGGTGTCAAGGAACAGGAAATAAAGCAATTTTTGTGCCACTGTTTTCTTCTAATATTAAGGTTGTCTTGAAGCCTGTCCATGCTGGAAGTTTTGGTTGTCATAGCAATCTTTTGAAGCTGTGAGGGAGAGGAAAGCTGCCAGCTCATCAGAGTTCTCTCCTTCTCTCCCCTTTTGACATGCATGTTTGCCCACAGCAGAGCCCTTAGGCAATGACACGCGCAGAGCAGGTGCACAGAATCTGTATATTGTTCAGGGAGGTCTCCATGTTTCCATGGTCTCCTGCCTTCTTTATAGTATCAGAGTAGTAAAGCGATGACTTTGCACAGGAAGAAGTCTTCCTCATAAATCTTGCTTGTAAAGAGCATGTGCCCTGGGTACTGAGCTGAGATGAAGTGCTCTTCCTGTACAATAGGTGACCTTTCTTGGAAGTCTGGTCACTGTGATGAATTTCCCTGGATATTATTCCAGGGACAGCTGGGCTCTGACACTGGTTTCTGCACAAGCTTTGAGACAACCTGTATGTGCCATTTTGCACAACATTACACTGAAACTTCTAGGTTAACGGGAGGAGGGAATAATTTAGGAAGCATTAATGACTAAAATTGTAAACACTATCAAGGCAATATTTTAAAATGCTGAGCTTGGTGGAGTTCTGACATGGATGCAATAGTCTGGAGGCAGCTTTGAACTCTAAGTAAGATGTTGCGACCAGTTGTGCAGTCCTTTCCCATTTGGGGTTCATAGATGCAAAGCAGGACTTAAGGAAAGGAGGTCTTTCTGGGCTGCTGTGACTAGAGAAAATCCATATGTTAAGAAAGACTTGCTGCCAAAATACAAATAGCCCCAGGAGCTTTTCTGTTGTTTCTGGACTTAACTATCCTTTCCAGCTGTTTCTCTAGCTGTTACTCAAGTGTTTGATTGAAAATACAGATCTGCCTTTGAAGTCAGTTATACCAGGTGCACATGTCACTTTGGGGTGTCTGCAGAGGATCAAGGAGCAATTTAGTCATGTAATTCCCTTAAGTTATACTGGGACTTAACAGCTAGAATCTCTCCCACACACCAAACTCATCTTTCTCAATGAGTTAACAGCTACCTTGTGAACTTACTGTAAGTCCGTAAATTACCTTAAATCTTGAGCACCAGAAGTTTGCACTCCAACACATGAACCTTAAATCCTGATCAAGTTTGTAGTAACCAAGATTTGAGCAAATAGAGATAAGTCTGGCCAAAGATGAGGTAAGCTCCCTTTGAATAATATTTGTATGCTTCTGAAACATGTTCCAAAACTTCTCTGAGGATTGAGCATTTCACAAATGTTACTTTATTTATTCCTTTGTAAAAACACTGTCATCTTAGAGAGAAAGAAATAAAGGCTCAAAGAGGTGAAATAAGCTGAACAAAGTTCAAGTTATTCATTGGCAGAACCAAGAGTAAGACTCATCCTTTGATCTATCCCCTTTCTCCAACCTCTTCCCTGCTTCTTTGATGTTACAGCTCTTTTTTGTGGTCTGGTTTTGCAGTTCTCTGAAGTTCTGGTTGTTCAAAGATGCTGAGTTTGGCCTAATTCTGTGCCACAGTCTTGATGTGAAATGTACACGTATCTGTTTTTGTGCAGAGAACTGTTGCTCTAGGTTGCTGCTGTTGTCTGTATGTGAATTGGTTTAGCTGGTCTGTTCTGTTCCAGGGAAGTCTTATTCAAGAACACTACTGCAGGGAGTGGTGCCTCTTCTGCCACGGGAAGACTGTGAGGTCCGTTATGGGCAGAAGTTCACAAACCGCATGATTTGTGCTGGGAACCTCTCTGAAGATAAACGAGTGGACAGCTGCCAGGGTGACAGTGGAGGGCCACTCATGTGTCAGAAGTCAAATGGACGCTGGATCATTTTGGGAATCACTTCCTGGGGTTATGGTTGTGGTCGGAAGGATTCCCCTGGTGTGTACACAAAGGTCAGCAGATATGTACCCTGGATCAAGAAAGTGACCAAGATAAAATGAAAATGTCTGAGTCCCAGAAACTTCAACATATTGTCCTTCTCCCTGCAGCAGCTGAAGGCTGTGGCTTCTGACCTGTGACTGGTGGAAATGTATGTTGTTATTTGGACACTGGGAAAATAATTTTACATAGAACTGGGAGAAAAACAGCTATGGTTGATTCTTTGGTCTCACTTTAGTTCTTAATCTCTGAGCAGACAAAGCAAGTGCACACTGGTAGGACAAATTACCCTGTGTTGTTCTGACTGTTTGAGTCCTGTAATGGAATCAATGCTTATTCCTTTGGAATTGGTAGATATGAAGATATGCCTGTCTCTGTAAATCTGTTCACCAGTTTTTGTATGTTCACACACTTGAAAAGCACTGCGAAGAGAGGTGGGATGCTTGGAAGTTGCTGCCAAGTTCTGGCATACTTTTTCATAACATGTCTCTCTTCCATTCCAGAAATGAGAAGATTTGACCTGAGCTGAGGAGCAGGCTAACAATTGGCCTTTTTCTTTCCCCTATTATGTCTCTAGGGGGAACCTTTTCTCTTCTGAATATTAGATTCCAAAATGTCTGTCCCTGCTAAGAGGTGCTTGTCCCTCCAGCTGTAACCCTTGTGCCACACATTTCTGGTCAGATGCTATGGCTTTATTGCTGCTTTCTCAAAATTGTGGTTCTTCTGTGGTTTGTTTTTTGTTTCTTCATAAAGCAGCGTCTCCTGGAATCAATCATTTGTGTGAGAGTAAATCTTCATTTTTAAGAGAAAATAGCTTTCTTGCTCTCATGATTACTGTGAATGACTTAAAAATGTGACTTCAATGTGACTGAAATAGACACCATTACTTTTCTTTAAATCCAAATGTAGTGTTAAGTGTTCAGGTGTTGATTCATAGTTTAACAGCACTGCAGGGACTTCATCTTGATATTTTATTCATCATTATAAACTTTGTGATCCTAGCCTTTAATATCTCTGTATTCATAGTCCTCCCATGAAGCATGGAAATACACTGGAGTGTAGACGCCAAACAAGCACTACAGTGAGTAGTTTTCTTGAGGTGCAAAGCAGTTTCCTGCATTCCTGGAGTATGTGCAGCTGTTGGACAACACTTTCTCTCTTCATGTTTCTCTTTTCATTCCTCTCAGTGGAAATGGATTGGGTTGGCTTGACTTAAGGGTCTGCAAGCAGTGCCATCAAGCTAGTACTGTTTTAGGGTCAGACCTTCTCAACCTGGACAGAAATAATACTGAGAGAATACAAGTGTTATTGAACACTTCAGAGTCTTCCTTCTCTCATTCAAACAAATGGACGTAATTTCCTCCTCCAAGGCCTTAATTACTTTCTAGGTTAATAGACTATTTTTGAGTAGGGAGAAAAATACAAAAGCAAAACAGCTAAGTGCGTTAACTGTGAGTTGTGCAGCTCACAGTGGTGTGTTCTATGTGTAGCCAAGCCAGAGAGAAGACAGGTCTGTTCATGAGCAGCCTTGGTGCACAACCAATGATCCAAACATGGAGTAATACTACAGTCTGAGACACGTGGAACTTTTGCCAAATGTGCATGTTTTGGATTCACTCAGTCACACACTAGCCTGCTGACTGCAAGGTCTGTTCTCAAAGCACTGAGCTGTTTGGTACCTGGGAATTATGAAAGCAAGAATGGAAGACAGCACAACCTGTGGATTACCTTTGTCATATGACAGGACAAGTAATGATAGTGTATTAGAAATTGCCTTGAGTTGAACAAGCAGTCATTGCCAGAAGTTTTAATTCTTCTACAAAGCAGCTTAATCTAAAAGTGCTGACCTGTGTATGTGATTTTTGCGTGTGAATGCTAAACTAAACAGTTAATTTACCCTCTCCAGTGATCACTGTACAGTTGGCTTACAAGTGCTTCAATGGACTTTGAAAATCGTACGTGGAAACTTTATTTTTAAAAAGAATTAAAGGAATCTTTGAAACATTCAATGTCAGAACACCTGCAAATTGAGACAGATCTGATCTGTTAGTGCTCCTTCTTAAGGGCTGAATGTCTGCAGTGTGCTTGTGCTGATAACTGTTTGAAGAGCTAGGCTTGGTCCTTGTAGTGCCATGCTTGGCTCCATGCTGCCTGTGCTGTTCGTGACTGCTGGCAGAGAGTCCCTTAGGCACAAGCTGCAGACTGATGGTTCTTTCATAGGAATTAAAATGAGAGGAGAACCGAGGACAGTTATGTTACAGACTTCTCCATTTCAGAGTGGCAGTAACAGTACCTGTTGGGGAAATGGGGAGGGATTTAGTTTTTACTTTCAGCCTCCCCCAAGCCTGAATGCTACATCAGCTCAAACACAGTGCTGTCACACCTCTAGTTTAACCTGGTTTGAACTTCTAGCTTATACTCATAACCCCAACAGGCTTAGAAATGTAGAAAGGATTGCAGGTTTTTTTCCCTAAGCCTACTTAACTCATTGCCATTCAAGAGTTAGAAAAAATGCCTATGCAACATAAGTGAGACACAGACCTGGCACAGCATTCTGTGATTCCCGTGTTCCAGTTCAGAATATTTCCCCTGGATTTTGTCACAGTGAAAGCTGTGAGGATCACTGTAGTTAACATTTTGTGAGTCCTGAAAGAGCTGGGAGGAAGGGAGGAAGTACCTCACCTAGTTTTACACTTACTTGTGCTAAGTAAACCTACAAACATGCTTTTGAGTTGTCCTAACCTGTTCAAAACATCACTGTTGCTCTTTGTGGCCCAAACCAAACTCACATGCTTTGCCACAAGGGATTACTGGAATTACCTGATCAGAAGACCAGCACTCGGCTACTCCAGAGTTGTATTTTGTACCTAATGTTGGCCAGCAGCAGACGTTTCAAAGCACAGTGCATGTCCATTTGTACTGAACAAGTTTTAACCTTTTTCTTTTTTTCTGGGAAATTTTGTTCTTGGATCATTTATTAATTACTTGCATCATTATTAATTACTTGCATTGCTATCACTGTTCAAATTAAAAGTACTCCCTCCAGGTACTGCTCAAACACTATGTGCTATACTTTCATGATTTTTTCTTTTCTGAAGTATCAATGTTTATATCCCAAACTTTAAAAAAAAAAAAAAGTTTATTGTAAACATCTTCCATTTTCACATAAATGTTTAATCTCTTAATTAATCCAACTAAGCTCTACAGTCTCAGTATTTTCTGACAATGAGAGCCAATACAATTTCATTCTCCACAGTACAGTTGTCTTTTTATAGATCCTGAATGCATTGCCTTTTGTTTTTACTGGATCACATCTATCCTGGTGTTCTCCACTATGAGAGGAAATGAGAGGCCTTGCTTTATGCTCTTGTCCATTACGCTACAAACAGTCTTTTGAAAACTGTGTCCTCTCTGTCTGTCTTCATTCCAAACTGCCTAGGTACCTGATAACATAGGCGCCGTCTCTCCATGCCTACTGTTTCTGCTGGGTCTTTAAGCTTTGTTAACCAGAACTGAAAACAGTTTGTGAGGGGAAGATGTGCCATCTGCTGATTACTTTCAGTATTTTCAATAGTGGCCAATGCTGTAGGTGTTCGTGTTGTGTGTGAATTATGTATGCATGCTAGCTTTTAACTTGCTGGTGTTGTTTTAGTGGCAGCCCATCTTCAGCAAGGTAAAAACCAACCAAAGTTGATTTACCCAGTGTGTGGCAGGTGCGGCAGCCCCTCCAAGCACAGCTAGCTGCTGTAGGTATATCTGTGGAACAGAATGTGGCTCTGGGCAGGGGGTACCTGATAAGCCCTTAGCAGCATTTGTTGTCTGGTTGAGGCGAATGCTCATACTTCCCTTCCAGGAACTGACAGTTCAGTTACTGGCATCTGCGATGTGCTATGGGGATGCTTTGTGAGGCAAGTTCCTGCGGTAGTGTGGTGCACACTGATTGAGTGAAAAACAGTGCCACTGTGACTGGGGAGCATTTGTTATGAGTGTCTAAGGAGCACCTAACAGGGCTCCTGTTAGCTCTCTTCCTACAAGAATACTCCGGTGCTCTACAAAGGCGGACCCAGTGCTAGTGCCTCCCTGCCCTCTAGGGGCTGCATGGGTACCCCCTCATCAGCCCTGTCTTGATACCAGTCCAGGCTTTGGCCAGTTGAAGCTGGATTAAAGATTTATCCATTTCCTGTAGCTGAATGCTTTTCAGATGATTTATAAGAATTATGTTCCATGCTGTAATTAATCAGGCAGCTATTTATGAACCTGAACAGGATTTCAATTACTCCTGTAATCCTTGTGCCTTTGTAGCAGAGAGTAACAAATCAGTTCCTCAAAGGTATTAGTGGAGGGATTGGTTAGGAACTAGGAACGTGGGTATTTGCTGTCTCAGGGATAGGAAAACAAGGTCTGCTTTATATCTGTCTGCCTTACTTTCTGAAGGCAATATCCTGGAGACTCTTCACCCCCAAAGTAACTGTGGTGATCCATCAACCAGTTAAAGACACATTTTTATGTATATAAAAGGAAGTTTATTAGTAGATGAACTGCAGTGCAATATGTAACATCTTCTTGCTAGCTTTTCTGGGAGTTCCTTGCAGCTAGAAAATGCGGGCAAGGGAATAGAACGCTCACTGATGGTAACCAGCCTGGAACTGCTCCTGGTGGTATGAGGCACTGTGACCTGGAGCAAGGGCTTGGGCTACATTTTTACTTATTCAAGAAAATATTTAATTCCCCACATCAAGAAGGAACATTTGTTCAGCCCACTCAGTCCTATTAAAAACCCTTTCTACTAACAAGGGCCTCAGTAGCTCTGAAATCAGTCTAGTGCCAAAACCGTCATGTCCCCTGGATCAAAACCAATGACTCACAAGATATGCTAATAAATTAATTGTGCTGTGACTGTGTGGGGCTCTGTCTTATTTTTAGTACAAGAACCTGTTCCAAGGGCAGGTATTAGGATTTTTTTTCAGCTTTGAATTATGCTAATTAAATTTTTGTATTAATGTTATTTCTAGAGAAGCCTTAATGTGTGAAAGAATTTTAGAAAGTCAGTTATCCTATTAGCTACCGTTACAATGCAACACAACAGCTCTTCAAATGCCACGTTTTGTGTCCATTTGGAACAGGCGGAGCGCACCTACAGGTGGACTCATGCTCAAAACAAACTGGATTTGATATATCAGTTTCCTAGTTCATTGTTATTGTTGATCTTTATGCTTGTTCAGCATGATTTTGTCTCATTTAATGCTAGGAGTCATGTGTCACCAAGTGAATGGCCCAAGCCAAATTCTGGATAAGTGGGAGCAGGAGGAATTAAATATAATCTGATTGAGACAGTGACGTGAGAACACTGTTCTCTTCCTCCCCTCCAAAGCTGAAATTGTATTACTATGTAAAAGGTCTGTTTAGAAAAGCAACCCACTGACTGCTCCAGTGACTTTCTCAAGTTGTTAGGGTTAGTCTGGGGTTTGATGTGGTGATGGCTGCAGGTACAAAATATTATAGCATATAATTTCTTGTGCATGCTGTCTCCAGCCTCCTGTTGGGAACCTACGTGCACTCGCTAAAGAGAACGCTGCTTGTGGTTAACACCTCCCTTGCTTCATGTTTGACTTTGAGGTTTCTACACCTACATGTTTCTGCTTCTGCTTGTGTGAAGCTGAGAGCTCATGGCTGAGGTTTTGCAAGAGTGTCTGGCGTGCACATATCAGCGGGCAAAGCAGAGTTACGGGCGTTTTAGTGGCCTTAGGCACTGTTTCACCTAGTAGGCTCCAAAGCACGTAATGCTTGGGAAAGAAACAAAGTTGAAACTGAAGTTAAGGTTACGATTCTGTCAGGTCCCTTATTTTGTATTGAAGTACTTGACTGCTGCCTTCATATTGTGAAGAGGCCTCAAGAAGAGTACACCATTAGCTTACTCATGGTAGATAGACAGCTGTAGGACAGTTGGCTTTGGATTTTGAAATTGAAGTAGGAAATCAGGAGGAAATAGGGTTTTATTCCATGCAATATTCTAACTAGGATAGCTACCATATTCCTTAAGAGAGGAAGAGAAACATTCAGGTGTCATCACTGACATTAAAAAAAAAATCTTACTTGGGTTCAAGTTCCTCTTTCTACTAGAAGGAAAACAGTGTGCTGTGTAGGCAGCCTTGGATTGCTGGGCTGGATGCTGTGCCACTCTTAACAAAACTGGTTTGTCCACAGGGGGGATACCAAGCATTGGTTAGAGTTTTGCTGTAGGATCGTGTTTATGTGTGAAAGAGAAGAGAAAAAACAGAGTTAGCAAAATAGATTCTTGAGTAAGCGGATGATCCATCTACAGCCATATCTATTTAGAAAAACCCATGGATTTAGCAGGTGTGAATGGGACAGGAGTTGAACTGACCAATTCCAAGAAATGAGTGAAACCCCATTGCACCACCTGATCTTCCCCTCCCTGCTTTTCAAATCCCTCAAATTCTGCCAGAAATGAATGGCACCTTTCTCCTCACAGATTTTCAAAATGAGGAGAGGGAGCTGCATTGGATCAGCCTTACCAAAAGAGATGTGGTGCTACTCTGGCATCAGCCAAACAAATGGCCTTGTTTCTCCTGTTTGTATCTTTGCAGACCTTCACACAGACATCAGGGCAGCTTTAGCTCAAAGGGCCATGCAGGAAAGAGCTGTAACTCAGTGCTGTGTTCACGTTGACTTGTTGACCAACAGGAGAAACAAACCAGCAGGAACTAAATATGCATTCAGTGAATCCTGCTGTGAGGTGTTTGTTAACATGCCAACATCCCATGGCCACATCAGCCTGTGGCTCAGGATCCAGCAGCAGGTAGCTGTCAGGTATTTCCCTTAGAAGAGATCATGCAGAGAGTTGCTGTCACACTTGCAAGACATGCTAGCCTGGGCAGTAGACCCTCCTCACTGTGAAGATAAAGACTGTGGGAGAGATTGGTGGTGGAAATGTAGCTGGAGAACTTGGCTGAAATCCGTTAAAAAGTTTACATTTCTTTATTTCCTTCTCAAAAGCGGAACAAAATCCCTTTGGAACAACAACAAAAAATAAACTAGAATAAATGAACGACAACAACAACAAAAATACCCAAAGCACCAAGCTGCTTCTTTGCGGTTTAATTAATCTGCTTTGTTTAAAAATGAGCTGTATGCAAAGAAGTAAATGTGCTTCTAATGGCTATTTCTTTACTCTTTTCCCACTCCCCTCCTGCATGTACGGGCTTGCTAGAAAGAAAGGAGGATTATAACCACTGACTGTGGAGTGGAGACCTGTTTAAGAAAGGACAAGTGACAACTATTCAGATGACTGCATACTTTGTGTTTGCGGAACCAAGCACACCAGAGAAAAGCTTTTACTTTAGGCTGACTATTTCACTATCTCTAGCAAGACTAAGGATAAGGAGCTTTTGTGATTCAGCACAGCTTTTGAGATCTCAACAGAAACCCTTTAAACTCTCCAAATATTTAAACCAAAGACTTGAGAAATCTTTATTGTCATAAAATGCCTTGTCTATGCAATTACAGGGGCTTAGCACATTTATTGGGCTGATGAAGCTTTTTATCAATGTGGTGTAGGTAGGCAGAGGGGATGCACTGTTTGTGTGGGTGGCTCTGCTCAGTTGAAGCAGGAGAGTCCTTGTGTACAAGATGCCTGATGAAATGCAGTGCAAGCTTTTATTGATTAAATTCATACTATTTATTCTCAATAAATACAAGTTGATAGATTCAACATCGGTTGTGAGAACAATTATGGTGATAAATTGACACAAATCTATTTTTCTTACCCAGAGAAGATGTGAGTTTACTTATGGAATTGCATTAAAGCTTTGGACAGCAAGTTTACAGGAATTTGTCACAGCATTTTGCAGGTACATGGCTGAAAATGGATATCTGCCTAAAAAGATAGTAGCCTCTGAGTCAGATCATAGAACAAACAGCTGCCAGTACCTGTCACGGTTCTCTATACCTAGAAAAGAAATCTGAAGATAGAAGCAGCTGATGTAGTTTAGGATCCCTAAATCTCCGAAGGGAGGAGGAATCCAATTCAGAGAGCTTGCTTTCTGGATGGATATGGTCTATGACATCTGCGGGTTAAAAAAAAAAGATGAGAAAAGCACTCTATGAGAATCCATGTTAACAGTCGACTGGTTTGTTTTACAGAGCACTCTGCAGTAAATCTTACTTTGTCAATTAGGTCTAAGAAAAAGTCCTTTCTCCCTTACTTCCTACTGAAACAAAAAAGGGAGAGCTAGGTACAGCAGCCCAGGTAATTTTCAGTCATTGCATCTTGCATGGTATTTTTATTAGCGTCTCCTCCAAATGCACAAAAAAAGCCTAGTTAAATTTCACACAGTGTAAAATGTACTGACCCTCACCTGCACTTTTGAGTACAAAACTCAAAGTATATTTTCTTAAATGGAGTGCTGGTGTATGGTCATGGTGACAATGCTTTTTGTGAGAGAAAATCATGCATCGTATAGACTTTGTATTGGCTTCTCAAGCTTCTGATGGCACATAACAGTAGTTACATTTCTAATTAAAAATTCTCACATCCCTAACTCTGAGGTTGGATTATTTTTCTGAGGAACATCTGTGCGGAAACGGGCAGACTATTTAACTGTCCATTAGATGTTGTATTGTGTAGTAATTGCACCTCAGATTTATTATTCCTATGTTTATTAATATTATTCCTGTTATTCCTATATTTAAGTGTTAAGGTACCTCATCTTAATATTGTGAAAGACTGGAGTGCTGAGAGAGACCTACAGTGCAAATGTTGCTACGGCCAGTTATATCTGAAGAGGGTTTCATGGCATGTAGAAAGTTTCCTCTCCTGAAGATGCACAAAGCTTGTAAACACAGCACAGCAAGGTTACTCTAAGTGGCTGGATTATTTCAGCTAGCCAAGATCTGCTTACATGCTTTGCAAAATAGCATCTATTGGTCTTGATGTAAAAAAGTAGACGTCCTTCTTCTCCCCAGCAGTGATCTTCTACATACCAGTCAGCTGATTGCACTCTCAACAACACATACAGAAACTGGCTTCTACAGCAAAGGCATGTTGAGAGTCAGCCAGCTAGTAGCACCTCTTTTTTCTTTCTTTCTTTTTTTTCCTTTGATTACCATTTTTGATTGCTAAAACTGCAAATTGATAGAGAAGGAATACCATACTTAGAAACTTTGTTTATGTATTTCCTGGCAGACTGAAACAAAAGCTAGGGAATTAATATCTCCTTTTCAGAATTTTTAGGAAGCTTTCAAGTCTGTAGCATTGCTAGTTAGGGTAATACTCTCTCTAAACAAACTGACTTAACAATTGCTAAGTTTCTGTAAATGTGGAATCAAACAAATACCCACAAAAGACAGATTATTGCTTTCATTTTTTTTTCCACTGTAACTGTGGTGATGTCCAAATGTGGTCTCAACTTCAAAAAAAGAGCCAGCAATGTAAAGAAAGCAGTGCTTTCTCTAAGAAATGAAGAAATCCCTTTTCAATTCCTTTTGAGTTGATTCTTTCTCCTTTCATTTATCTGTGAATTTATATTGCATACGAGATATCACTAGACAGCTTGGTAATGGCAGAATGAACAAAGCATGAGAAAGAAAACTTATTGCAAAGGGAAGAAGAATCTATAGTTGCAATCTGCAAAGTGCAGGAGGGCAGACTAAATATGCTCAGTAATCCTTACAGGCATTGTTATCCGTAAGCTGCATCTCATGCTTTCTGAGGCATAATTGTTATATTCATACATGAGATCTTAGCTGTAACTGTAGTCTCTTGCATTATAACAATAATTTTAACAGCTGTTGCAAAGTGTTCCTTTAATGTGTTCCCATTTTCCATGTATGGACCAGTGACTCATCTCACAAACAGTAAATTCATTATTTAAGAAAGCTTTAATATCAGACATATGTTCTAGTTATATAAGATTCCAAAGAGAGAATCAGTGATGCTATCAGTTCAAATTCTCCTGTGATGAGTATTAGCCCAAAACTGGAAACTGCTCAATCCAAAAAGACAAAGCTTTTTTTCCCCAGAGCTTCTGGTTCCTCAGGGTAGCTTTGTTTCAGCTTCATGGTCTTCTGTGTCTGGGGAAGCTGTGTACATTTTGCACAGGCACTTGTGCATTAGATGCAGAGCAATGGAAACAAGCTGCGTGCTCTGCCTTCTAATGTGCTAAAACACTATTTGCTCCATCTCTTCTACAGTTCCAGTGCTGTGAAATAAATATCAATGGTAGCTGGTTGTGATTCATCTGGAGATATTTATTCTTAATAGCATTGCTATATCATGAAACAGTAATTTTCTAGAAGTGATTTTGCAATACAGACTATCACTTTCCAAGGAACAGGAATTTAAGATACAGAAATGTATCTGCCATTTTCCATAGCATCATCGTGCCTGAGCACAAGAAGCTATTCTTCTGTATTTTACTTGGAAACAAAGCCATATGTGTGGTTTTAAAATGTGTATTTGCTTGTCATTTCTGACCGCATTACTACATGCAAAAAAGCAATGAAATCTTGCA
Source organism: Perdix hodgsoniae (assembly GCA_035772895.1). Classification (NCBI taxonomy): domain Eukaryota; kingdom Metazoa; phylum Chordata; class Aves; order Galliformes; family Phasianidae; genus Perdix; species Perdix hodgsoniae. The sequence continues at coordinate 3,952,205 of JAPSGF010000058.1, read as the reverse complement.
GAGTCAGAATGTTGCTGAACAGCTGGGCCCCATTGCATTAGCAGTGATAAAATCTCAAGAGTGCTTTATTTTGTTATTGAGTCTGTGTTAGATTCCAGCCATAGCAAGGATGTGTTTTACTTTCCACGCGATTAGAAATAAAAACACACTGGATCTGACTTGTAGAGTACCACACGACATCAGTGAAAAGCAGACACTTCTGGGGTGCAGCACAGACTCTTTCATTTCTAGTCCCCGGTGAGAGCTTAAAATTGGAAGCAAATGTAAATGTTGCAATTCTGCTTCAGGGTATTTGTGAGTGCTTGTCTCTCTAATATGAGAAGTGCTGCTTTCTGAAAATTGTGTGTCATGCAGGCAAAGGAATTTTGAACAGTAATTTCACTCCTCTAAAATAAAAGAGGAATGAAAAAAGTATATCCCTGTATGGGAGAAACCATCCTACTGGCAGCTTTGTCATCTCTGCAGAATTCCTTATTGGATTTCTTTCTTCCCAGCAGAGCGCTGTTGAAATTGTCAGATACTATTTTTCATGGCCTCTTCATCAGTGCCTATAGTTTCTGTCTGTTGGGAGATCCACAAGGGAACATACATGCCTGAATCATGCAGTAAGTTGGCTGGAAAAAGATGGATGGGCGTTTATGAGCTGTGCCTTTCCAAGCCATGGCCCCAAGGACAAAGAGAAACTCACAATCACACCTGCACTCCCTCATGTTGGCCAGAGAAAGAACACACCCAGGTCTGGTCTGCATGAGCCAGAAGGCACATTTTTTCAATCTTCTGAAATGCATTTTAAGACAGAAGTGCAAATTTTCACCCTGCTTTGTTTGCCTCACTACTTTCCTCATCTCTTCCATGCTTTCAGCCTGTGATGTTTTAGAAAGTGACAGCAAGATTTCTTTGGAAATTTCTTCAACGTGTGTTTTTCCAGAGCTGGAAAGGGAAGAAATATGAGCGAGGACTGTTCCAGTTGAATAGAAGTAAACATAATGAGCTGAAGCCCATTTGTAATTAGAAAAATGTCATATTAGCAAAGCTCTCCTTCTGTCCTCTGTCTTTTCCTGAAGCAACTTGTATTTTCTACGGGATTCTCGTAAAAGCTAACTGCTGTGTTGCATGTGATGCTGACAAAAGATATCAGTGAGCAGTACCAGGCACCACATCTACCCACCTATTAACCCTGTTCTCAGTCCCACAACAGGTCATGTCAAGATGAAGAATCTTACCCATAGTTACTTCTTCATCCCTTGACAAAATCTGTTTAGTTTGTTAGTGTGCACTTCTTTCATCTCCCTTTTCCTATCAAAACACACTTCAAAACTCCAGCTGTATTTTTAGATTCTTTTAGACCCCCACAGTCTTCTAAACCATTTTTCCTCACCAGGAGAGCAATGTTCCGGCAGGTGAAAGGCTTCTTTCATGCAGCATTCCATAAGGCATTGTGAAATCTTCAGCTGTTTCAGCTTTCTTACATGACCTAGAGCCCTATTGATGTAAACTGTCAGAACTCCCATAATCTGTAAGATGTGTACCTCTCTCTAACTACTGCTGGTGCCGTGCACTAACAGGTCATCTGGCAGTACAAATGTGTGTGTGTGCATTAAATCCCTTGGAAGGAGATCCAATTGGACAGCAATGCAGGACAAATTTTCTGCCATATTAGCCAAAGTATATGAGACAGAACTTAGCACATTGTGCTACAGCATATTGCCTGGTACCTTGCTTGTTCGGTGTCATGCACCTGCCCATTAGCTGAGTTCTTTACAGAATGTTGGCTTTGTAGCATTGCAAGGATGTGTGTGGTAGATCCCTTGGAAGGAAGTTTTAGCCACTACCTGGGAAACTTGGGAGAAGCATCAAGCCCAGTGTCAGTATGTCATTTACATACTCCCACTGACCAGCCACTAAAATGGCGGAAAACAGGAAAAGCCATTTTTATCTCCTTGTTTTCTGCCTGTGATCAGCCTGGAGGAACAAGCAGCAGCCAGTGGTAAAAGGGCTTCACTTCGTTATTTGAAATTTTGTTCCCACTGCAGAAATTCAGCTTGTCCTTTCTGTGCACGTATCTGCTAATCTGTTTCAGAGTTGTTGCCAGCTGCATCAGCCAGAGGAAGTCCAGCGGAAGGTGTTGAAGTACCTGGGGCAGCATAGTACTCTCTGCCACACTAAGGCTGGGGAGCAAGCATGGTGAACAAACACTCCTTGCCAAGGTGGCCAGGCCAGGGAGCTGTGGCTGTGGCACCAGTCTGGAAACAGGAGTACACAGACAGAAGTGGTGGGAGTGGAGAGCCTGAGAGACTCTGCTTGGCACAGCGCCTGGCACTTGGCAGAACACCCAGAAACAATCCAAGATGAAACAGAACCATTCCAAATCCCCAAATCAATGAAGGACCACTGAGCAAAGCTTTTATACCTGGAGTATTGGCATGCATACTTTATAGGGGCATCTTCTTGTGGCTTCTGACTTGGATAGTCAAGAAGTACAGGGAGCATCATCCTGCTTCCTCGTAGTCACTTCTGTCATGGTATTCATCTTCTTTCTTTCCACAGGAAGATTCAGATCGTCCTTCAACTTTGGAGTTCCAAATGCTGCACTGGAGGATCCATTTCCTGAATTTAAGAATTATTTATGCATCTTATTTTAAGAAGTGCTAATCTTCCTCACGCCATGAAACAGAATAATCCATTATTGACAGTCTTCCTGCGAGCCTAGCTTAGAACCTGTGCATTGTGTTGGTTTAAGTCCCTAAGGTCTCCATGTCAGATTTTGTGGCAAACTGCATCTTTCCTCAAATCTCCTTACTGTCCCAAGCACGGGAATTCCCTCCTCCCAAAATCAAACAGCTCTTTTAAACCTGTCTCATAGGATGGTGGTGGACTGTGTCTGAGGAAAATTATCTTTTATCAGAAGGATGAAGAAAATTATCAGATTCGCATTCTTCACCATGATCTACTGCTGTAACAACCCCGGCTATAAGTTTGGGTCAGACTTGAGCTGATCAGCAGGTCAGTGCTTTTGTTTGTAATGGCAGCTGTTGCATTGCATTTTGAGGTAGTTTCAATTGAAGTCATTTGGTAGGAAGTTAACAAAACCCCACGTCTGGGAAATTCTTAATTGAGAAGCTACCAGTGCCAAATCTCCTTAAAAAAATAAAAGAGAAGTGATATTCAGTTTCCTAAGCCTCAGCTCACTGATGAGGGGAGAAAGACAATAAACTGTGGGTGAGACAGAAATACCAGGTGCAGAGAATGTTGGGGTACCAGCTGAGGTCACAGCGATAAAGATACTAGCTGACACCTCTGGAGAACTGATGTTTTTGAGGATGTTAGCCATCCAACCGTTTCCATCTTTGTGGAACCAAGGCCTGAACATTTTGATTTCACAGAACTAGGGGCAAAACAATTTGCTCAAGGCTATAAATCTCCTTGTTATACATAGTATCATTTTCTGCCTGCCCCTGCACACTGTAAAAAGGGACTGAGCATGTTAATTGCCTAATTGCCTGACTGCATGTTATTAGCTCACAGGGTAATTACAACACCTATTGTTAATTAATAGTATTTTTTTCACTAGCTGAAAAACAAGTTGTGTATGTTTGTGGGCTTTTCCTCCCCCCATCCCCCACAAAGGAAGAGTTTAAATTTCAGTGCTCCTGAATTGATTTCATAGGTTTTAACACATATATTCTTGTGTAACTGGCTATATGACCCTTCAGATGCCATACGTACGCATGCATGAGCACAAATTAGCTCTTCCTATGAAGTGAAAATGTATACAGACAGCCTGCTGACAAACAAAACAAAACAAAACAAAACATCTGAGGAAAAAAAAACAGCACAGAAATCTACTAATGTGAAAGTTTATTTAGGTAATAATGATTTC
>JAPSGF010000058.1:3754738-3947925 GCA_035772895.1 Perdix hodgsoniae | reverse complement strand
CCCGCCCGCGCCCCCATGAGGCCGGAGCCGCCGCCCGCCGCCCGCCCGCGCCGGTGACGAGCCGCCGGGAGGTCGCGCTGCCCCCGCCGCGGACGCCCCGGCTCCGCCGAGCCCCCTCCTTCCGTCGGCGCTCGGGCTCACCGCCCCCGGGGGCGTTCCTGCGGTGCCACGGGCGGGGGGAGGCCCGGTGCCGGCGGGGCTTTGCCCTGAGAGTGAGACAAGCACCAGCGCAGGGAGCCCCGGCCGCTGCGGGTCCGAACGTGGGGCTGCTGGCCGGTGCTGTGACAGACGCGCACCTGCCCGGGCTGGAAGCGCCTCTCCGCGTAGCGGCCGCCCCTCGGGGTCGGACACACTTTGTGGACATAAACATTTTTTAAACTTTTTTTAAGAACTCGTTTTCTGGGATTTTTACAAGCAGCCCTCTAGTTTGCGTTGGTTTCCTGCTTCTCCCGCTTCGAGGTAGCATTTGCTCTGTTCTTCCTGGTACCGTAGCACGGGGATCTGAACGGAACTGACATTTTAAGTACTCCAGGAGCCCTCCGGTCCATCCACCTGTTAAAGCGAGCAGCTCTGCTTCCTTTTTTCTTTTTTCCCCGTGTCGCCTGTTGGATGTGATGGAACTCATGTTTGCGGAGTGGGAGGACGGGGAGAGGTTCTCCTTCGAGGACTCCGATCACTTTGAGGAGGACTCCCTTTGTTCCTTCATCTCAGAGGCAGAGAGCCTTTGCCAGAACTGGAGAGGATGGCGGAAGCAATCGGCCGGACCCAATTCTCCCACTGTCAAAATGAAAGGTGAGATCTCCTGGGATCCTCGGGTGTGCTGAGGACACGTGGTGGCAGGGGTGTGAGGCGCTGGGGGTGAGGAGAGCCGCGGGGTGCTGAAGGTGTGAGGAGAAGGTGGTGTGAAGTGGCTGTGAGGGCAGCTCTGACCACGGGCTGAGATGAGTTTACGTGGGATCTTAACACAAAACAGTGTTTGGATGAGTTCTCACCTGTGTGATCTCAGTAATACCGTAGTGCTGCTTTTCTGAGTACGTTTTCTGAACTTGCTATTGGAAATCTGAAAGTAGCCTTTGGTAACCGAAGCACATACTTGTTCAGGAATAGTTATATCCACGTTGGATCCCAGTTGCATTGATTGAATTTGACGAAAGTGTCATAAAGGTTCTTATAAGTGCTATACAACTTCACATATTTGTATAGAACAATCTATTTTTCTTACCCGTTTTTGTAATTTTATCTTATTTCTATTAAAATGAAAACATTCTTTTGTAGTAGTAGAGCAAGAAGGCCTTGTGACAGTGACAGAGGGGCAAGCAAACCACCGTGTGTCTGCTTCAGAAGAGTTGCTTTATTTCCTTTCTTCTGATAGTTGTTTCTTTTTAATAGTAGACAGGAAAAAGGCATTAGGAATTTAAAAAAAAATCTTTAAAACCATTCTGTAGCTGCTATTCTTTCCTTGATTTTTTTTTTTTTTTTAATGAAACACAATTTCTCTTTTACCCTGATGCATCTTGACCCTAGAATCCAGGTGGTGTTTGCAGTAAGAAGAGACAGCCATACAGTTAGCAGAAGTTGCATAAATGCTCCCTACTCTTCATCTCCTTTCTTTCCTTTCAGTCTGGTGTCAGTGCTTTCCCTGGCCTTTGTGACCATAGCTGCCTTGTTACTACCTCCCTAACTGAGCCGCAAAGCTTCATTCTCTTCTGAGTGATGGCCTTATGCCGAGAGTTCAATTAATAATGAGTTGTGCTAAAGTCTGGCAGCATTATGCTATGGACAAACATTCGCTTATCACTAGGTTGGGACTAGAAGGTACACTTTGCATTAACCACAGCTTTCCAGAGCAGCTTAATTTTTAAACTTTCAGTGTATGTGAACTGTCCCTAGTCCCAGATACGGAATTGTATGCATCTCTTAACTTATCAGGTGTAGAGCTAAGGATTGCGTGGGCATTTAAAAGAAATTAATTAAAAGAAGAAGATGATAGAGAAATGCTGAATGCACATCCAACTTGGATGGCTTTTGGTATCCTGGTCATGCTTTCCTATGAAATATCCTATTTGTGCAAAGGGGATGGGTAGTGTTGGAGCTAGCTTTTTGAAGCTGTGAATCCTGAGATGCAGAACTAAGGGTTGGGCACGGTAAACTTCATGTTTTGCTTTAAGTCTTCTGTTTAGTAATGTGCTTGCAAGGAGCTGAGGTTTTGAAAACATGCTGCTGTGGAAAGACTCGAGTTCAGCAGAGCTGTATAAAACTGGTTTGTGTGAGATCTGCCGGTCAGACTGGTACTTGAACAGGTGATTGGTTTTTAGTTGCGTGATCTCCAGGGCTTTGGTATGTGATTTTGTGTTTTCCTGGGCCCAGCCCAGTACCTTTGGCTCTCTGGACCAAATTGGAAAGCAAACAGCAATTGCTCCTCTATTGGCATCCACTTGTTGCGTATTAAAATAAAAAATTGGTTCAGTAGATTGTGCATTTTTGAAATTTTTGGTATCTCACTTGACATGGGGAACAGAACAGCTGACATCCTTGTTGTGATCATTGTAATAATTTACACGGTACGATGATGTTGCTGTTCGAGGTTCTGCACACCTCTCAGCCTGCATAGGCAAGGGTGGCATTGTTTGTACTTAATTCATATTTTTCGGTTTTATCTGTAGAGAGACCTAATTTCTTTGTACAAAGGTTTTGCTGTAACATGGGGATATTTTGAGAAGTGCATGAGCATTGGTTTGTTGCCTAAATAATTATTCATCCACTCTATAGATTCATGCATGATACCATTGACACAGAGCTCTTGTAGGTACTTTTCTGTATGCAGTGTGTTGCCAGTGAGCCTGGGCTGACTTGGAACTTTTCATTGTCTGGGATCTGCTTGAATTTCAGGAAGCTTGTGCAGATTTAACTATTTTTAACACCTCTTTGTGACATTGTTTTTGTAGTCAGAAAAAGCAACATCGAGAAAATGCCAAATCCTGGGCTTGTTAGTCATACTGAGTCTTCTAAAGTGTGGTAGTTCTCAATTCAGCCTGCGTATTTTTTTATTGACACAGTTTACCATTTTGCAGTAGCCTGTGATGTAGCTTCCTATGTGAGCAAAAAATGAGGTTAGACGCAGAGTGCTTTGATTTAAACTGCGAAGGGAAGCCAAGAGGAACTACATTCTGTGAGCCTTTTCCTCCAGTTAGGCAGCTCAGGCTGTGTTTTGATTTGAGATCAGTCAGACGAGTTATGTAATAGAGAGGATTTCTAACTTTTTCAACTGTTTTGAGTTTGTCCTTGTGAGAGTCCAATTCGTCATTAATTAATTGCAAGAGAATCCTCTTGAGACTGAGGGAAGTGCTGCTGGCTGGGGATTCCTCTTCTTAAACAAACTAACAAACCACCATCCCCACCACTTGCAGGCTTTTTAAATTTTGCAGCTTTTTGCTTTGTGCTCAAGTGTTTTTAATATTGCCATTAATATGATTGTCTTTCTTTCATTTAATTTTCACTGAGTTTATTGTCAAGTCGTCTTATGTTGCTTTCTATACAAGAGTATTCTCCTCCAATGTAGAACTGATAGTGTGAAGGAGAAGCCCGTTGCATCTCCTTTATGGATGCCCTTGGATTTTGGCTCTTCTCAGTTTCCACTGATTCACCTGTACTGAAATCCCAGAGGAAGTTTCAGCGAAGCATGTCAATTCTGGGAAGCCAAGAGTCCTTCTGAACTTAGCAAATCATTTTGAACTTTTATTTTAGAAATGGCTTGTTTGAATAATGGACTGCCATCATTACTTGCTCTTACCTATCTTTTTTTCTTTCTGAATGAGGTAATGCTTGTAACTGATATTTGCCTGTATACATCATTGATGAGGCGCTCACAGTTGTACTTGCTGAAGTAAGTAATGGGCAGACATTGCTCAAGTCATTGTGAGTAGATGTTTTGAAGAGGATTGTCTTTGCAGTGTTTTCAGAACCATCTGCTTCCTCAAGTTGGTTTATGGCTCCAACTCACTTTCTTCTAGTCAAGTTACATTCCACCAATGTATTACATTTCTACCAATGAAAGCACCCACTTTACATTCTCTCCAATTTTCTGGATAGTTTTTTGCTTCCTTGAACCCATTATGAGTGTCAGTACGGTTCTCTGATTTTCCTTCTCACTTTTTAGAGTACTTGCATTTTTCATCAGCAATTGATGTAAGCCAGGTGGCTGGGAGAGCTGGGCTTTTTTAGCTTGGAGGAGGCTCTGGGGAGACCTCTTTGTGGCATTCCAGTACTTGAAGGGAGGTTATAAAAGGGGAGGGGAGACAGACTTTTTACACGGTCTGATAGTGATTGGACAAGGGGTAATGGCGTTAAACTAAAAGAGGGGAGATTTAGGTTAGATGTTAGGAGGAAATTCTTTACTCAGAGGTGAGGCACTGGCACAGCTGCCCAGTGAGCTGTGGGTGTCCCATCACTGGAGGTGCACCGGGCTGGGCTGCATGGGGCCTGGGCAGCTGATCTGCTGGGGGGCAGCCCTGCCCCTGGCCAGAGGTTGGAACTGGGTGATCTTTAAGGTCCCTTCCATCTAAGCCATTCTATTATTGTGTACCTCCAAGGGTTTTGTTATCAGTTATCTTTAGATCTCACAAACTCACTGGCTTTGTTTCTTCCTCAGAGCCTCTAAGTGTTTTCCCACCCTTAGTCTTTTATAGTTTCTGAAGCATCGGTGTTTACCAAACACTTAAAAAGTTGCTGCAAATACTGTAGGATTGGTAAATAATGTGTTCACAATATTTTCTGTTCAGCTTGCATTTATTCATTCACTTTACAGAAAGTGTGATGGTGAGTTCATTGAAACTACACTCAATAGGCATCTGGTGGTAAAGCCCGATCTTTTGTTTCCTTTCTTCAAGTGTTATGTACTGTACTGCAAAAAAAGCTTTGAGCTAATGTAAGAATTACTCAGGCAGTCATCTCCTAAAAATATTCTCATTATACAGCCTAAGGAAGCTTGTATACTTCTAAACTGTTAGGAATGCCCACCATGTAAAGTAATGGGCACAGTGCCTCAAAAAAACAAGCTGTAGTGAGGGAATGATTGGCAGAGATTAGAGCCTGAGGTGGAGATGTGATCGGTTTAGAGAGACAATCGGGTAGAAGTCTGAATTGTGTCTTTGAGGTGAAGTGGCGGTGGCTGATTTTCATTAATTTATAAGGACGAACAATAAATGGCTTAGAGAGCAACACTTCTTCCTCAAGATTGCCAGTTAGAACTCAGTAAATTAAAGTTAACTCTTGCTCAAAGAGTTGTTGCAGTAGGAGGCATCGAGAGAAACAGGTAATCTCTTTCGAATTTATATGGTGTGCTCTTCAGGCTGCTCTTGGAAGAGAGTGTTGGTGTCATACAGAGCGCCCACTCAGAGCCTGAGGAAGCTGGAGTACTGCGGTTTGCTCTTTTCTTGCTATTATTCTATATTGGACAGCTGCAGTTGATTTATTTTATTTTTTCTGCTGCATTTGTGCCTCTGATATGGGAAGGGGGAGGTTATGTCTGTATTTCTGGGAGATACAGATGTAATGCATCTTGTTTGGTTTTTCTTAGTGTGATACAGTGTAATCTCTTTTAGCCTAAATACCTTTTACAGTATATACAAGTTCACTGATAATGTTAAAAAGCCCCAAACAATAACTGTTGTACTGAAGTATTGTACCAGCTGCCTATTGAGTTCTTCATAGGAATTAAAAATCTGAATGTTAGTGGCAGGATATTGCAAATGCTTTACGAAATGAGCAGAGCTCAGCTGTCCACTGAGGAAAGATAACATGACAGTGGAGGCTTAGCTGCTGGTAGGAAAAAGGTTTCTCTGTATTTTCTCACCCTAGTAAGTGGATTTCCCCTATTCTTGTACGGCATCCCATTATCCATAGTGATTGGCAGTGTTGTCTCACTGCACAGCAGCAGCTGAAGCACAAGCCGAGGGTTGTGCAGAGGTTCTGCCAGCTGCAGAAGCAAACTCAGTTCATTAGAGCTTAAGGCACTGCAGAGAAGTCGAAGTTGGTCTGTCAGGACTGATGGGCATCTTTAAATGCGGGGCTCCAGAGCTGCGGTGCACATTTCAGAAGCTGTCCAGAAGTTTCTACCAAACCCAAAGGTTGTGTCACAATGCAGTGATACCTCTGCCTTTTGGGATGAATGCTTCTCACATGTTTCTCATTTCTTTTGTGTGCTCCTGAGCCTTTTTGAGGTAACTGAATGTGTGCACCTCTCTCTTCAGGAATGGCACTGGAGAAACTCCTTCAGGAAGCTGTCAGGAAAAATGCATTTTTACTGCCATGATTGGAAATGGCCGCTCCGTTTTTGACTCTGCTGCTGTCTTCTAACCTCTTCCTTAAAATTGGCTTCTCTTCCCCTCAGAAGAAGTCTTGCACGTTCTTTCCATGTTGTGGTGTCTCCTTTCCGTGCCTTCCTGGCTCCCATGGCTTTTTCCTTCTGTGTTTTTCTCCTTCCTTTCCCCTTGAGGAGATCCCTGTGTTTCTGAATAACCTGCGATCACAGATACTGTGTGTGTTTTGGGTGGACTGAAACCAGCAGGGCTGTTCTCTGGGGCATGCTGGCCTCTGGCAGGGAGGCAGGTTTAAGCCTGGCTACTGGACTGTGCTCTCCCCTTGTTTCCTATCCATTTCTCTGTAACCTCTTCCCTTATTTTTCTTTGACCCATTCTTCATTGGTAAAGGATAAAAATAAAACCCATCTATATATATATTTTACCTGTAGATAACTAGCTCTTTCCTGAGATGCAAACAGAGTGAAGACAAAGCACCTTGAGCTGCACTTCATAGTTGAAGTTTATAGTTATCTAGAGAAATGTAACTTAACAATTAAGTGCAAATGTCTTTTTATTGAGTATTTTACTCAGGATAACATGTACTAAAACAGCCCTTTGTTTTAACATATGTAAGTGTGTTGCATACGTCACTTCTCTGAATGCTTACAGTAAAAATGGTTTTCTTCTTTGAGTGTTTAAAGCGGGTATCTCTATGTCTCTCACATAATCTCTATGTGATTTGTTACTGTAAGCGGGAAGAGTGAGCAGGAGACACGTGTACAGGCACTGCAGGGTGCTGTGCCTGGAGCTGTGCCCCCACTGTGTGCCTGGGGTCACCAGCAGGGGGGCACGGGGGGATGAAACCCATTGATGCAAAAGAGAACACATGTATTTATATATTTATGATAGAAATAAGCAAAAGTACAGGAGAAAAAAATGTAAGTTAGAGCTTAATCTATTCCCATCTCTAGGCAGATTATGCAGTTTCAGAATCTGCTTTGTTCTGGGTCTCCTTTTGAAGGGTTAACATCCTGCAATGTGGATGAATCTCTGTGACTCTTCACAGAATCACAGAATCACCCGGGCTGGGAGGGACCTCAAGGATCATGTAGTTCCAGCCCCCCTGCCTGGCAGGGCCACCAAACATACACATTTAGATCAGGTTGCCCAGGACCCCGTCCAACCTGGCCTTGAACACCTCCAAGGACGGGGCATCCACAACCTCCCTGGGCAGCCTGTTCCAGGGCCTAACCACTCTCCTAGTAAAGAACTTCCCCCTAACATCCAACCTAAATCTTCCCTCCTTCAACTTGGATCCATTTCCCCTAGTCCTGCTATTGTCAGCCCTTTTGAAGAGTTTACACCCCTCCTTGGGTGTAGGTTCCCTTCACTTGATCATTAGTGATTCTTTGCCAGTTGCCGAGTTCAGGAGGTGATGGAAGTTTGCAGAAGGCAGATGGGATTGTTCAGTGTGCAGAGGTGGTCCAGGAACTTTGTATATTGCACTGGGCTATTGTCAGCTTCATGCTCTGTAATGGTATTGCTTCTACTATGTAACAGCATGATCTGTGTGTTTGAAGAGCTGTCAGTTCTTCCCCAGGCAACGAACAGGACCAGGGGAAGTGGCTGCAAGTTGTAGCAGAGGAGGTTTAGGTTAAACTTAAGGAAGAACTCTTTCTGTCAGGGAGTGGTCAGGCACTGGAATGGCTGCCCAGGGAGTCGCCATCCCTGGCAGCGTTCAAGAGGCGTCAGGATGAGGAACTGCGAGATCTGGTTTTGTGCTTGTGGTAGCAGTGGTAATGGGAGGGCAGTTGGACTAGATGATCTTACAGCTTGTTTCCAACCTTGTGATTCTGTGATCAGTTAAATGTGATTTAATATGCAAGTTTACAAGCTTGGAATTCTGGTTCATTTTGAGGAACAGCACTAAAGCTATATAAGGAAGAAGTTAAACGTTTTAACATTTTCTATTTCTCACAGCTTCAATGAGAAAAGTGAGAACTGAACTGATCAGACCTATGAAAGTCTGTTTCCTAATATAATATATCCCAAGTAGAAGTTCTTCTACATAGAAGTTGTGTAAATAAAACTACAGATGCATCTTGTGAACAGACCTTTTATTCCCTCTCTGGTGTAGGACATTCTCAAATCAATGTATTTCTTGCAGTGTTTGTGTAATAACTATGGCAAAGTTCATTTTTAAGCAAAAGTAAATTCAGTAATTCTATTTACAAAAGTTGGTAGAGGGCTATAACTGTTTTAAGTACTCAAGTGGATGTTGGTTTTGAGCAACTGAGAAGGCTGCTGCTTGTGTAGTGTAGGTTGTGAATCTTTGCTTGGTTGTGATGCCCAGGATTATTAAGTGGTGAAGTGACCCTCCTGGCTGCTGAATATGACAAAGGTGTCCCTATGTGTTTTTGAAGTAGTGCACAATTGAAGGGAAAGGTGTGTGCATCTCAATTTAGTGAACAAGAGAGTGTTTTGTCTGTATGAAGTTCTTGATAGTCCATGGTAACGGAGTGATACAGTTCATGTTAGTATGTTGACAAAAAGATAATACAGTGAGTTAAATGTCAAGAAATACGAAACCAAAAATAATAAAGAAGTCAGTAAAAAAGTAAAGATCGAGGACCATAGGGCAGTCTTTTGAGCAAACACCCCTGTTCCCCCTGCAGTATACCTTTGAAGGAACAGAAATGGACATCAGTGATTTTATTAATGTCTGGTATGCCAGTTACAAAACTGGGAGCAGAAGCCATCTCCTCTTAATTGTCTGGTGCCCTACTTATTATACAGCGCTTTGTTCTAGGGGAAGAAAGGAATGCACAGCTTCAAAAGATGTTTTACATACTTTAATGAACTTCCGGAGTAAATATTTGTCTGTTTAAAATATCTGTAATTAATTTTGATATGGTCTGGGGCTTTGTATCTCTAAGTAAATAGTGAAAGAGTCAAAACCAGTGTATTATTTAGCTCTTTAAAGTGCAAATCTTTAAGATTTCATTGTGATTTCATAGATAACAGCTTTTTTTTCTGTCACCTAAAATCATAGATTGTCTTGGGTTGAAAGGGACCCCGAAGATCATGTAGTTCCAACCCCCCTGCTGTGTGCAGGATTGCCAACCACTAAATCAGGCACTAGATCAAGCTGCCCAGGGTCCCATCCAAATTGTAAGTCTGAAAAGCAGTTGTAAGGTGCTTTCAAATAGTATTATTGATAGAAGTTGATTTTTCAACTTTATTCTTATGTATTCTTATATATATTCTTTCTCATTTTTGACCCCTTTCCAAATTATGCAGAAGTAAAATTGAAGACATATATGTTTAAACTCAGTAATATGTAGAGGCTAGAACTTTTTTAAAGATTATAGAGCAACAACACATAATGTAGAAGATATATAAGATGCTGGTTCTAATTTTAAAGTGCCACACGTTATTCATGGAATCACTAAGGTTAGAAAAGACCTCCAAGATCATCTAGTCCAACTGTCCGCCTACCACCAATATTTCCTCACCCATGTCCCTCAGTACAACATCTAAGCACTTCTTGAACACCTTCGGGGACAGTGACTCAATCACCTCCCTGGGCAGCTCATTCCAGTGCCTGAACACTCTTTCAGAGAAGACATTTTTCCCAATGTCCAACCTGAATCTTCTCTATCACAACTTAATTAATTCCCTCTAGTCCTATCATTAGCAATGTGGGGAAAGAGGCTGACCCCCACCTCAGCACACCATAACCCCCATTCAGGAAGTTGTAGAGAGTGATAAGGCCTGCTCTGAGCCTTCTCTTCTGCAAACTGAACAATCCCAGCTCTCTCAGCTGTTTCCCATAAGGCTTGTGCTCCAAAACCTTCACGGCTTCATTGCCCTTCTCTGAACATGTTCCATGGCCTCTATGTCTTTCTTGTGAGAGGCCCCAAACTGAACACAGTACTTGAGGTGCAGCCTCACCAGAGCTGAGTACAGAGGGATGATCACTTTCCTGCTCCTGCTGCCAACACTATTTTTGGTGAGTCAGGATGCTGTTGGCCTTCTTAGCCACTTGGGCACACTGCTGGCTCATATTTAGCCAAGTGTTGACCAACATACCCAGTTCCATTCCTTCCGTGCAGTCTTCCAGCCACTCAAGCCGGTAGCGTTGCCTGGGGTTGTTGTGGCCAAAATGCAGGACCCAGCACGTGGTCTTGTTGAATTTCATCCCATTGGCCTCAGCCCAACAATCCAGCCAGTTCAGGTCCCTCTGTCGGGCCTTCCTATCCTTAGGCAGGTTAACACTTCCTCCCTTACTGAGGGTATGCTCAATCCCTTTGTCCAGGTCATCAATAAAGATAGTGAACAGATCAGGCCCCAGTACCAACCCCTGGGTAACAACACTTGTGATGGGTTGCCAGCTGGCTGTTACTCCATTCGTCGCTACTCTCTGGCCCAGCCCTCCAGCTGGCTTTTTACCCAGCAGAGTGTACCTGTCCAAGTCTATCTAAGTTTCCTCCTCTGATGCTGTGCACTCATGGGCCATGGGCATACACAGGGTTCCCAACAAGTAGATTCTCATGTTGGTAGAGTCTGTGTGGTTTTTTGATGCATCCTTTTTTTCCCTGTTTCTTCATCTATGGAAGGACAGTAACATTTTGGCAAGGCTTGTGCCACCTACTGCTTGTCCAGCATCAGAAAATGTTGATACTGATTTCTTTGACCATGCTTTTGTTGGTGCCTTAGCAGCTGAAGATGCAGCTTATAGAGAGAGTGCTATTTTGAATACATTTTGTTCATATGTATTTGTTTCCATACAACTGGAAGCATAATATCTTCTTAAAAGAATGAAACAAAGAAACTTTGTCAGGCTGTGATATACCCATTACAATTTTGTGGAGCTACATATTTTGAGGTAAATGATGCTGTGAAAAGTGTCTGGTTTTAATCAAACATTACTATTATGAGTCATTATTAGTGTTTCTAGTTTACTCCAACAAAAACAAAAGAAAGGAGAAAATGTTGGTACTTAACTATGTTTGACCTCGTTTATTCTGTTAAGATGTGTATTCAACTGGCAAATCTATGTGCTGATTTTTCTGTATTTAAATAACAATCTACTGATAAATGGGCAGTGCTGAAAAAAATGGGGAAATTAAGACATTCCCTTTTCACAGAAGGAGACCCAGAAGGGTTGCAGGAGTAGTGTATTTAAACAAATTCTTAACATCCTCAGTTGGCTGCTGCAAGTAGGGAGCATGAGTGATATTTTTTGATGCTTTGTTAGCTTTTTTCGTCTTCCTTTTGACCATTAGGTTTAGTTTGCTGCTGTGGGACAAATAGTGTCGCTTTTGAACTCCTTTCTTATATGAGATGAGGATTGTCATGTAGAAGAAAGGGAAAGGATAAATGGATAAGAAAGGGGGAAGATGAAAAAAGTCTGTCTGCAGAAGAAATCACATCTGCTCTTGGGAATAAAGCTGGGTGCTACAATACAGGAGAGAACAAAAATATAGATGCAAAGCATGATAAAAGAATTATTGCCCTGGGTTTTTCTGCAAGCAGTGGGAAACTTTAGAGGGAGGCATCCAGTTGTACTTCTTCCTC
This sequence comes from Perdix hodgsoniae, assembly GCA_035772895.1. NCBI lineage: Eukaryota > Metazoa > Chordata > Aves > Galliformes > Phasianidae > Perdix > Perdix hodgsoniae. The sequence continues at coordinate 3,936,046 of JAPSGF010000058.1, read as the reverse complement.
ATGAGTTAAGACACTCAGAGGTGACTTGTTAAATCAGTGGGGCTGGTGAATGCTTGGGCCAACTCTGGCTTCCTCTTCTGTTTGGAGATGTGGAAAAAGAAGTAGATGATGGCCATTATTTGCCATCTGGAAATACTGCTGAACAGGATTAATGCATTAGTGGAGGTCTGAAAAGAAAACAGATTTAAAATCTCACTTTATATTCTTTATTTTACTTTATTATTATTATTATTATTACATTTCTTTTTTTGTTCGTTAGGCTAAAGATTGGTAAAGATGCTGCATTGAGTGTGTCTCCCCAGCCAGAGTTAAAGAATGGAAGAAGTGATGTAGCCTTGAAGCAAAGTTAGCCAAGTTGCCACCTGGACTCTTCTTGGATACTTCTAGATAACTTCTTAGTTATTCTGGAGACTTACATTTTGATCTTTTTTTTTCCCCCCTAGTATTCCTGTGCTGGAATTCGTGGTAAATTTACATCTGTCTTGTCTTTCGGAGAGTGTACAAACATGAAGCCTTGTTAATTCATGTTGGAGGCTAATTGCATAGCTCGTTGGTGGCTTGAATGCCTAAGTTCTGTGTGTCTAAGAAGCACCGATTGCTGATGTAAAGAATACTATTAGGTCTTTCGCATTTAAACTTCATTGTAGTCTTGCCAGTGAGTTATGGTGTAATTAATAGCTTTCAAAATGAAATTACTACTACTTACATGAATCTAATGCCTTTGTGTAGTCTATAGGGCATCGCTTAATTCTCTTGAGCTGTTTATGGTTTCTGCTGCGTGTTACGTGTAATTACTTTTGCTACATCATGTTTGGGTCAGTAAATGCTGAGGTGGGACAAAAAGAGAGCTGCAGCTGTAAATTTGTTTACCAGAGCTAGCTGGATGGGCCAGGTGTGAAAATATTTTCAACTTACACTTCCATATAACTTTCATGCATGGCTTGGAGATAAGGCGATCTGACGTAGATAAGTTGATTGTTTGACCCTGAATGCCTTTGGTAGTTTTCATTGCCTAATGGAGTGCGTTTAAAGCAGCAGTGTGCAGGCTCAGCTAAGCTGCTTATGCTTCTCAAGGACGGGAGTTAGTTTTCCTTTGCTGGTTAAGAGCAGGAAATGCTTCAAGACTTCTGGGGATGTTCTCAAAAGATGGTTGACTTTGCTTCAGTATTGTAATGTTGGAAATATCTTGGGAGATAGTATACATTTGGCTAAGTACATTTACACAATTGGTGCCTCACAGTTTTCTGGTGTTCCTTCTGTTACTGTTTTTGTGCACTGTTAGTGATAGATGCACTTGTAATGGTTTCCTCCTCTGTAAATGTTCTGCAGCTGCTGGCTTGTTCCATTTATCCTTGATGTTCAGTTGTGTGCGAGGTGGTCTCTCCTTCCTTTTGTTTGTTATATGGTGAGCCAAGCAGCAATTGGGCAGGTGCCTTATTTCCAGTGAGAGGAAAGGAGAGCTGGAGGAAGGCTGGGGACTGCTGCCTTTGGATCCCACAGCGGCAGCTGGGGCTGTGCTGGCATCCCTGAGCTGCACTGGGGAGTGCCACTGGGTGGGATGGTAGCCTCCTGTACAGGCACACACCTGAGCTTACGTTGTGGAAGGTTTTTACAAAACCCAAGGAGGTGAAAATAGGAGTCAGGTGGGAATTTTCTTAGAAGCTCTTAGGTGTGCACCTTTGACTTCTGTCTCAGGAAATGAATTTTTAAACCTCTAGTGGTTTTCCATTGGTGATACCAAAAGGCAGTGTCTTCTTTGAGTTGCTGACAGGTGTTTAATTTTTTTTTTTTTCTTCACCCTAGGGGTGAGAAAGCTTCATCCTTGCTCTATTCTTTTCAGACAATACATTTCCTATACATCTCACTAAAATGGGCTGGATCTCATTCTGATAATGCTCTGCAGTGCAGCACCTCAGTGCTTGCTGTGTGTTTGTTTGGAGGCTGGGTGATACCGTCCTGGGATGTGGGCATGGGATAAAGCTGGTTAGGGATTAATTGGGCATGCACAACTTCAGGGTGGATACTAATGGCTGAGAACAGCACATTAAATAGTGTAGGTCGCATGGTGTTTTGTATGACATTCTTTCAGCATTTGAAAGCATGGCCATGTACTTGATAGAAATAGGTGCTCAGCTGTGATGCAGTCGGGGTTTTTGATTTGTGTTTATCTTCCATTGTCTGCATTCTGAATAGTATCTGATCCGTGTTGATCTTTGTCACTCGTTTGCTTGTCCTTGACTGCTGCGGATCGTTCTGAATTCTGAGATGTTAATATACTTTGCATGGGGCACGAGCGGAAATGAGCGGTAGCACGGAGCCTTCCCTGCAGGAAGCAGGAGCTGTTTGATCTCTGTGCTCTGTGTGCACGGTGTGGGTTACACGGAATGCCATCTGCACGGAGCGCCGGGAGCAGCGGTGCCAGGAAAACGCCGAGCCTGCAGCTGATCTGCTTCGTCAGCTGTAGAGTTACTCTGAATGCAAGCTGCCCATTTTGTTGTGAAACCTTGGCCAGCCCTGGCATGAATACAGTGTTTTGTAGCACTGTCTGTCTTTCTTTACAAAAATCTGCTGCTCATTTTAGGTTTTCTAACAGCTGTCGGTTGCTTGCCCAGGCTGCTCTTTTTTTGAAACGAATTCCTTTTTTAGGGAGGGAGATTGAAGGGTGATTGGATAAAGAATTTCTTGTCTGCATTTCCAGAGGAGGTTGTCAAGTCGTGAATGCTGCATTGCCTGCCTAATGTTGGTGCTAGAGTTTTTTGGATCTCAGTCGTGCTACAGTGGGGGAGAGCTGAGAAAAGAGCTTACTGACATTTTGCTCTCGAGATTCAGAGCTTCTGAAGAGACTGATAAATCTCATCTCACATAAAGCATCAGCAGAATATCAAACACTCTGGTTGCATCAGCACAGCTCTGTGCAGGTGTTTGCAGTTGCTGCATGAGTGAAGCAATAGAATTGAGTGTAAAAAGCGGTTTTCCATTCTGAGCTGGACTTGTGTTTAGAGAGGTTCTGATATATGTTCAACGCAGATATTTTCTGTAGATACTTTGAAAATGTTTGCAACAAAATCTTATGTGAACTGTAAGGCAGAATTTAAGTGACTGGGATCTTCTGCTGGGATCTTAGGACTGTGAGTTCAGTGGTGTGGGAAAGTGCAGATGTTTCTCTCCTGGAGTTCAGAAATCATGAAATCTGGTTTCACCTGTATTTCCTTTCCCTCCTTCATCAAAGATCTTTTTGGTTATTGAATACTAACTGTAGCTTTCCACCCTTGCCTTGTCCCGAGGTTCTGAAGACTGAAATCAAGTGTTCTTTCTAGAGATCTGGTTTCCAGTACATAAAGAATCTTGCAGCTACGATGTTGTATGGGCATAAGGAGCACAAATTGGGGTGGAAAGGAGGTTAATCTGTTCTTCAGCCAACTGATCTTCAGAGAGCAAAAGTTGTTTTCATACGTGCAGCTTTTCTTCAGCCTGGTGAATGCAAGAGGCCTCAGGGATGGTCAGGTATTGGGCTGTCTGCTTGTTAGTTAGTGGTTACTTGGATGTAATGAAGTCCTCAGTCGTGTTCACCAGAGGTGAAAAGAGAATAACACATTATTTTGGGTTGATTATTTTTCTTATTAATGCCATACTGCTCTGAAGTTCCTCTTTTGTGCCTCTGAATGGTTTTCTTGTCAGCATGGAAACTTCAGATAAAGTTGAGAGGTGTGGAAGCAAACAACTGCTCCTAAAATGTGTGTTGAGACTGGAGTCTTTCAGAATGTACATTGTAGCCTCTTGATGTGAAGGGCTGTTCCTTGTGTCATTTTCTAAGAAGTCCTGTAGCAGAAAGTGTCAGGCTTCTGGTTTGGGTCTGTTCAGTAGTACTAAGTGCCCCTGCTAATGCTCTTGCTACATTACTTAGTTAATCTGTAATTTCTTAATGATTAAATTGTGGCTTAATCATTAAGATGATTAACTAATGGACAATGTCCTCAATAATGTGATTTAACTTTTGGTGAGCCTTGAAGTGATCAGGCAGTTGGATTCAGGGATCTTTGTAGATCCTTTCCTACCTCTTTTGTTGTGTTCTGCACAGCTCTGTTCTAAGATGCTATGTTCGTTTATCCATAGAATCACAGAATCACAGAAACAGCAAGGTTGGAAAGGACCTACAAGATCATCCAGTCCAACCATCTACATTTCACCAGTAGCTCTCACTAAACCATATCCCTCAACACAAAATCCAAACATTCCTTGAACGCCTCCAGGGTTGGTGACTCCACCACCTCCCTGGGCAGCCCATTCTAACGCATGACCACTCTTTCAGAAAAGTAGTATTTCCTAATGTTCAGCCCAAATCTCCCCTGGTGCAGCTTGAAGCATGGTTACTTATTCTTTTCAGTGTTGCTTTAACTTTAAAAGAAAAGGCACAGATAACTAGAGCATCTCACGAGAATGTCTCTGGGTTGCACTCTGTGCTTGATCTTAGGATGATGGCAGTGTTATTTCTGTGATGTGCAAAGTTAAGTCAGCTGGTTTTCTTAGTTCAGTATGTGTGTAGAAAGTGAGTAAAGGTACTGCATAGTGGTAAAAACCAACTGTGCAGTATATCTTTCAGAAATGTTTTTGTTGTTGTTTTTTATAATTCTGATGACCAGAAGAGGAACTGCAACACCCAACACGAATTTACTGACGCTTCAAAAAAACCCCAAAGTACTTATCCACCACAAATCCACATTGTAATTTAGTATTTCATTTTTCAAATCTACTAAGACTTGTGTACAAAGCAAGCAAACAAAAGTATTAACTTTTAGTATGTAGGTATGTTTTAAGGTTTGAGTTTAAAAACAAAAGCAAAACTCTTTCCTGCTTCCTAATTATGGAGACAAAAGACATGGTGTCAAGATAGGTTTAGCAAAAAGGTGTATGTATGTGGTTTTGAAATGAAGTGTCATTACGGGAGCAAACAGGTAGTTTGAGCAAGCAAATCCTTTTGCTCGTATATCAACTGTGTTGCAGTGCACTGGGCAATTGTCAGAAGCCAGATTGAGCTTACATTTGACTCTGTGTTATGGCTTTTGCTTTAGATAGCTGAGACTTTGAGGATGAATTGGACATCCTCTTGTAATAAAATTAGCTTTTTTGCATTGGATAAAGTAATGAACAGCCATTCTTAACATGTTATTGTGGTGGTAGCAATGGAATTTGTGTGCTGATAGTTGCATCAGATTTTCTCTTTAGTGGGAGGTTTCTAATTATGGACCATAATCTTCCCATCTGGGATTTATATTTTTGAAGGCTTTTAGCTATGAATCTCATGAGTCTTGTCCAGTACACATAAATGAAAACATTCTGTTGCTTATTCCACTTCTCAACTGTTTTGAACATAAAAATGTCATTCTGTGGGTAAGACCTGATGTAGACTTACCCAAACTCTTTTTGCTTTCAGCTTGGTTTTATGTATCTCTGTACTTGCTACCTTACCGCATTTAATCTCAGTGTAATTTCACTGCTGAAAAATGGTAGTGAAAAGCAGATAGAGTTGTATAACTCTTGGTGAGGAAAATAAGAGGTAAATGAAAGTGTTGTGAATTCCAATTCCATTATGTTTTTAAAATTTTGGCTGCTCTTGGTAGTCTGGTCTGAGTATGTGGGCATCTTAAAAAAAAATAAAATACAAAAATGTTTATGAAAGAAGACATCAAATCAGAACATTCCCTTTGCTCATCATTTCTGAGCAAGCTTGATCAACAATCAGCAGCAGCATTTGTAGCATCCTTTTTCTACCACTTACTATGTATTATTTTCTTATCCAGCCTTCTTGTTCTGTTCCAGCATCTCAATAACTCACATAGATGAATTCCACCAAAGAATTTCTTCCAGAATCTGCTGTTCACTGTTTGTTATTGCAGCTGCTTTGTTAATGCTGAGGAGTTTTGCAGAGAATTGATTTGGAGTGGTATCTAAGAAAGAAATCGCTGAAGCTTTGTTTTAACTTGGTAGAGAAGCTGTTCCAGCGTAAAGGAGCTGCTTATTTTCTGAAGGCTGACACAGCTTAAGTAACTTAGGAGCCAGAACGTGCATTTTTGTTTTTTGCCTTAATCTGTAAAATGAAAGAACCTCTTATTTTTAGAGATACTGTGGTTTGCTTGTTTTTGACAAGAAAAGTAAGAAAAATTCCTTTTTTTTTTTTTCCCCCTTGGCACAAAGTAGAACATGGAATTATTAATCTAAAACAGAAGAATACTAATTCAAGGCAGTTGGAATTTGCTGTTTGAGTATTACACTGAATCTTCAGCCTTTCAGATTGCATCATTCTGTAGTTAGTCAAGTTGGATTAGAGCTGCAGGGCATTGCTTGTATCCATTCACCTGTCAGGGTCTGACACTGATGTGTCTTGGTTCAATCTTGGGGTCTGACTAGGCTGAGATAACTAGCGCAGCTTCTTTGCTCCTCGGCCTTCCAGTTTGATTTTCTTCTCTTGAACTGATTGTTGTTGGGGCAAGAGTTTGTTCTTTGTGGCTGTTCAGTCTTCAGTACATCTACTGAGCTGCCCAGAGCACCAGTTTGCTCCAGTTGTGCCAGAGCAATGTGATACACACGTGTGTGTGTGTGTGTGTGTGTGTGTGTGTGTGTGTTTGTGTGTGTGTCCACTACAAACTACACAGAGACCAACTGTGTGATTACAAAAGGTCATCTACAACTCAGTGTGTGGTGATTTTTTTGGAAAGAAATGAGTTTCTAGTTGTGAGAATCACCATACAAGCCTGAAAGAGTACACTGAGTGAGTGAGTTGAGTTGTTGTTGTTGGGTGTTTTGTTTTTCATCTAGTGTTCTTCATTAGATAGTCCAGGCACAGGTCTAGCTGATCCTTTTTCTACTATTGATACAGCTTTCTAGCTACTCCTTTGGGTTGCCTGTGAGTCTGTATGATGGAATTTTTTCAAGCTGTTCTATTTAAACTCTTTTATCCTGAATTCTCTCTTCTTCAACTTTGGCACAACTTTGGCTGTCCAGGGAAGCTGTGGATCACAGAATCACAGGGGTTGAAAGGGACCTCAAGTGATCATTGAGTTCAACCCCCCTGCTAAAGCAGATACACTGCATTGGGTCACAAATTTAGGTATCCAGATGGGTCTTGAATATCTCCATAGAAAGAGGCTCTACAGCCTCTCTGGTCAACCTGTTCCAGTACTCTGTTACCCATACTGTAAAGAAGTTCTTCCATGTGTTAATGCAGAACTTTCTTTGTTCAAGTTTTAGGCCATTACTCCTTGTTCTATTGCTATACACCACTGAGAAGAAGCTGGCCTCATCCATTTGCCTCCTACCTCCCTTTAGATATTTATAAACATTAATCAGATGCCCCATCTCTGGAGGCATTCTTAAAGGACAGGTTGGATGGGGCCCTAGGCAGCCTGATCTGGTAGGTGGTAAACTTGCCTGTGGCAGGAGGTTGGTACTTGGTGATCTTTAAGGTGCCAACGTAAACAATTCTATGATTCTGTGACAGAATTATGATCTGCCTGTGTCAAATGTTAATGTGACAGAAAAGCGGGTGGTGATATGTTGGTGACTCATTGAGTCGGCTCTGCTCCCTACTGAATGCCTCTTCTTATGGGCCTTGTGGAAAGAGGTCTGTGTGAAAAATGTTTTTGAAGGAAGTGAAAATACCCTTTTTTCAGACATTTGCAACATACCATGTCATTGTCCTCAGAGGTGAATTTCTTTTATTTTTAAAAACAGGTATCCTGCTTTTAACATCACATTGATTATGCAACAAAATGGAAGAAGAATGGGGAAAGAGTAATAAGTAATGGCCTAAACATCTTGGAGTATAATTTATATTCAAAATGGAGATGAAAGTTTTAATTAAAAATGTCATGATTAATTTTACAATGTTCACCTTCGCTGTGCAGTCAAAGCTCTCTTCTTACAGTATAACAGAATTCAAGACAAAGGTAAAGTTTTCTGATGTTTGTTGGATAGTTGGAGACTGAAAGGAACATATTGCATCAATACATACTTCTTCAAGACATCAACATTGAGATTAAATTTTTGAAAAGTTAAATGAAGGGAGATTAAAACAGAACCAACAGCAGAAATGTACAGAAGACAAGAAGATGACCATTTTTAAGAGGTTTGATTTAAGTATGTTATAGCTCAATGCATGCCTCTTCCATATTTGAGAACTCACAGCACTTTTTGGTTTCAAGAGGTATTAGGGAGAAAATATGTCACTTGTTGTGTATGTTGTATGTTAAGTTTGGGGCACTTAGTGATACATATTTCTGCTTGATTTATTTTAGTTAAATGCTTAAGTGACATTCCACAGTGACAGATTTATCTTTCTACATGGCAAACCCTGCCAAAATAAATGTAGTATATACCATTTTCTAAGTGAGATTTGTAAAGTGGGTTTTATAACACCCCTGCATACATCTTCACTGGTCAAGAATACGTGCTACATATTTCTTGATAGTTTTACTGATCTCATTTTCTGTTCTAATAGCAGAAATGTTTCACTTCATTTTCCCCATCTCCTTGGTCTATCTATAGTTGTATTACTTTTGTTCAACCCTGATGTGTTTTGGACTGAGGCCAGTGGTAGAGGTGAGGGGAAATGTGAGATGTGGACTAGAGAAAGCTATAAAATCAAATCTGGAGACACATCTTTCAAAAGATAGCGCAGTCTAAGATGTCTTACTGTATGGTTTACTCGTTCTGCTAAAAAGCATCACCCTATTTTCCTTAAGGTATATATGTATATATAAAACACAATGAGTCTTATCTTTGCACTGTCTTATCTCATACTGTGAGATTTGTTCCTTTGAATTTGTATTTGTTCATATCTGTTGAGCATATAGTTTATTTTTAGGGACATGTGTCAACTGAAACTAACCTAATAGGAATAATGTCATTAGATAAGAAATATATTCAGTGTTTGGTCCAGCTGGATTTGTTTCAGTTCCATTTAATAACTCCTGGCCCCTATTTTGTTGCTTATTCAAGCAGAGTCTTCTCTCTCTCTTTGTCTATCATGAAAACTCTGTTATTGTACTGAAGAATTTATTGGAACATGATCTGTTTTTATGAATAATTGTTGGCTGCAACTTGCTACAGCCTACCCTATGCTAGGAAAGATTAAGAAATGTAGCACACCCATGTCAGTAAGCCCTGATGGCACGGAATTTGCTTCCACTGGTGAAGGCATGTTTCTGTGTGCGTAGCTTGCCTTAGCAGTTTGGAGCTGGGTTGGGTTTTTTGTTGTTGCTGTTGTTCCTGCAGGAATAACTGTCTGTGCTAAAGTTATAGCTATTGTAAAACTGCAGTAAAATCAATTCATGTGAAACAGTAACAAAAAGGGTAGGATGGTCCTCATGTAAGAGTTAGTGTGTTCCACATAGCAGTGGATAGATGGAACACAATTTATTCCGAATGATTGAGAAGTTCTTGGTCCTGCCTGCTAGTAGGGTGTACAGATCAGATTATCTCTCAGATTCCCTTCTCGACCTGGGATTTGGGTTTCGTGTAGGTCAGAAATGCTGGGGTTGCTTATGCTTTGCCTGTAATTTTATTCTTGGAAAACATGAGGAGTTCCCTTTGCTCTCTGGATCATCTTGTCTGCTGCTCAAGGGGAAGCACGGTTTAAAATTATTTTCTCCCTCAGATAAATGTATCTTGCAGATTACATCTTTGATTTTATTGATATCTATCTATATTTTTAATTTTTTGGCAGTCTTCCTTGCTGTCTTTATCTTTGCATTGAGTGGAAGCTACAATGCCTTTTCTTTATTAGCACTTTTCCTTCTTTCTCAAAGTGTATTTTATAGTATTTGGGAGTACCTTTCATGTGTTTCATTGATAATACCTTTTGATGTAAGCAGGTGTAAATCCCCCAGTAGTGGATTTGTAGATCTAGAGATAAACTTTTGGAGAGGATCTCTTTGTTTAGTATTCAAAGAAAAATATTGTCTAAGTTAAGCACTTAACTCAGGGTGACCAACTGAATGTACAAAAGGCCTGATGGGGGAGTCCCTCTGTTCTGAATCCTATGCAGGTTTCCTTCACTGTGGCTGCACATGGCACACCACCCTTGAAACTTAAGGCAGTTTAACTTCTTAATTTTAGTGTTTACATTATGTAGCAGCTTGGCTACTGTGAATTCACTCATCCTTTAAGTATCATCCATATAATTTCTACTTCTCAGTTGTCTTCTACCATTTCTTTTCCACGGCTCTTTTTCCATCTAGAAAATTAAACATTTTAGAGAAATACATTGTATTATAGATAAGATTATTGCTTTTTAGATTATTTTTTCCACTTCAGATGTTACTGTTTTCACCTTATTCTGAGAATATCTAAACTATGTGCTGAGTGCGTGCTGAAGACAGCTGTTCCAGTTAATTGGCTGCTGGCTCCTGCAGGCTGCTATTAACGCAGTACAGCTGATGAAACTGAGTTCAATACGAAGTCAATCAGTTACCTTAGTTCACTGCAAATCTGGTAAAATCTCAGAATGAGTGCACTGGAGCCTTCCTAACAGAGTGAATCCCAAAGGCTTCTCAAGTAGGGCTGACTTTGATATACTTTTGGTGGATTTGTGTCATAGGGTTTTTCTTGAGCTAGTTTGGTTAGGCTTGAAGGAGAACAGCTGTGCTGTGTAATGAAGTAGGTGGAGGGTAATTGCAGTGATCCTACTACTGCTGCCCTGCTACTACTGTTGAGTCCTGGTAACTGATTGTAGGAATCCTAGTCCATTGCAACTGTAAAGAAAATATATAGAAGAAGAACTGTAAAGAAAATATATGTAATAAGACATGCTAATGGAATAATGGATTGCTTTTGCCTTTGCAGCTTTTCTGTCAAACCAGTGTGGTTTGCTATTTCTGTCTGACCTTCATACTCCACGCCACATAGTTGTGAAAAGAAATACCATCTGGTTGCAGTCTCTTTGAAAGATGCACAGGTGTTTCATTTCATACTAAAGTCATTTTCAGATATTGTACCTTTAAGGGTAGAGATTGCTTAAGTATTATCTTTTTTTTTTTTAATGTTGTGTAATGAAAGACTTGGATAAAATGCCTCTACAAAAGCTGCAGTAAAAAAACCCAAGAAATACTTCCCTTTCATTGCTCAGAGCAGTTTTGAGTACTAATGTACCTTGGTTTGCACTTTCTATGGTATCTACTACTGTAGTAACAGCAGTGACGTTTAAGCTGACTGCTGCACTAATTAACAATAGTAATTTTCTTTAGTTAGCTGTGCTGGCTGTCAGAAGGGGAAATAAGATGACTTTCCCCTAAAATCTTGTGTATCTGCTTGTAGTAAAGAAAGGGATAATTCACTTAACCATCACTGTACATTTTACAATCTGTGCTCTCACATTTGTGGCTGGGAATATAGCACAGTTAAAGATAGCTTCATCTATAATGTAGAATAAAAATCACTGGTGGTGGAGAAATAATCCTGTGACAGTAGAAGACTGATCTGTGAGAAGGGGATGCTGCCTACAGAGGGTTGAAAACAAACAAGGTTGGCAGGTAGCCAGTTTTTTTAGAAAATTTCTGTGCTGCCTTTCACTGTACTATCAAAATAGGTCTTTGAGTTTGGTGAGTTAGGTAGGGAAGTGCTCTCCGCTCTAATGCCTTTTGCCTCTCCCAGTTTAGTTCCCTCAGTGGCTAATTGCATTTTGTTTCTTATCTTGCCAGATGGGCTGGTGATCCCATTGGTGGAACTGTCTGCAAAACAGGTTGCATTTCACATTCCATTTGAGGTCGTGGAAAAAGTTTATCCTCCAGTTCCTGAGCAACTACAGCTTCGGATTGCCTTCTGGAGTTTCCCTGAAAATGAGGAAGATATTAGGTAATGCTTACTATTTCTTCTCATTGATGCTTAAGGAAAAGTTCTGTTCACTAGAGAACAATCACTGTCCATGTAATGTCCTGTATATTGGCTGCTCCTACTGTTGTTATGTGGACTTTGTAATATATGGGTGGGTTATTGTAGGAGATGTGCAATGGTACTCATTCTTATTATGGGTTCAGCTGCCTTGCTTGCATCCCAGGAAGAACATATAAATGTGCGGATTCTGTGGGTAACTGAAACAGGATAAATGCTTGCCTTAGTTTGCTTGACTATGTAACCTATTTGTAGACTTTTATCCTTACATAAATCTTATATAGTATTCTGTCCGGTTTGAATCTGTTGCTTCAATCAGAAATTATTGGGGAGGGCTCTCTCAGAATACTTTACAAGTTTTTTATTGGTGTAAGTAGGAGAATCAGAATTTGATGAGTACTCTGAGTAGATACAGCCAGGGAAATAACTGTATTTCTTATGTTTCCCCATTAATTGATTGAGTACATAATCAGAACCTCAGTGCTGTTGGATATTCTATGAATGTGTTTTGCCTGAAGCTTTTTTTCTGTAGGTTGCTTACCAATGCAACCATACATCTGAAATTTTGTAGGATAGTAGTAGTACTTATAGCCTTTTAGAAGGAATCATCCTGACAATTCTTAAATGCTTTCATCTAACATTTAATATCAGGTTGGGGAGTTAGTGCCAGAAGTGCTGGTACAGTTATAAAGATCACCTGTGATGGAACAGAGCACTTCAGCTGTTGGTCGTACATGCTCGTTAGTCTGATGAGCACAGATGTAAAAAATTTCACATGACTATGAGGGCAACTCATCTAGAAGTCTTACTGTGACATGCTGACGTTGGAATGTAAGTGATTTTAGGTTGTAAGTGATTTTGTATTTCAGATAATGTGAAGTTTCTTAGAAACTACTAATCTTGATTTCTTCCGTTTTTCACTTACAGACTGTACTCATGTTTGGCTAATGGCAGTGCAGACGAGTTCCAGAGAGGGGAGCAGCTGTTCCGAGTGAGGGCAGTTAAAGACCCTCTCCAGATAGGTAAGAACTCTGCAGCTCCATGTCGCTAGATTTCATTTAGCTTCCCGAAACTATGTCTCAAAACTAGTTTTTCTGTATCCTAGACTAAACTTCATGCTATGTGTGTTCTGTGTAATGTCTTAAACTAAATCTTGTGTTTATTTCAGCCTTTGTCAGCTCAGCTGTGAAATTGAGTGAAAAGCCAGATTAGTTCTGCAAATTAGATCCTTACTCTGTCTCAACATTTTGGAAAACTATACAATACCTTTGTCTCCATAATGCTTAAACTCCTCATTAATAAAGAAAAATTGGCTATCAGTCTGATCCAATTAATGCCTTGCCTAAAGTGTTTTTTGGCAGAGATGAAGTTTACAGGCTTAAATGTTATTCTTATAGAAAAATAGTTGTATTTATAATACAGGTACTTTGGTAGTATTAAGGCAGAAGGAAATTCCTGTTGCTAGACAGTGAGGTTCATCCTCACTTCTTCTCACTTACCTTGCTATTTTAATGTTTTATGGTTGTGAAAACTGATCTTAAACAAGAAACTGGACTCTGGATTTTTTTCATGAAATTGTTTTAAGTAAGGAAAAATACTGAGTTATCTTTTCTGGTGACAGCTGCTAGATAGGAAAGAATTATGTGAAATAAAGACACTAGCGTGTGTTAAGGTGGATTACATCAATTCAATGCAGGCATTATTTTTTTCTGCAAGTATAAACTTAAGAATTAGTTTATTGATCAGCACGTGGGAACTATGATGATATAAATGGATATATAACATTAAGGAAGGAAGCCCCTATATTTCTGTGAGATGAGGGATGGGGAGTTCTATGAGCCTGTTCAGTCTCTGATACTGGCAATGCCTAACTGTTGGTGATCAACTGAATGAATAGGTTTAGTAAAGAATAGAAAAGGAACTCATGCTGTGAATGTTGAGGGAGAAGGAGAGTCATGTAAATTGCAAGACATTTATATACTATTTTCTGAATATGAGGTAAAGGGTGCAGAACGGTTATATCTAGACTGTTATCTACTGTAATAATAATAGTAGGAATTATTGGAAATAGAAGTGCTTCCTCATAGATAAGGTATATTGAGTTGTGAGTGAGACTAGACAATAATTTAGGATCATCAACAAAATCAAGCTAGAACTGAATTTTGAGTGCGTACGTAATCTGCTGATGTCAGGATTGTGATGCTGTAAGAGACCTCTAAGGCTGAAATTCAGGCAGGAAAACATTTGAGAGAGGAAAAAAATGAGTTAAAATGAAACTTGCTGAAATTCAGTAGTTCCTGCAACTGTACCAATGAAAAAGAACATAAAATTCAATACACTGTGCTTACACTGTTGTCAAAACTTGTTTCAGTAATAAATTAAAAAGACAAGGAGGTGTGGAAGAATGTAAATTAACAAAGTCTGGGGGTGTTATTTCAAAACCTATGCTTAGGGGAGGAGGAAAGGAGGAAAGGAAGAGGAGGTGGTGTACAACAGCACCAGGGAGAAACTTCTCCAGAACACGTACAGCAACTGGGCTTCTTGACAAAGGATTTTGTGTTTGGAGGGGAAGGAAGGAACTTTGTTTAAACAGTAATGTTGTTTCCTCCTTAGCAGAGAAACATTATTTAGTGGATTTTTTTTTTCCCCATGAATAGCAGCCCAAAAGAAGGGCAGTGGGTGGATGTAAGTTCAGTTCATTGCTGTTAATGATTTTAAAGTGTGTGGCTGCAGTTTCAAGTTTCATGTACTGACAAACATGAAAATAAATGTAAGAAATGAAGCAACTTTTTGAGAGCATATTTAATTTTGAGGAAGAGTGAGCAGTGTATTGTGATATTGTGACAGGACAAAAGTCGAACAGTGCTTTTGTGCTCTTCTGTCCCATTTCCTATGCAGGGGCTGTCTGTTATAAGGCTTATATTTTTCCTCTTCCAACATAAATGAGTAATCGTGGTCATCTTGTCTACATGCAAATCCATATCCGTAATTTCTGTACAATAGCACCTCTTTACTACATTTCAGAAACCTGCTCCTTTAGAGTATTGTACTGTATATATACAAATAATGGACTTTTGTAGGCTTTCTCTCACACATTCTTTTTGTAGCAGTCATTAACCTGCCTCCCTGCACTGAAGAAGTTATTGATGTTCACAAGTAAGTGTGTTGTAGTCACTAATTTCAGGGATTTACTTTCTATTTCATTAGTGTTAATGAGGAAGACAGCAACAGATTCAATCTTGATTCTTACATCTCAAGCAGAGTCAAGTCTCTGCTTTTTAGAGTTTCCTCTAACTTGGTTTAAAAAGAAAAAAAATAAATTCAGAATTGCCTTGCATTAGTTCCTATCTAAAGGTATTTGTTCAGCTATTTTTTTTTCAATTTCTGTAGTCCTAAGAAACCTGGAGGAAAAGTTCTTAAATTCCATGCAAATAATAGAGTTTGTTTGCTACCATTGCTATAGAGGAATCAGAATTATCAAATATCAGCAAAGAAATCCTGGAAACTGTATTACAAGTAGTATTCTTAGGAGGGTGCTGTTAATTCATAGATGGCTTTTAAACTGTTTTATTCCAATTGCTTACTGAGTAGCTTGGGGTGTTTCAAATTTGTGTGTTTCCACCTGAAATCATGAGGACTAGTAGAACTCAGAAAAACAAACTTTAAATTTCTCAATAAATGATTTTCGTTTCTAAAATAAATATAAGTGCAAGCGACATTGACATAGCCATCGTAGTTATCCTAAAATTCTGAAAACTGGTTTATATCCAGTAGGAAGCATACATTTCTTTTGGATATTTTTCCTTAAGGCTTAGGGGCAGAGTAGTGAGAATGATGGGTAGTGGACCAAAAAGCAAAGCATCTCTGTTTTGTGGGACCCAATCCATGCAGCAGTTGATTACTCCCTGATTTTCTGTTTGGTAAAACCACGTGTATTAGTTGAGTACCACACTGGACAATGTAGTGCTACCACTGCATGATGTAGATTGCTCCTGGTAGTGTTCGTGTGCCAAACATCCTCTGAAGCATTGTTACTGGCTGCTTGACAAATCTGTTCTGTGTGTAAGAAGTAGATTTGGTGCTTGTGAGAAGATCACTCTCTCTGTGTAGAAAGCCTGAATACTTTCACAGAAGCACTAAACTTGGGCTGCGCAGAGAATTTAAGAAAAATGGTGGCATGTGGAGTGAGGCTCTTGACAGAGTAATTCTTCTGGTCTGCAGCCCATTCTTGAGGCCTCATGGGAGTGGAGCTTGCCAAGAATAGAATACATACAGCTTAGGTTTTTTTTAGGTTGCATACAGTGGCAAAATTAAAACTGCTGGTGCATGTAAGTGGGCCTTTTTGTAATGTACTGTTTTGTGAGAAGCAGATAGGCTGTTATCAGGTGGTGAGAGCAGGGGCTGGATGTAAGGGAAGAACGCTCCTGGTGATCCCCGTGAGGTAACTGAATCACTCAGATGTGCAGTAGGCACAGCTCTTGTCCTCATGTTCAAGCAGGTAGATTAGGGCTGTGGTCAGCCAGTGAGAAAATAGTTGCAGCTAGGCTGTAAACGAGTGCTCTTTGATAACCTTCTCATTTCTCTGTAGTGTTGGGCTAGGAAGTCCAGGATGGTCTCCCTCACTGTCACTCACTGTCTCTGCAGGTTCAGACTTTGATTAGCTGTGCAGTCAGAATTGAATTGTGGTATTTGTCCTGGTATTTGTGGTAGTCATTAATAGATCCCAGGTATTTTCCCCTGTGTGGTTTCCTGTGCCATTCCATGCACGGTTGTTCAGCACAGCAAGGTTGGCAGGGCAAAAGAATCAAGACAGGTCTGTTTGAATTCGCAGTTTCAGGGCAGACGTTCATCCAGCTACAGATTGTATTGAAGCTATGATGTCATGAAGCCCTTAAGGTTCTTCCCCCTTTGCATTCAATCAGTTAGCTGTCTTCATACACAAATAAAATGTTCATGGTAGGAGCTTGAAAAGTGTGCATGGCTGTGACCTGTTCTTCTCTAGCAGCTTTAGAATGCTTTTTTTTCTCAGCACTATAGAATTGCCACACTTGCAGTTTGTGAAGTGCTTAATTTATTTTTGTGAAAATTAGGGCATTTTGGCATTAGACTGAGGTGTTTCCAATGTACTAGAAGGACTAGCTGAACTGTTTTGGTTGTGTTATCCAAGTGTGGAATATAAATTAGAACCGTAGGTAGTAATAAGCTGCACAGCAATTTTGTGGTGAATGCTTTCTTTTGTTTTGATTCTGTTCCAATTGCTAAAATGGCCAAAGAATTTGGGGGGCATTATGTGTACTAATCAAAATAATCATCTGCATCAGGAAGAGGATTTGAATTCTGGTGAACAGGAAAAATAGAAAGGTTAAGTAAGGTAAGTTTGCACTGGCGTGGGATTGTAGTTTGAGGAAGAAATACTGCGCGTTGTTTTAGATGGAATTTAGTAGGTCATATGCACTACAAAAGCCATCTTTATAATAACCTCACAGTATCATAATAAGAGCTTAGTAGTGTGAATTTGTAATGTGTTTGCCTGTGCTGATGAGGGGGAAATTTTTGGTTGTCTATCGCAAGCCATATTTTTTCACTTAAGGTAGATTGTTGGACTGAATTTTGGTTGATGTTGATACCTCTTCTGTTTTCTATGCTGCTTTAAAACTGAATTTGAGACTGGCAGAAAGGGTCTGAGGCTGACACTCGTTGCTGTAGAAGATGATTTACTGGTGATTGGAACCTTAAAGACAAACAGAAGATTCATGTTTCTGATGGCCTTTTTCTGCTTGTAATAAATGTGCCTTTGGACAACCGTTGGCTGTAGAGGAAGACTCATTGCATGTGCAACTGGGATGCATAGCATATGAGATTACATAAAGCCAAGTCTTGTTGAAGTGTTTTGTTATTCTGCCTGAAATTAGATTTATAATTCATGTATTTGTTCACTGAATAGCGGGGCTGGATTCTTTTAAGTGTTACTTTTGAATTTTTTCTTTTTTGTCTATTTTAGTTTAAACAAGTAGGATTTTTTTGTTTGTTTGCTTTGTGAGTTTAAAAATAGGATTTTCGCAACAGTGTAAGTAGGTATGTGATTTAAGAGATATTGGTAGCTTTTGAAGGCACAAGTTAATAGCAAGTGTTGAGGCACAAGTGCTGCCTTCTGTAGTGCCCTACAAAATAGTGAAAATTGGCAGAGTTGGAAGCAATTCTCAAGAAGTCACCTAACCTGTTCTGCACTGTTGCTGGAGTTAATTAACACAGAGGTCATGCCTGAAATATATATTTAGCCTAACTTTGACCCTGTGATCAAAAAGTCACGCTTTTCAGCAGTGGCTTTATCCAGTCCTGCTTTTCTTTGTAAAGTGTGAATGAATATATTAAAATCTGTTTGGTTTCTTTTAACCTTTTACAGTGTCTTATGTCTCTCTGCTAATACTTTACTAATAATTGATTGGAAAGAAGGAAGTGCTAGAGACTCGAAACTGATGCCCATCCCGGTGTAGGTGTTGTTGCTAGACATATTACTTTGCTGTTTAAATGGCGCATAGTTTAATTTTCATGCTATCTGAATCTGTCTCCCAGGCATCACTATAGTAACTTTGGACTTTTGAATTTTAACAGGTTTCCATCTGAGTGCCACTGTGGTACCCCCGCAGATGATGTCACCCAAAGGTGCATACAATGTGGCAGTGATGTTTGACCGATGCAGGATCACATCATGTAGCTGTACCTGTGGTGCTGGGGCCAAGTGGTGTGCTCACGTCGTGGCGCTCTGTCTCTTCCGGATACACAATGTAGGCCTTTAAGTACACTTCTGCACTCCCTCAGCATCCTCTGCTCTGGGTCCCTTGTCATTACAATTTTTTGCAACATGAGCACTCTTTAGGGAAATTGTTCTTGGCCCTACAGTGTCACTGAGCTACCACTGCCACTGCAAATGTGCATTCATAGTTGCAGCCTGCAGTGTGAGTTGACTGAAACTCTAAGCTGCAGAATGTCCTTTGATAATGTGCAAATTGCTCAGAGCAGATATAGTTGTTTTGGGGCCCTTCCTGTTTCTCCTACAAATGCTAAAGTTATTCATTCGTTCTCAGTTCTGCAAAGAGTGGAAGATCATCAATAGTTAGTCTTTTATTAAAAGTCTTGGTTGTAGGATCACTGAGAGTGCAGATGGAAAGTAATTTTGATCCCTACTGGCTTTTATGTTCATCCATTCATTTTAGCTCATACTGAGACAGACAAGTGTCATTTTTGACCTGTAGATTTCAAGCATTCAATATGTTTGTAATTTTACTTGACTTAGCATTCTGCATGGCCTTGTATAAAGGAGAAAGTAGTTCCAAAGTTTTCAGGTGAAAACATGTATAATCAACATGCAGTATACAAGCTGGGGGTTCAGACTTACCTAGCTGTTTATTTCTTCAGTCTTTATGAAGCAGTGAGAAATTTATTTTAAGGGAGGATGAAGTGTGGATGTTTGAAATAAACTGAAGGTTTTCTGCTTTTTCAGAATATTTTATAGCTAATGTGGTTATGATCAACTCCAGTTTCTTTAAATGAGTGCTAATAACCTGATGAAGCTTGATAATATTTCACAGTGAGAAATCATGATAGGCTTAAATTCATCCTTAGGTGTAATCATTAGAATATCAATTCACTTTCTGTACTTAAGGCAGGAAAGTTGTCAGGAAAAAAAAAAAAAAAAAAGAGTTCTGCTTCAAGATAGCTTCATTTTTAAAAGAAGATATTGAAACTCAACATTTTCAGTAACAGTATTTACTCTCAACGTTTGAACCACTTTCTGCCTGGTCCTTTCCTCTACCTGAAAGGTAACAGTGAAAGCATTTTCATATTTGTGTGTATTAGCTGCTGAGTAGCAAATTACAAGCCAAGGGATACTGTTGCTGATAAATTGATATCAGATGCATACTTATTATCAAAGTGCATTTTCCTGCTTCCAGGTTAAATTTTAGTTGGGTTCTATTTGGTACTTCTTATTCCATGTAGTGAACAAAGTTAAGAAGCTGATATTTATTTTATGATTTGTTGTTTGAAGATATGGGAAGGGGCTGGTTTTAAGGGAAAAAAAAAAAAATCTGTAGTGAGATAAATGAGGCAATTATGAATCTGTGAAATGGCCCCCCGCAGAGCTGGTTGCTTTGCCAGAGACTTGAAGAATTATGTCCCATTTTAGAGGTTTGTTTGCAAAATCGCTGCCAGTATTTGTGCAGTTGCAAGAAACAACAGATCTTAAGCACAGCTGCTAAGGCAGTTTCTTTGACAAGAAACTCTTAAAAACAGTTTTGCTAAAAGGTAGACAGCTTATTTGCATCTTATTGGCAGTGCTCTACTGATGTGAGAAGGCCAAGCATGATACGCATCATTTTGTCCACTTAGTGGACACTTCATTATGCCTGATGTGTAGACGGCAATTTATATATCCTCTTCTTTATCCAGGCATCTGCCGTATGCTTACGAGCACCTGTTTCTGAGTCCTTGTCTCGGCTACAAAGAGACCAATTGCAGAAATTTGCTCAGTACCTAATCAGTGAACTTCCACAACAGGTAAATGGGGATAATCAGTAGGACTGACTGCTTGTTAAATTCACTCGCTGATATTTTGGACGGATTTATGTGATGTCTTTTGTTACAAGATGACTGGTTTTTCTATGTGATTGTAAGTTGCTGGGAAGGCTTTTAGTTCTTGCTCTTTTCAAGCTTGTTATTCTATTATTTGACAATTGTCTGCTGCTGAGTGAAAGATTAGAAGTGTCTGTAAAAGAAGAAAGAGAAGTGTATTAGCTTGAGGAAGTAAAGTTCAAACAGTAAAATAACTACGGGATATTGAAAAGTTTGGTGAGAATAACTCGAGTGATTTCTTTTTTTGTGCTTTTTGGTTGATTAAAGAGACTACTTAAGGGGGATGTGTTTTATATGCTCTAAGTAGCTACTTTCTAATGCACCCAAGTGGTGACCTTTTAACTTCCCCCAGTGCAGTCTCTTGGTGATATTGCAAGAATCATTTGGGTTGTGGAAAGTAATAGATGTTACATATTGTTAGTTAAAGGCAAAATCTGCTCTATTATTCTATAATTAATAGAGTAGTTCAAGATCAGGGCATTTCTGATCCTCACACGTATTACACATTTCAAAATGCTTACAAGTATTGCACCAATGTACCTAAGTGAAATGTTTGCATGAAAATTAAGAAATACAGGAGCTTGGCAATATTTAATGCTTGTTCAACCAAAGAAGGTTGAGAGATGCTGCCGTGGATGAGTTTGTCTCATTTCAATATTGTGTGCATTATGTCTAAGACTTGTGTTACTGTCAGGATGTACTGACATATTATGAAAGTATGCTTGGGACACTAAGATATTCTGTTGATAAAACATCCTCTAAATTTCCTTCAGAAATATTCATCTTCTTAGGAAACAAAGAAATCATATAAAACAAAAATGATTTTAAAAAAGCCCAACAACTAAACTGGCCCAAACTCTTCTAGCAGTCAGGCTGTTGGTCTCTGGTATTTCTGAATGGAAATACTTTGATATACTGGGACTGAATCTTGACTAATTGTTGTAAGATTAGCGTAGGCCATTCACGTGATTTTGTTTTGTAGAAATGTGAAATGTCCACAGCTATTGTGTGGAGAGAGGTGAGGAAATGTCAGACTTTCTGCTGCTAGTCATTTAAATCCTAACTTCCTAAACTGTTCCAAGTGCACCAAGGACTAAGTGGATCTAAGTTCCCAGCCCAGACTTGGATTGAAATAAGGGAAGAACAGTTTTCTGCTATGTGTGTTTTTTTTTCTTTCAGAAAGGCCACCTTAAGGGTACGTCTACTCAGGACTGCACAGCTGTGAGCCTTCTCTGCTTACACACTGAACTGACTAGAATCTATGGCTGCATTCATTTAGTGCTGACACTGCATTAGTTTACTGCTGACTGAGTTAAAATATATATGGTCTCTCTGTGAAAAGCATGTTAAATGAGCTAAGGTCTTCCTGAAAAGTTATGTATAAATGTCATTTACAGTTTGCGCCTATCTTCCCTTCAGCTTGGTTTTGAGAGAAATGATGTAGGAACAAGGAATGTAGAACATTTAAAAGTACAAGAAAATGGTGACATTGGCTGTGCTCACTTCCACACCTCACAACATTAGCTGTAGTATTGCTCTGTCTCCTCAAGAAATGAGAAAGCAGCTGATGACTTACGATTCTTTCCAGTACTTCTTGGAGTGTGGACGTAAGAAGTAAGCTTTGAATGTTATGTTTACTCTGAGGAAGGAGAGGGAGGTGTAACAGCTACTTTGCTGTTGTGTAACCTTTAGCACCCTCTACCGTCCTTTCTGAAAAGATGACTGTATTTGGTACTTCAGATATTGCGAGTGCTTTAGGAAAATCCAGGGAAAATCTTCGGCTGTTTATATTAGGGTAAGAAACACTGAAAGTTTCCTTCATGTTTGCAGATTCTTCCAACTGCTCAGCGTTTGCTGGATGAGCTGTTATCTTCTCAGTCAACTGCAATCAACACTGTGTGTGGAGCCCCAGGTAACCTTGATATCTGTTATTTCAGTAATCTGTGTTAAAGACAGAAAACAGATACGTTTCTATTGCCTTGAGTGTCTGAACTGATAGGTCACCAAGTGTCTGGGGTTGGAAGTGAAGGTCAAGGAAAAGGGTTAAGTACAAGCAAGCATGTAGTGCAGCTGCAGGAAACTGTTGCTGTAATGGACTCCTTGGAGTAAATTCAGAGTGACAGCATCAGACAATGCACTTTTCTGACAGAAGATTTTTCTATTTAACTACATTAGTTCCAGGAAGTGTTGGTTGGAATGAATCTCTCCTTTTGAGTAGAAGGTTGATTATTGGTAATACTCTAATGAGTTAGCTGTGGCTTGGGCAAGCTTAGCCATGTCTTGGTTTTCAGGGAGGTTACAGTATATTCCTGTTTTTATGCTGCATTGCCCTTCTGGTCCAGAAATTTCCTAATATCCAATACGAATACTCCATTTTTTATTATTTTTGTTATCTTACACTACCAGTAAGTGTTTATCTGTGACTCCAAGTATCTGTAGGCTGTTGATCACCCCTCACTGTCGTCTTCTTAGAACAAGCCCAGCTTTCTCAGTCTTTCCTCTTAGGTCAGTGTTCTGTGCCTCTGTATCCCTCTGCTATAATCCTATCTGGTTTATGTTCAGCTTGGTGCCCATTGTAATCACTAAACTAGTCAGCAGTTTGACTTTCAGTCTATATTGGTGCATGGGATTTTCTATCCCAACTGCAGAAGTCCATATGTTTTCTCAAAGAAGTTAATTGGTTGCTGTTGTGGCATAATCTGTAAGTTTCTCCCAATCCACCTGGCTCTAGTGCTGCTGTTTCAGCATGCCAGTCGTGTCTCCCAATTAAGCATTACCAGTTATTCAGGTAAGTGTAATATTTTGAGATAGTTCTGCAATGGGTGAAATAAACCAAGTAACACTGCTTTGTGCTCCTTATAATCCCTGTGGTTGGGCACACAGAGAAAAATCCCTTCAAAACCTGTGTGTGTTCTTGTGTCAAGATCCCACTGCTGGACCCTCTGCATCAGATCAAAGCACCTGGTACCTAGATGAATCTACCCTGAGTGACAACATAAAGAAAACCCTTCATAAATTCTGTGGGCCCTCTCCTGTTGTTTTCAGGTAAATGATCTTTTCCTGAAGAGATAAAGAAATGTTGCTGTAATCTGTGAATTTATTCAGTTTGGTGTATACCCTTCCATGATGCTGTGGTATAAAGGATGCCCAGTTTTGAGGAAATTGTATTTTTGTGTAGCTTGTCCAATGTTGCTGTGGTGGAGCACACTGTATTTGCACGATACCTTACTTGTGTGGTGCCCTCAGTCTCATCATATGTCTCCTCTTCTAAGTTAAGCATAGCTGTCCCATCTAGGGTGCAAATACTTCAGGATATTGAATACACTCAGGATTTTGGGTGGCTGTGCTTGTCTTTTTTTTTTTTTTTTTTTAACCCTGTGCTTCTGTTTTATCCACAGTGATGTGAATTCCATGTATCTCTCTTCCACGGAGCCTCCGGCTGCTGCTGAGTGGGCCTGTCTTCTGCGTCCCCTGCGAGGGAGAGAGCCTGAGGGAATCTGGAACCTACTTTCTATTGTGCGGGAGATGTTTAAGAGACGGGATAGCAACGCTGCTCCTTTGCTGGAGATTCTGACTGACCAGTGTCTGAACTATGAACAGGTACTCGAGCACCCTTGCCTTGGAGGGAGAAATTCCAGAGAATGAAGCTGAGTCAATGACTGATCCTCATGTATCTGTAGAATTTATCGCTGAGTAACCTTTGCTTCTCCACTCTAAATTTGTTACCCTTTGCTTCTGTGATGATTCGGTGTTCTCTCAGCAAAGCTATATCCCCAAAATACCTTAACCTTTTAAGTAGGAATATATGGAGTCTGCGCTACTTTGTTCAGCACGTTTGATTTGATTTCTGGCTAGTCAAGATGAATTATTGTAATGATTTTTTTCTAAACAAAGTACTTCACATATGAACTGACATTTTGACAAAACGTAAAGAAAAGCGTTGGGCAGTAAGTTCTCATATTCTTTGGTTTTGATGTGTTTGAGTCATGAATCTTTTGATATTTTGTTTATTAATATAAGGAAAAAGGTGTCCTTTTACAGTTTGTGATAATTTGTAACATAAAAAACAGTGCAGGTTTCCTTATTACGCATCACATGCCTTAGCTTCTAGCAGGAGAAAGAAAATACTTCATTTATCACGTTTGTTCACTTTTTTTCCTCCAAATGTGAAGGCCTTTAGCAAGAGAGCATCTTGTGAGTGCTTTGTTCTGCAGATATGTGCCCTCTAAACAAAGTAAATACAAATTGAGAGGTTCTTATGAAGCAATACTGCTTTAATGCTCATAATTATTTTGGAGTCATGAAAACATGGTACTAGCTAGAGCTTCCTTTTTGTTATGGATATGAAGTTAGATGAGAGCGGGGATGTTAGCCACAACAATGCTCCACTGAACATTTTCTTCTGCAGATAACCGGCTGGTGGTACAGTGTGCGGACATCTGCATCACACAGCAGTGCTAGTGGGCACACAGGACGCAGCAATGGGCAGTCAGAAGTAGCTGCTCACGCCTGTGCAAGTATGTGTGATGAGATGGTGGTTCTTTGGAGGCTGGCTGTCCTTGACCCAACTATAAGTCCACAGAGGTGAGCAACAGAATCAGCTAGTGTATGGGAACTTGGACTCCTTAAGCAGTGGATTCCAGTCTCTCATTCAGTTTTGTGATGTGTGCGCACAGAGTTTTTTCCTGTAGATGTGTTGTGTTTGTATCATTACCTCATTAACTGTTCAACCATTACACAGTCCTTCTACACTGTGTGCTGCAGTTTACAGTTTAAGAACAAATTGCTTTTAACTGCTCTTGCTGCTTACTTCTGGCAACTCCACATGATGTGAATAATATATTGTTTTCTGGGTATTTTGCTTTACACAGGAGTGTATGTCAGTGTCTCAGTGGAGAACATGTCTTTGAATGCTAATACAAGCTACCAATACATTTTGATGCTTTTTAATTTAAACAATTCAACACTTTAATGTATTTCTGTTTGGCCCAGTAATTCATGATTTTCTGTTTCAAGAGGAGCCGTTCCTTTGCTTTCTGTGCTCTTAGAAATCTTATTCTCTGGAGTGTATTGGCAAACAGTGTCACCCATGTATCATTTTTTTTGTGTCAGTGTTTTCAGTAGTCTGAGGAAAAATTGTGAAGCTTAGACAGGTTTCTGAATCACAACGTACCTTGGTAAATCACTGCCATCTTTATGTGGTACAACTTGATTAGCAGTTGAGTCACTGATTGCTCAATTGGAGTACCGTGGTCAACGCTGATAAATTTTTTTTAGTATATGCAGTCTACAAAGTGTGAAGTGCAAAATATATTGAGTAAGTCTAATGTGATGTATGTGGTCAGAAAATGTTTTTCAGGGCAAATGAAAATAGGATGGTCTTTTTAATTCAGTAATAATATGCATGAGCAGCATTTGTTTTTTGTGAATTGTTGTGTGACATGAGTAAAATGCCTTATCTTTGGAAGGTACACCAGAGATGCTA
Source organism: Perdix hodgsoniae (assembly GCA_035772895.1). Classification (NCBI taxonomy): domain Eukaryota; kingdom Metazoa; phylum Chordata; class Aves; order Galliformes; family Phasianidae; genus Perdix; species Perdix hodgsoniae. The sequence goes on along the minus strand of JAPSGF010000058.1, from coordinate 3,910,047 downwards.
AAATGGGTGCAGTTTCTGTCTTGTACAGTCTGCAATATGAAGTATCTAAATACAGGAGATGAAGACAAGTAAAAAACTATAAGAAACTGGGAATGAGGTTTAAAGTAAACAAAACCATCAACTGATCTGTGTTGAGGAAAAAAAAAAAACAACAGAAAAGGTTTTAGCCTTTAATAAAGTATATGAAAGCACTACATGTGTTCACATTCAAGCTCTCTGGTGCAGTTCAAAATTGCTCAGATCTGCTTGAATTCATGCATGATTGAAATACTTCTGCTTAATTTCCTGTTCTCTTGGCATTTGAATAGTCACCAAGAAGATCCCTCTTTTATCCATCGTTGCTATCCTTTCCAGTGAATTGTAAAGAGAATTGCTACTGCATTTTTAATTCATTGCAGGTGCTCATCCTTATGTTACCTTTCCTAAGTAATTCCCTTTCCTCCTCCTTACTTATGAAAATCCTTTCCTCAAGCTCTACTGTTCTGCTCCCTCGTAATTAATTTCTTCAGACAAATGGAAGCATTCTATGCTGTTGAGCTGATTTTTTTTGTTTTTAATAGTATTTGCATGTATTTGATGACATTGTTTTCTGTTGCTTTCAGTAGGGTTGAAGTGTTGGGCTTGTACCTCAGATCTCTAAGATCTGTGGCAGGAACAGGACAACAGTTTATTGAGACACTTGGCACAAAGACTTTTCTAGAAATGTATTGAATTAGATCACCTAAACATCATTACCCATTCAGACTAACTTGTTTGCCTATATAGGCCATATCTGAGATTTTGAGCTGCAAAGCGCAGAAATGTTTTGTCCTTCCCATGGTGATATGAGGCATGGGACTACCTGCTTGTATGGTGTAAGGCAGAGGGTATAGCTGCCACTGACAGGTTTTCAGGTCACCAAAGAAAGGTATTGGTCACAATTTAGTAACAAGAATAACTATGGAATGGTGTAGGTTGAAAGAGACCTTTAATATTACCTAGTTCCAACCCCCTGCTATAGGAAGGGACACCTCCCTCTAAGACCACATTGCTCAAAGCCCCATTCAGCCTGGCCTTGAATGCTTCCAGGGAGAGGGCATTTACAATCTCATTGGGCTACCTGTTCCAGTGTCTCACCACTCCCACAGTAAAGAATTTCCTTGTAATATCTGGTCTAGATCTACCCTCTTCCAGTTTATAAACATTTCCCTTTGTCCTTTCTACATTCCTTTCTGAAAAGTCCCTCCCTAGCTTTCCTGTAGGTCCCCTTCCGGTACCCCTTTCTGATGATAGTGGCTCACTGGAAAACTCTCAAAGTAGGCTGTTTTCAAGTAGAGATGCTTCCATTTTGGTGGCCAGCCCTTAAGTGAGGTTAGAGAGGTGTGGACCTAGGATCTACCCCTTCCAGTTGCACAGGTGAATTGCTCGCACTTGTGCTACCAGGGCTGGATACACCCCATCACCAGGTGCTCAGTCACTGGTTCATGCCTTGACCTGTCAGTTCCCATTGCACTGCTGTGCAGTTTAGGCGAATTTAAGCCTACCAACTTGTTTCAATTACATTTTTGTCTTGCTTGTTCTGCAAGCAGACACGGGATTTGCAAATAGTTATGTCTTCTGAGGATAGCCTGCCACAGCCTAAATTAAATTTTAGATAGACGCATCAGGGTAGAAAGATTCATGACTGAGAGGTAGACTGGGAGGTCCTGTGTGGCTTAGGGCTTCCCTGGGCAGGCTGTATCAGTTTCACTTGACAGGAGTTGTTAGCGGTGCTGTTTCACATCTCCTACAGTTTTATCCTAGAAGTAACCTATGAGAATCAAGTCCAACTCTTGTCTTCACACAGTACCACCCAAAATCCAAATCCAGTGTCTCAGAGCAGTGTCCAAACACTCCTTGAACTCCAGCACTCAGGCTGTGCCCACTGCCCTGCACAGCCCACTCCATGCCCACCGCCCTCAGGCGCAGCCCCTTTCCCTCACCCCCAGCCGCCCTCCCCTCACACAGCTCCATGCCGTTCCCTCGGCCCTGTCGCTGTCACACAGAGCAGAGCTCAGTGCTGCCCTCCGCTCCCTGTGAGGAGCTGCAGCAGCCATGAAGGTTCCCCTCATCTCCTCTGCTGAGCATATCCAGGGGTCTGCGCCTCACACACCTTGTCCTCTAGACCCCTCACCGCCTTCATAGCCATCCTTTGGACGCTCTCTGTTAGCTTTCGTGAGGCTTCTGTTAGCTTCGTGTTGTGGCACCCAGAGCTGCACTCAAGTGCTGGAGGTGAGGCCACACAGTGCAGTTTTACACATACTTCCAAGAGCACTTCCCCGTGGCACTTGCTGGTCAGATTGCTGGGCTGAGCCAATTCCTTGTTTTGAAGAAGGTAACAAAATACAGCAGCGTTTCAATTTAAACCTCCCAGTTTGTATCATACCTTCTTGAAACCGTTCACAGCTTGTTTCTATGTTGTGGGCCTATCTAGGATTGGTTGTTTTTAGACCTGTTTCCTTTTTCTAGTCTGTTGTCTTTCTGAACAAGAGGAGTGGTTTAAGAGGAAGTTTGTTGCTGGTGCATTTTATGTTTGTTCTCTAACCTATTCTTTTTCTTCTTCTCTTAGGCGCAGGGACCTTTGCTCACAGCTCAGGCAGTGGCAGCTAAAGGTCATAGATAATGTTAAGAGAGGTCAGCACAAGAAATCGCTGGAGAAGCTATTCCAGGGTTTCAAGCCAGCAGTGGAAGCCTGTTACTTCAACTGGGAGGAAGCTTATCCTATCCCTGGGATCACCTATAGCAGCACTGACAAGAAAAACTCATTCTGTTGGGTAAAGGCCATCCAACAGAGGAGCTGCCGGTTGCAGTGTGCAGAAACTGCTTGTGAGGCTGGTAGAGCCCATGGACAGGAGCCTGGGGGACCATGTCTGCAACCTGGGGACAGGCTGCGTCCCTCACCCCAGGAGCCAGCGGTTCGTCCAAAGGAACTTACTGGAAAGCGAAAAGTTGTCTCTGAAACACCCCAGAGAGTTCTGCGTCGACTTTCAGCAGAAGGTGATAAAGCTGTGTATAAGACTGCAGTGGGCAAAGCTAAGTTGCCAGTGAGCAAAGGTTTGACCAGTAAGCATAGTGGGAAACGCCGCATGAGCAGTGAAGACAGCTCCCTGGAGCCGGACTTAGCAGAGATGAGCCTGGATGACAGCAGCTTGGCTCTGGGTGCAGAAGCCAGCAATACGTTTAGTTTTACAGAAAGCCCACTGAGCAGGAGCTACAGGGATGCCTTTGAGGAGGATGGTGGGGTGTACTTCTCTGAGGGACCTGAGCCCAGTGTCAGGAGCAGTTCCGCAGGCAAGAAATTGACCAAGGATCCTGTGGGAGAGACAGGTAGCGGTGATGATGACCTGACTTCTGCAGATGAGAACAGTGGTGGCGTGAGCCTAAAGCCAGAAGAAGTAGGAGAGAATGGTGCGGCAGGTGGAGGGGATGACGGAGAAGAGGAAGATGATTACCAGGTATACTATCTGAATCCACAAGAGGTAGCCAAGGAAGATGATGACAAAGCTGAAGGGGGAAATGAAGAAGAGCAGGATATATTTGCTGGAATAAAGCCTCTGGAGCAGGAGAACCGGATGGAGGTGAGCAGAATCTAGTTCAAAATGTTGTTTTTTAGTTTTCTTCATGTATTAAGAGCATCATGTTCTCTCCACTCTCCCAGGTATTGCAGTTAACCTAGTATGTTGTTATATAAAGTGATTATTAAGCCATCATTATATGGCTTAATTATATCATAACCCATTATATCATAAGATATCTACAATCTTAATGTGGTAGTATCATGCTTGCCTTCCTCCAAGCTTAATTCTATTCTACTGTGCAACCATGTTTGATTTTAGCTGGTACTATATTGCAAATGTGGGCAAAACTGTGTTGTTTTTTTTTTCTCTAACCTTTCAGAGAAGGCAAAATAATGAGCAGAGTACAGCAAAGCATCAGTACCAGGTCCTGTCCTGTTTAACTTCTTAATCATCTAGATGATGTGACAGAGTGCACCTATAGTAAATTCATAGATGACACAAAAGTGGGGGAGTGATGGATACAAAAGTGTTGTGCTTCCATCCAGGGGGACCTTGTCAGACTGGAGATGTGACAGACAAGAAGTGCAAAGTCCTGCCCTGGGAAGGAATAATTCCAGGCCACCAGTGTGTGTTCGGGGTGCTACCTAGCTAAAAAGCAGCTTTGCAGAAAATGAATTAAGTGTCCTAGTGGATATCAAGTTAAACGTGTGTCAGCAGTGTGCCCTTGTTGCTAAGAAAACCAGCAGTATTCTTGATTTCATTATGTAAAGTATTGTCAACAGGTTGAGAGAGGTAATCTTTCCCCTCTGCTGGGTCCCTCCATACAAGAGAGACCTGGATGTGCTGGAAAGTGTCCGGTGGACTGCCACCAAAATGATTAAGGGACTGCATCATCATTCCTGTGATGAGAGGCTGAAAGAGCTGGGACTGTTCAGCCTGGAGTAGGGGAGGCTTGGGATGTTATCAGTGTCCTGATACACCTGAAGGGAGGGTGAAAGGAAGAAGACAGAGCCAGGCTCTTTTCAGTAGTACTCAGTGCAGGATAAAAGCAATGGGCACACAAGAGGTTCCATGTGAACACTAGGAAGCACTTCTTTGGTGTCCAGAGCACTAGCGGAGGCTGCCCAGAGGGGGTGCAGAGTCTCCCTCCTTGGAGATCATCGAAAACTGTCCAGACGTGGACTTGAATATCCTTCTCTGGATGTCTCTGCTTGAACAGAGCTGTTGGACCAGATGACCTCCAGAGGTCCTTTACAATCATTATGTGATTCTGTGAAAATTGAGCTGAAATTCAAAATAAGTGAGATCAAGGAATGCCCACCAGGAGAAAAATCTATCAAACTGCATAAGCAGAAGTTCTTTGGAAGACCCGAGACAATCTAAATAGGCGTTGTCACATTTCTGTAATTATCTCAATATACATTCAGCAAGCAGTGAAAAAGGAGGTACATGGAAACAGTTACAGTCAGTCAGTTTCCTTTGAGTTATTCTCTCATCTCTTATAGTACGTGAAGGGAGGAACTGTTCGTACAAGATAAGCATTTTAGGGGTGGTAAAGGCTGAGGCAAGGAGTTCACTGAGCGTGCCTGCTGCTGAGATTAATTGTGAATTGTGTTTTACTAAGACTTTGAAAGACATGGTTGGAGCAGGCTATCTCTAGCCTGAAGGTGTGTGATGTGAATATGATTACTTGTTCTTTCTTACAGATCCTGTTTGCTTGTGCAGAAGCCCTGTATGCACATGGATACAGTAATGAAGCATGTCGCTTAACTGTAGAACTTGCCAGGGACCTATTAGCCAACCCTCCAGATCTCAAAGTGGAGCAGCCACCAACTAAGGTAGAGAATACTTGCCTAGTTTTGGGGATGGAGGGTAAAACAGAAGTAAGATGTGGGATGGATACAACAGCATTCCTAGGCATTATATATTGTGATTCAGGTCCCTTCATTGATGTTGTCATTGAGTTAGACTCTGGGTGTCATTAACATACCTGATCACTGTGCACTTGTGAAGGAATATAAAGAAGAAAGCATGTAAGAGGCCGTTCAGCATGAGTTTGAATTTTTAAGAAACTCTGATTTTGTTACAAGCTCCTCAACCTGGTTTGTTAAGAGCTGCAGCTTTTTTAGGAGTTCGTTTTGAATCTGGTTGAGCATCTGTTAAATGGGATAAAGCATCCTGTTTAACGTCAATTTCAAATAATGTTTTGTATAAAAGATACGTGCTACTATGTGCTATGAGATTATACAGCAATAAAGTCTTGATTTTTGTGTAGATTTGTGCAGGTGGCCTGCCTGTTTCGTATGTTTCTTTCTTGGTCTTTTCTTACTCTGCTATTTCATAACATGCAATGAAAATGTTAGGAGCTTTGCTGTTGTAGAATGCAGGATTGGATAGGAAAGAAAAAAGCATAGACTTCTGGAAAATTACTTGTAGTGGCACTAAGCAGTGTTTAAGGAAAGGTTCCCCTGAAAGGAACCAGGCATGCAGCATCTGCCTGCACAGCATCAGTCCAATAGTGGACATGCATGTCATCAACAGGCCAACTCTTTATCATGTTGTGCTGACATGAGATAGGGGGAGGAGTGATGGTGGTTAATAACCACTGGGATTTGTTATTCTTCAGCAAAGGAAATCACTTTTAAATGTATTTTTTTCTTCTGTCTCTTGCATATTATAAAGAATAGGAGGGCAGGTATAGCATCATTTAGGATGTTTAGGAAAGCATCCTGTTACAAATTCTTTGTCAAACAGGGCAAAAAGAACAAGGTATCAACCAGCAAGCAAACATGGATGGCAACCAACACCTTGTCCAAAGCTGCTTTCCTGCTGACTGTATTGAGTGAGCGGCTGGAGTACCACAACCTGGCCTTCCGAATAGGAATGTTTGCTCTGGAGCTGCAGAGACCGCCTGCCTCTACAAAGGCACTAGAGGTAAAGAACATTTTTAAAGGCAGTATCCATGATCAACATTGTGCTGCTTGAATGCTTATCGTAGAATCATAGAATTACAAGGTTGGAAAGGACCTACAAGATCATCTAGTCCAACTGTCCTCTCATTACCACTGCTACCTCAAGCTACTAAACCATATCTCATAGCTCCTCATCCAGATGCCTCTTGAATACTGCCAGGGACAATGACTCCACCACCTCCCTGGGCAGGCCATTCCAGTGCCTTATGTCTAATCTAAATCTCCTCTGGCACAACTTGTGGCCATTTCCTCAATCCTGTTGATTGCCTGGGAGAAAGGCCAAAGCCTTCTTCATCACAACCTCCCTTCAGGAAGTTGTGATGCTTATGGTTCAGGAAGTTATGCTTATGGTTCCCATTTAAATTCTTGAAGCTTGATTGTTTTTTAATATGTTCTCTAAAAATTGTTTATACAGAGACAAAATGGGTTGTCCACAAATACCAAGCATGCGTTGATTTGCCAGGAACTTGATTAGAAATACCATTTCATTTGGGGCCATCCTTCACTGAGAGGGTGACCAGACATCATTGCCAAAAGGCCTATGATTTCACATGAAGATGGAGTCTTGAAAGTGTTTAAATGAGAACAGTATGTTTTATGAGTACTTTATTTTAAATAGGGCAGTTTACTTCTTGTTGTCTTAAGTATGTTTCCAGTTTGCTTGGCTAATTTAGGGGGAAAAAAACAACCATTTGTAAACTAAATTGTCTATACTTGTATTGATGAAATAATTTGAAATATATTTCTTAGGTGTACTGCTGCAGTTCTTTCCTGTTTGAAAATTGTTGCTCTTGCTGACATTTCATTTGTTGGCACATGAGCATGTGCACAGTGCAGATATATAGTTTTCGACACTGCCTAATTACTACTAGGCTTTCTGTTTAGAAAAGAGAGGTACTCAGTTAAGACCTTGTCTATTTGATTCACAGCCACATTGCTTTGAATGCAGTGTTGAGCAGTCCCTGGAGATGTGTATTATTGCTAGTAATCCACCAAGTACACTTCTTACACTGATTATCTGTACTTCTTACAGTCTGATTACAAGATTAAGTGTGAGATTGGCAGTCATTCGCTACCTATGCTGTTTCAGAGAAAACAATCACTTTCAAATTTTCAAAATGGAACGAATGCAGAAATTGCAGAGTTTTAAAACGTAATAGGTCTTCACCCTGGTATGCTGTGCTTGCTGCCACCCCATGCTGTTATTCTCTAATCAATCCCTCTTGTAGCTAATGAGTGTACTTCTTAGCTTAGTATCCTTTTTTTCATGTGTCATCACTTCTATAGTGCCTTATCTAATCAAATGCTTCTCCTGAGGTTCCTTTGATAGCTCAAGAGTGATAATTTGAGTGAAAAAGGAGACTGTGTATAAATGTAGGTCAGGACATGTATTAAACTTGAAAATCTGATCTGGTGGTTGGCAAACCTTCCCATGGTGCAGGGGTTGGAACTAGGTTTGAAGATTTAAGGTTGCATCCAACCTAAGCCATTCTATGATGATTCTATGATGTGTGTTCACTGTGGAAAGAATTGGGTGTTAAAAACTGCTATGATGTAATGGACCAATAAAAACCATTGCCATACTTCAACGTATATATAAGGAAAAATGGTGCTGATTACAGCTTCTTCTGTTCCCTTGTTGATACTACCAGGTGAAGCTGGCATATCAGGAGTCTGAGATTGCAGCCCTCTTGAAGAAGATTCCCTTGGTCACTAATGAGATGAATACTATTCGAGGAAGAGCTGAAGAACTGCGAGAAGGGACATTATGTGATTATCGTCCTGTCCTGCCTCTCATGTTGGCTAGCTTTATATTTGATGTCCTGTGCACTCCAGGTACTGTCTACATTGGCTTGAATGTGCAAAGGGAATCTTCTGAGATTCTGAGGTTTTGAGGGGTTTTCAAACAGTAAATGTCCACTGGATACATAATAACTTAATCTTGTTTCTTCCTACACTGTTGCTTGCTCTTGCTCTGGAGATGTAAATTCTCTCTCCTTCCTTTTTACATTTGGAAGCAACTGAAAACTTACCATATTCCAGCAGTGCTTGCCTGCTTTTTTAATACGGTTAAAATGATTGACTTTTCTGCTATTATGATGGTTATATTCAGTGGAAGATAATATAAGTGCAGGATTTAAAAAAAGAAACCAACATCCTGAGATTTAGATGACTTGGTGATATTCCTGCCTGGTTAGGAGACTTCTGAGTTTAGAGGGAGAAAAAGGGAAGAAAAACAAGGTATTGTCTTGAAACTGATAGAAAGGTTAGGAATAGGAACATGGGAAGCTCTGCAAATTGAGAAAGCTCTCAGAAACAGCTGTTACCCTGAGATACTAGTTCTGAAAGCTGACTACTAATTCTCTTGTCTTCTTTCAGTGGTTTCTCCAACAGGTTGTAGACCTCCAAGTCGCAATTGGAATAATGAAATGCCTGGAGATGAAGAGCTTGGTTTTGAAGCAGCTGTTGCTGCTCTTGGTAAGAATTTTTTTTTACAAGAATCTCATCTGTGTTCTGCATCTTCCCTCATTTTGGGTGATAAAAGGTGATAGCTTGTTCCAGTTTGGTGTAAAAATCAAAGTGTTTTCATGGTTTGTCAGAACTAGATGCAGAAGGATTCTGCATGCCAGGTTTGAGGTGCCTTGGGAAAGCTGTTTCAAAAAAAAAAAATAAAAGGAAGGGTAATATGGGACAGGAACTGGATGTTAAAGTAGTAATGGTATCTTAGTTTTCTTTTTGATCTCTTGTGATGGAAAATGTATTGCTTTAATGAAGATGAGCAGTTTCAGGGAAAAAAAGGCAATCATTCAGAAGAGGTCAGACAGTGATGGTGAAAAACTAGCAGAAGCATTCTTCAGCATTATCACGTATTTCAAGATCTTAGAATACTGGATTCCTACCTCTCATTTATAACAACTTCAGTGACAAAGCAGTAGTTATACTTATTCTGTTGGTAGTAATGTATACCTGTTATAAAGCTTTATGCAAAATTAGGAATAGAATGGGTTAAACAAGACCGGTCTTCTGTTGCCTTATCTCTGAAAGGACAAAGATGAGTTCTGTATGGAACAGAAATGCTGGCTTTGTAGCATCTGCAGAAAAACGTATTTCAAGATGAAGCTGTGGGCATGTCTGGCCTCTTCTCTATGGCATGTTCTGATCATATTGCTCTGACAGTTGTACTGTGCTTGGTATTTTGGGGCATACGGTCGCTCCTGTTTATTCATGGCCTATTTCTGAAGTTAGCAGAAAAATAGGAAATTTCTTCTTCATATATATATATGTTGCTAAGGATGCAGTGTAGTCCCATGGGCTCACTTTCCTTTTCATCCCTCTCTTTTCTGGCCTGTAGGCATGAAGACAACTGTCAGTGAAGCAGAACATCCTCTGTTGTGCGAGGGCACTCGAAGGGAGAAAGGAGATCTGGCACTAGCTCTGATGATTACCTACAAAGATGATCAGTCAAAGCTGAAGAAGGTGAGCCTCCCTTTAAAAGGGGACATAGAGATGCAGAGTAAACCGTGATTGTGTTTTTGATGGATTGCAGAGTTTGCACAGTAAGTCACTGGGTCGTGCACTGATGATTTGCTAACACGTTGGTAGTTTTTATATTCTCTTTCTGAGGCAAAATCTGACTGCATGTTATGCATTGCCCTGGAAGAGGCACTCTTACCAAAGGTTTCTTAAGCTCCAGTTGAGAAATGCTTTCTGATTATAGTTAATACTTTTACTTGGATGCTAAAACAAGGTTTCTGTCCCAGGGGTTTTCAGTATGCTCTGTATCTGTTATACGGGGATTAGTTTTTTTTTGCTGCAGCATTGTGATGGTTTTTTTTTAATTTTTCTCTTATTCTACATACAAGTTCAATCCATGTGTGCCTTAATGGCCCATGCAAGAGAGAGTACAGCTCTGCTCCCACTTCATGACTTAAAGGAAAAAACGTATCAAAACCTATTGAAGCTTCAAGAAAGTTTTTATTTATTGTTTTTATTCAGAAGCACTTCTCCCAGTAAGAATACTATTAATGTATTTCTCTCATCTAAAGCTGAAGGCTTTTTGTTATACTCTTCTCAGCTATGAGGATGAACAGGGAGGATATGATATCAGTCGTCTAAAAATAAGTGCTCTATCAGACCTGTGATGTTCATTCCATGTATGGAACAAAGAGTAGAATTGGACAAACACAAAAAATAATGTGGTCAAGCTTTGTTAACCAGTTCTGTAATAAATAAGGTGAAAAAGGTGTTGTTATTGTAGGTTGGTGGAAAGCAATTTCTCTGGTGTCTGAAAGTTTGAAGAGGCTTTGCCAGTTTCTCAGAAATTGTGTGACGTGTTTTGGAGGTTGAGCATGGAAATTTAATGACTTAAACTTAAGAACATATAATGACACACTGAATGTAGAATCCTCTGTTCTGTCCTTGGTGTGGCAGAACTGCTTCTGTAATGTCAATTTAGGTGTTTTTCAAGTGAAGGCAGTGGCTTTCTTGAAGTGAAAATGGGGATATTACTGAGTACGAATGAACTGTTGCAATGCAGGCCATTTCAACTGTGCCCAGCTGATCTTTTGTGTGAGGAAGTGCTGCCTCCTTTTACTGAAAAAGTATTTTCTTTTTTTTTCTCCAGTTGAGTGGAGTTTATAGTCTTTCAGGAAATGATGTGGTACTTTCCCACTATTTATTAGTATAATGCCTGTTCTCTTACCCATCTGAAAAGCTCTTTTATATATATATATTTTTTCTTGCTGTTAAAGATTTTAGACAAACTTCTGGACAGAGAGAGTCAGACTCACAAGCCACAGACTCTGAGTTCCTTCTACTCTTCCAGCAAGCCTGCAGTAGCAAACCAAAAGTCTCCTTCCAAACATGCTGCCCAGTCCACTGCAGCTATCCAGCAGCTTCCAGGGACTTCAGTTGCTCAGCAAGCTGGTGTAAGCCCAGCAGTTCAGAGCAGTCCTGAGACTTTTGTGGAGAAGAGTTCACAGGGTAAGAAGAGATGGTTTATAAAGGCTATGCTTGAAACGCTGGGATCATCCATGTAAAACCTAAACTGTAAATTCACATCTCTATTGAATAGTAGTCAGAATGATTTATATTACCACCTGATTGGTTGATGTTTACTGGAATGTTATTTCCTCCATTGTTTGTCTGAATCCGTTTTTGTACACGTTGTTGTTGCTTAGAAATTCAAGCTGATTTTCAGGCTTTCCTGTCATGAGCCAGCTGTGTTAGCCACTTACTGTAAAACCACTATGATTGCATCTTTTAGGTTTATATCAGAGGTGCAGTGTTCAAAAAGTTCCAAACTGAGTCAGATGCATTCATGCAAGATAAATAACTAAAATTGCTGAAGATCATTAGAGACAAACAATATGATTTTCTTCTAGCTGTGCTCACACTTTGGTTACAAGTATTACATGCAGGAGAGTGGATGCTCGCTTAACTCTTCCCATAGAGATGAGTTGTAGCTGAGGATAAATACAATAAAGTTAGGGTTGCTTGAGCATTTTTACTGTAAATCTTTGTGCAAATTTTACAAATTTTGTATTATTAAGTTTCAGTGTTTTTAGCGTAGTATCTGATGAAATCTTAATGCAGAAAAAATGGAGATAATCCTGCTCATAAATACACCCAAATTTCTAAAAATCTTGCATCTTTTAATGATTTTAAAGATGCGGAGACAAATTTTAATAATTAGCTTGTCACTGTCCTGTTTATGCAGAGAGCTCTCAGAGGTCCCCCTGTGAGCCAGCTGGGGAATCCACTGTCTTGAAACAGGAAGGAAAGGTCCCCAGTCGTCTGGCCCTTGGAAACAGAGGTGGATACAACGGGAGATGCTGGGGTTCACCTGTCAGGCAGAAGAAGAAACACACAGGTAGTAACTAACACCTACTGCTGTGCTGGGTACCATGCTGAGGTTTCAGTTGTTCCCTTGCTCTTTCATTCTGCTTGCCTTTCCTATACTGCAGGAGCAGTTGATTATCTTTGAGTTGTTTGGCATAGAAAAAAAGGTTTTGATCCACAGATTTCTTCCCCAGCCTCTAATGAATTGCAGTTTACCATATGTATGCGTTTCTCACAGCAGCAGTGTTCTGGGTAATGGACTAGATATCTGGAATAGAATATTTGTTGTTTTCAAGGAGCAGAGCACTGTGCTCTCCTGGGTCCAGAAACAGATTTAGGGGAGCTGCTGCCTGATGCAATTCTCTTCAGAAGGTTATGGAAAACCTTTGTATAAATGTGCTCCCTGCACCAGGAGGGTATCTGGAGAACTTAAGTTTGTTTGTATATTTGCATCTTGTTGTTATATTCTGCTGTAAAGCTTAGCAAATGGAGAGAGTGGCTGAGATATGGTGTTAAGGGGAAAATGAAGACACGTTGTTCTCAAGACTTTTCTGCTTTTTAATCCAAGAACTTCAAAGTGATATCTGTTGCCAAACTGACTGGTTTCTTCTCATCCAGTTTGCAGTGTTAAATTCTCACTGACATGACTGTCAGTGACGCATGAGGTGTACCTGTTGACATTACTGTATGTGCTCTGGTGTTGTAGGCATGGCTAGTATTGACAGCAGTGCTCCTGAAACTACCTCTGACAGTTCTCCAACGCTCAGTCGGCGTCCCCTACGTGGGGGATGGGCAGCAACATCCTGGGGCCGAGGACAAGACAGCGACAGCATCAGTAGTTCTTCAAGTGATTCATTGGGATCTTCCTCTTCCAGTGGCAGTAGGAGAGCCAGTGGGGGAGCCCGTGCAAAAACTGTGGAAGTTGGCAGGTAATGAATAGTACGTGATGCATAGAGGCACCTTCCCTGATGTCAGAGAACTAGCATGTGTGCATTAGAAAATATTTTCCTGGGAGAGTCTTTGTTTTCTGTGGGCCCTAAAGGTAGGAACTTCGCACCTGAGTTAAAGAACATGGAGTACCATTGCTCTCTGAAAACTTTCTCTTGTTTTCTTTAGGTATAAAGGGAGGCGGCTGGAAAGCCATGCTCCTCATGTCCCGAACCAGCCTTCAGAGGCAGCTGCCCACTTCTACTTTGAGTTGGCCAAGACAGTCCTTATCAAAGCAGGTGGAAACAGCAGTACCTCCATCTTCACCCACCCTTCCTCCAGTGGTGGGCACCAGGGACCACACCGCAACCTTCACCTCTGCGCCTTTGAGATTGGGCTGTATGCACTAGGGCTGCACAACTTTGTGTCTCCCAACTGGCTCTCTCGAACTTACTCCTCCCATGTCTCCTGGATCACAGGTTACAGCAGAACGTAATTGGGAGGCTGGCTTTTGGGCAGGAAGGGGCAGGGGGTGAGCTAATTCTCAAAGCTGATGATGCTGTAGTAGTCATGTAAGGCACAGATCGCAGCAGCACAGGCTAAGCACCAGTGACTTGTGCAGTTTTGTTTCAGTTCTGAAGAGCCATAGACTCTTTAAAGTTCCTCTCACTGCCTCAAATACATCTTTAGCTTCATTTTGTTAATGATACCTTCACTCACTGCTTGCTTATCAAAGGCTCTTCCCTGTTCTGGGTTTTGGGAGGAAGAGCATTCTGAAACTGAAATAGATTTGCAGCCTAAGGTGAGCAGTAGTACTCTGTTGCAGTAACTGAAGAAAGTGATGAGTGCAACCCCTGTTGAGGGAAGGCTGGCAGGAACTCCTATGGGCATGGTCAGTACTGTGAGTCTTCTCTTTTACTCTTAGGGCAGGCCATGGAGATTGGTAGTGCAGCCCTGAACATCTTAGTGGAGTGTTGGGATGGACATCTGACCCCCCCAGAGGTGGCATCATTGGCAGACAGAGCATCGCGGGCCAGAGACTCCAACATGGTGCGGGCAGCTGCTGAACTGGCACTCAGCTGCCTGCCCCACGCCCATGCCCTGAATCCAAATGAGATCCAGAGGGCTCTGGTGCAGTGCAAGGAACAGGTGAGTGTCAAATGGGGGCTAACCAGCTGACACAAGCTGGTTTCCAGCATCAGGGGCGTACTGTTACTTGTGGGATTGGCACCTCTCTGCTACAGAACAGCCCTTAGTCTCAGTTTTGTAGGTTTGTCTTCTGTGAATAGCTCTGGCTATTCTGCTGCATAGCTGTGATCTAGCTGCTCCCAATAGCTTCGTTCATTTTAGAGTCCCTTATAACTTTTCTTCTGTTGTAATCTGTGTTCTTGTGTTCCTTTTCCTTCATTATTTGTTTCTGTTTTTGTTGTTTTCTTTTTCCGCTGCCTTCAGGACAATCTGATGCTGGAAAAGGCCTGTATGGCAGTAGAAGAGGCAGCCAAGGGAGGTGGTGTTTACCCAGAAGTTCTCTTTGAAGTAGCTCACCAGTGGTACTGGCTTTATGAACAGATTGTTGGTGGGACTCCAGCCCAGAGAGAAGGTGCCACTGGCTGCAGTGCCAGTGGTGCACGGGCTGCATCAGAAGCAACGCGTGGGTTGACAGACAACCGGGTGACCACTGAGCCAACCACTGTAACAGTGGCAGCTGCGGTAACCGCAGCAGCAACGGTCGTGCCAGTGATCTCTATGGGGTCAACCATGTACCAGCAGCATACAATGGCAGGACCGGCAATGGCGCATACACACACCCAGGGCCTCCACCCTTACACCACCCTTCAGACTCACATTCCCTGTAATCCCCAGTATATTGGACACACTATCCAGCACATGCCACGTCCAGCTGTCTTCCCAGTGCCTGGCTCAGCATACCCACAGGTGAGTCTTCCCTGTAGCTTGTACATTTACAGAAATTTTGTGTAACTGCTTCCAGAGGGAGTATGTCTAGCTGGGGAGAGCGTGGGGCTCTTCCTAACCATTTGGCTGTGTTTTGAGATTGGCTTATGTATTCACTTACTGGTTTGTGATGCCTACTTTGGCTCTTCAGCTCAGCTTTTCATCTGATTAAGAGCCTTCTGTAAGTGCCTGTAAAGTCTTGAAAGAATATAAAAGATATCAGTAGGTTTTATTTTTTATTACACAGTAGTTTTTCAGAACACATGCTATTTATGTGACAGAAGCCTTGTCATCTTAAACTAAATAGAAAATACAAAGGGGAAATTAAAGATTATTTTAGCCTCTATTTGTGAAAGTTCTTGGAATGTTTTTGTGCAAAGTAATCAGATTTAACTGGAGGAGGAACAAGCAGTTGTAGTAGTCATGTTGTGCAAGGTAGTTACTGTGCTGCTTCTTGCTATGCTTCCTCTTTGTAATTGGACTTCCGCTGCTTTTCAGGCTAGTGTGGGGGCATCGTATTTTGGACATGGAAATGGTGAGATACAGTAGGCATGACTGTTATTTGTTGTCCTCTATTTTAGAGTGTCCATCCAGCATTCATAGGAGCGCAGTACCCCTATTCGGTAACAACACCATCATTGGCAGCTACAGCAGTGTCGTTCCCTGGTGTGCCAGTCCCGTCCATGACACAGATAGCAGTGCATCCCTACCACAGTGAAACTGGACTGTCACTGTCTTCCAATGTAGCGAGTAAGTGTTACAGCCCTGTGTTGTGCATAGCGTATGTTTGCTACTGTGTCTCCTAGCTGTACTCCTCCAAGTCCTGTTCCTTATCTACATCACTTGGGACAGGGGTTCTTGCTCTGAACTCTGACCAAATCCACCACTGCTCAGTGGTACAGGGATTTGTAATGAGGCCTGATTCAGTTAGTGGAGCTTTAATTGATGTCTGGATAAATGTACAGTATTGAGATTATTTTCAACTCTCAGACTTCAATTCAATGGACCTCCTGGCCTTCTTGAAGTTTTAACCCTCAGTGTCCATTCCTTAGGACAAGATGAGCGCAAATAATCTTGAGCAGATTCTTTTGGGAGAGCATGCAAGGAGCAGACAGTAGCACTGATAGATATTTTTCCCATCCTAAGAAATTGGAGGCATCCAGTACCTGAAATGTAGAACTTCTGTAGGGTGGGCAGATATTTTGGCAGAATCACATCAATAGTAGTTTGAATGAATGCTTACATGTTGTGCTGGGGCTAGAACAGTGAAGACCCTTCAAGCAGCATGCAGCATTGGAATTGCTGATGTTGACTGAGTTCTTAACTGAACTGTTAATTCATGCTAGAGCATTTAAAATAACAAAAGGAAAAAACAACCCCACCCTTTCCAGTTGCCATTGTTTAAAGCTTTCAGAAACTTCTACTTTCAGTTCTTAAAATAGTGTCTTGCTGTTCCTGAAGAACACAGCCACATGGTGACAACTGAGCTCTGGCAACAATTCAGTTCATTCTTGTGGGTTGTTCTCCTTGGCCAGATGTCAAATGTAGCATGGATTTTCCCCACTTTGTGGGTCGTTTGGCACTTTGCGTCTCCTTGGCTGAGGAGGTTAGACAGATCTGTCCTGGGAGGCATATTGTTCTCAGGTATACAGCTGTTTACTAGTAAACATTTAAAAATAAAAAAAATTCCTTTCCATGCATTTCTTGAGAAGCAAAGATTAACTGGAGTCCCTTGTCAGAATACAGCTTACTGACTTAATGTTAACTGTTGTCTATACCAGCTTATGTGACATAATGTAATGCTTTTTTTTCTGTAATTTTTCTTAAATTTGTCTGTATTAGTTTGGTGTCTGAAGGGGACAGAATCTTCTGAAGTTTCCTTGCAGTTTTCACTGTAGATACCTGCTGCCAAGGTGTACAGGAGCAGTTCTTCATGAGGGTCAACTGGCACCTACCTCTAGTAACTCTCTTCCCACATAGTATCTGGATGGTGTCATAACTAACTTAGAGCTGAGGAACCTTGCAATGTTGGACTTCCTGTGAGAAAATATTGTTCCTCTTGGGTGATTCTTTTCTCAGCAGTTTCTCACTAGATGTCAATGGGCACATCTACATGAATAAGAAATCAGAACCAGACATTATTTAGTAACTGCAAAGACTTTTGAGTCAACACGTGTATTTACATGTAAAACACATGTCATGTGCATATCCATGGTATACTGCAGAAGAGATGGGCAAGCATATGATCAACTTGTTCCGGCCCTGCTTTCAAAATGGAGACATTTTTAGCTCATTGCATTTTAGTTGCAAGTCTGTGTTTTTTGGTTTTTGTATTGTTTTATTTAGGGTAAGAGAACAATACATGAGCCCAAAGAAAACTTCTCTTAGGCTTTGGTTGGTGAGTCCTAATGCTGCTCTTTTGCTTTCTTCAGTAGGAAGTGTCCATGCAGGATCAACATTCCCAGCGATTCAGGGGACTTCCTTGACATCTCTGTCCTCACAGCCCAACTCCCTTGTTACAGGGGGGTTTCCTGCCGAGGATGAGCAGCACAGTCAGCCTGTGAGCCCCCAGGGTCTGCACTACCTCCACTCCGCATACCAAGTTGGTAAGGACAGCCAAGTGGGTTTCTGTGGGCCCCTGGAGAAGGATTCAGGGCAGGGCTACAGGTTTTTACTGTTTGGCAACTTGCTACTGCACTTGTTGATGAGGATGATATCCTAACTACATGGGGAAAGCCAATTCATGGTCTTACATGGAGGTTGAAATGTTGAGAGCTATGGGAGTAAAAAATAAAGTTAAGTGGATTTGTATTGGAAAGAGGCTTGCCCTTCAACTAGTGTTTTTTGGAGGAGTTTGGATAGGGCTCTGTGGAGGTGTCTGGAAAAAAAGTTCCTGCTGCTCATGGGTGGTGCAGGCACCTCTTTTAACAATACCAGTTAAGTCTTCACAAGCACAGAGGCGTGTTCCTGTGCCTCTTCCACCAGGCTGTTGAAGACTGACAAGAAGTGAGTGCATGTAATTAGTATTCCTTTTTTAGTTACACTAGTTAAGAGGAGAGTCTGTGCCTGAAATTACCATTGTGCAAGAATGTTAGTCCTGGTTGTCAGTCCTGGTGTCAGTCCTGGCTGCAGTAAGCTATTTGTATGTAGTGAGAGTGAGAGTCCAACAAAGCTTGGAGAGGGAGGAGTGGGTGTCCTAAGATCAGAGGAGCCATTGCAGGGCAGCAAAGGAAGAGAAACAGCAAGAAACTGAAGAAAGACTGTATGGAGACTGCCTGAGTTTTTTTGTTGAAAGCTAAAGAAGAAAGTATTTGTTCAGTCAGGAAGGGGTGCAGATGTTCATGGGAAGCATCACAGGGGTAAGTAGTAAGCCATGGAAGGCATTTTAATAGCTTGAATAACAGACAGGGAGATGAAGGAAGAGTGTTTGGATGATCAAAATAGAGTTTTTGCATTACATAGCTCCCGTTAGTATTTTAAAACTGTTTAAATTGGAGAATTTGTTTGAAGAGCTGCAGTGGAATTAGGGAAAAATCTGCAAATTTATGCTACTGCTGCTTGCTGTTGGCCTGTTATCTTTGCAGCTAAGTAGCTTGATTTAGGTAGCCTCTCTGTTGCAAAATTTGAAGCTGTTTTTTTTCATGACATCTTTAGGACTTGATCCTGCTGTAGATCTAGCAGTGTCTCTATGCAGCTCTAGTGGGGTGTGATGGCTGTACAGATTCCCAAGTCTGGAGCAGATCCAGCTGCTTCCTTTGGTGACAGCCTCCGAGATGGGCCTTTTGTTTCTGTATGGATTCCTTGCAGTTAGGCAATTTTCTGCCATTGAAGGGTGGGCCAATGAGGTAGTGTTGAGGTGAATGAAGTCCTACAGGGCAGAAGTGCTGCTTGACTCTGGTTGCCCCTCTCTCATAGGGATGCTGGCTCTGGAGATGCTTGGCCGAAGAACTCAGAGCGATCATCCCAACAACTTCTCCCGCAGTCCACCCTACACAGAGGATGTAAAATGGCTCCTTGGGTTGGCTGCAAAGCTAGGTAAGGCTCAGAGCAGTACTTCAGCAGAAATCCACTTTCTGGGATTTGGACTATGGAGGGTGGGGGGAAAGCTCATCTAAGAGTGAAACTTCAAAGCCTGGGTGAGTCTGGTTCCTGATCTCATTCTGAGAGTTTTTTTTGAAAGATCCCTGCTGCTCTTTCATCCAGGCAGTTGTTCCATTTCTGGGCTCTCTAAGCATGCTGTTGAATTTTTGAGGCACTTAAAGTGCATGGGATTGGACAGGGCTCAGACCTTCTATTCTATAACAGTAACTCTTTTCCTTTCCACTACTTTGTAAATATTTCTTTCTTCTTTATGTGTCTTTATTCTTTCTACAAAGACCTTTTACAGGAATAGGTGCTCAGATCGCCAAGTGGTGTTTTTTTTTTTTGTTGTTCTGTTTTCTTTTAGTTACTGAATCTTTTTTGTCATCTCACGTTTTTTAATTCTTTCACCAGTAGCAAGAGCTTAAAAACAATTTTGCAAACAGCCTGCCTGGTGGGCATGACTTCTGCTACTGTTAGCAAAGCTCTGCTGTGGTGGGGAAGCCTTAATCTCCTTCCAGTATCCAGAAGATGTGGGTGCTGGAGCTGCAGATGCTTCCTAGATGAGCAGGCAGGAAGCAGTGAGAGGAGGTGTGGTGTATTCTCGTCTCTGTAGTTACCCTGTCCCATCAGTTTTCTATCATATCCCCTTTAAAGACAGGTGAACAGGAAATATCACTGACTGAGGTAGTACCTAGTCTCTCCTCAGACTTGAATTTGAAAGAATAACTGCTTGTCCTTATAAGTTTGCTAGACTCTTCCTGAAGCTACTGGAGGATACGTAACAGTGAGAGGAGGATGCTGTAAGTCCAGGTCCTTCCTGGAAGACACCTAATTTCTTGAGTGTCTTTCACCTTAACGCTGTTGTTCTGACTTCTTCCTGTGCCAGGTGTAAACTACGTGCATCAGTTTTGTGTCGGTGCAGCCAAGGGAGTGCTGAACCCTTTTGTGCTTCAGGATATCATCATGGAAGCTCTACAGAGGCTCAACCCTGCACATGTGCACAACCATCTGCGCACCCCAGCCTTCCACCAGCTGGTGCAGAGGTGCCAGCAGGTCTATTTGCAGGTAATTTGGTGTGTCTTCCTGCCTGCCACTGCCTGCCCTGTGTAGGTATTGCCTGTGTGTGTATGTGTAGAGAGGGGAAGAGCCTTTACTATCACAAGCTGAACTGGTCCATTACCTGATGCACAAAGGGTCTGGGATAGGCTTTGCTTGCCTGTATGAAGGCTGCATACAAAAGACCTCATTGCACTCATTCTTCTAAGACCTCTTGCCTTCAGTGCTCACTATACAGGATGGGAATGCTTTGTGCTCCCTATCCTCTTTCTTCCTCATTCTAAATGTTAACCCATGCCTTTTAACTTCTGTACTGTCTCTTTGCTATGTTTTCAAGCCATTTGTCCACCTCTCTTTCTGGCCTTTTTATTTTCTTCTTATTTGTAGTCCCTCTCTGCCTTGTAACAGAGTGTTTGCATGACTGGCTGATGTGCCAGTGCTGGCATTTATAGTGGGAGTGGCTTGGTCACCCAGTACAGATGAGATGTCTCAGGATTTATTGAAAACAGGACAAGTGTGTTTCTGTGAGTCAACTGCCTGTTTCTCAGAACAGTAAAAACAGGATACCCTTTGAGTGCTTCTCTTGAGTTAGTGACCAAAAGGGTGATTCTGCAAACATACTGTCCAGGTTGGGTTAACTGTCCCATCACTTGCATAGCTCTGGGAAAAACAGCTCTTTACTTGTTTTTCTGAGCTCCATGAGAGAAACAGATTTCTTGCAGACTGGACTTCTAGTTTTGGGGCCTTAGCTGAGGGAAGTACTGGCTGGAAGAGATGTGTGCCAGCCCTAGACATATGTTGTAGCAACTCAGTGCAAGTCTTACTCCTACCACACCACTTAGTGAAGATGATGTCCATGAACATGCTGGGTCCCTGTGTACAACCTGCAGAATGAACAGTATGGGGGTTTGATGATGGTGATTGATGGAGAAGGGCTGTAGGTAACCCTTTTGCTCTGTGCTATGCTGCTGTCTGGTGTTCACGATGGAGAGAACACCTGCAGATACTGGCAGTTGCCTGGGCCTGCTTTTTGGGCTAACTGTCCTCTGTCTGTGTCTCTGAATCCTGGGACCTCTCCTGGGGTAGCAGAATCGTGTGATGTATCACTACTGAAGCTTAAGTCCTGCCTGAAGGGTGTCTCACCAGTATGAAGATGGTGAGCAAAATACCTTAAGGCTTTTTCCCTGTTTCCATCCAGTACATCCATTACCGGCTGATCCATCTCGCTCCAGCTGACTACGATGATTTTGTGAATGCCATCCGCAGCGCCAGAAGCGCCTTCTGCCTGACTCCCGTGGGCATGATGCAGTTCAACGATATTCTCCAGAACCTGAAGCGTGGCAAGCAGACAAAGGATCTGTGGCAAAGGGTCTCTCTGGAAATGACCACCTTCTCACCATGACAGCAGGTGGAGCTCCACACAACCCTTTGCTCTGCATAGTTGTAGTTCCATTTACACCATCCTTCCTTCTGGTGTCTTTTTTATTTTAGTTTTAACTTGCTGGAAACCACTGATCTGATGTATTTATACCATGACATTCCTCTCCAGCACTGTTGCGTGTTGGTACTCTGCTTTGCTCGCTCTTCCTCCACCTTCCCAGTGGGCTGCAGGCTTCAGAAGCATCAGGAAATGAGAAGGAAGTCGAGCTGGCTGCCCTGTGGTGTAGTCATTGCTTTTTTCCCTGAGCCCCTGGAGACTGTCCTGCGAGCAGTTGCAGGGTGATTGCGCATGTGTTTGAGGGGTGGGGGAGTCTGTCTTAAATATTTATTTTGGCATTTATAAATATGTACTTTTTTATGTATGGGCTTCTCTTACTCCACATACCATCTCCTGTTGGGAGAGGCTGGGACTGCTGTGCACAGTCAGTGCTCCCTTCATTCCTTTCAGCACCTTCCTGCTGAGAGAAGCTGAGACTGGAGTAGCAGGGCCAGGGCCACCTCTGCAACTTTCTGCAGCAGCTGCTGAGGGCAGAGGCCGGAGCTTGGGCAAGGTCCAAGACTGCCTGGAGCTGCCTGGTGACTGCCAGAAGTGCTTGGGCTCTTTCTCAAGTGTCCTTCGCTGGACACTGCTGGCTCTTAGGATGTTTTGATCCTGGTCGTTTGGAGTTGTACAATCATGTTTCTTTTGGCTGGGGTATTACTCTCCTGTAATCAGTTTCTTATCCCTTGTCTCTTCTCGTTTCCTGATTAAACACTCGTTTTCTTAGACTGACTCTCTCTTCTCTCTGCTATGATGTTGACATTCTGATGGAACTGGCCAGCTGTGTGTCAGTGGGAGCTCCTGTGAGTGCTGTAGATAGTCTAAGGCTCACTGGGGAATAGCAGCTAGGATGAGGTAGGTGGCACAAGCAGTGATCCAGAAGTTTCTTGTCTGGTTGTGCTCTGTGGATGTCATACCTCTGCAGAGGCTGAGGACTGCACTAACTGTGGATGGCTGATAGGTGTGAGCAGAGCTGCTGGAAAGCCTGGGGCATCCCAGTGCAGTGTCTATGCTTATGTTGGTTACCAGGTTCCTCCTGTGCTCTGGAAAGCAGGGATACCATGTGATAATGTGGAGCTTTGTATTTCCAGAGCTATGTGCAAAAACCAGAGCTGCTCACACTTGATGTAATTGCTGAAGGATGAGCAGTCTGGTCCTGTGAGTTGTGAGAGGTGTTTGGACTACCTGATTTTTATGTTGCAGAAAATTAATTTTAGAAAGCTTTTATTTTTATGCCAAGGAGATTTAAAAGGCTAATGCCATCTGGAAGTATACAAGCACAGATTTTTCTTTTTTTTTTAATGCCATAATTAGAGGTTTGATATATGTTAAGAATCTTAATGTCTCAATAGTAATATATTTTGCTACTTACTTGGGTTTAGCCAATGACAATAGGAAGGTTTCAGTTTTTGCAAGCTAAAAGTATATGTTTGTTTAATATTTTCAATGATGTTCTTAAGAAATAAACAAATTAACTCAAAAGCATAGGACAAAGTAGATGAGCGTACTCCTTCGGTCTGACTTAAGTGTGCTGCACAGGCCAAGGAGTGTCACTGAGTTTCTCTTAGTTCTGACTGTGCAACAGTAACTATTTAAAAGTTCTCCTTGCAGCCCTTTGTATACCTCCATCATGTGTTCTGCTCTCTGGTTACATGCTAATTATAAATGTCAGTGTGTGTAAGAATGTGTGAAGTTATGTGGTTTTTAAGCTAACTCTGTATTGGTTGTGAGCTGCCTGTTATTGAGAAGTCCAGGCCTCACCTCTGGCCTTCCTGGAGCACTTTGTGCCCTCTGGTGCTCACATGTTCGGGGCTGGGAAAAAGAGTTTGTAGGAAAAAATAAGTGTTTTCTAATGAAGTTTAATCTTTTCCTTTCCATTGTTTATGGAGAACAATTAAGGGTAGAGGAGAGAGCATCTTCTAGAAGGAAAGAAGCAGAAGGAAATGGGCAAGAAAGCTGAATGTTTTCAATTCCAGATCATACCCCTGTAAGAGTTGTCTTCTAGCAGCTGTGGGGCCCAATCAGAGGAAGAACCAGGGAATCTCACCTCAGACTGACATCAACTGAACAAGCAGCTCAGTGGTTTTGAGGCATAGGTCAGTAGTTTTGCAAGTTTCCAGTCTTCTCTCTGAAAATATGAGCACTCAAGGAGATGTGTGGAGGGGCTGCCTTATCATTTATTCAGACCTATCGGAACATTTCTTTATCCTGGATTTCTGGATCTAATAATCTGCTGTTGTTCCTGACCCATGGAAATATATGTGAACAAGGACAGGAAGAGTGAGAAAGGATGTTTTTTCCTGCTACGTGCCTGGAAGTTGCTTGAGGTAATCTTTCTTTTATAAGAGATGATGGTGAACAAAGAAGCATTAGTTTACCGTAAGTTAGAAAAATTAAAATCCTCTGCAGTTGTCTTAGTTTGGTCACCATTCCAGACATGGGGGAAGTACTTAGATCTATAGATTGTACTTCTTCATGTGTCCTGTATTCACAGTGATTTTCTCTGACTTGCTACATTTATTTCTTCATGTGACCACAGGAAATGTTTCTTCCCTGAAGAAGTTAATGGCCATTTAGTATCTTTTTTCGCTTCTCCCCTCCATAGGGAAATGCATAGGACATATTCACCTACAACCATCTTTCTTGCCTGTGAAGGTTTTCCTTTTGAAAGTCCTTTCCAGGACTATGAGATAGAAGGACATTATCTGCCTTTGGACTTCAGCATCTTTACAGCCAGTGAACAATCAGAATTGTCATCTGATGAGTAATGTGCCTACCAGCTAGGGCGAGAGTTAGCTGAAAAGTGTGTTTCTTTCTAATGTTTGTTTACTCTCATTTGTATTTATTTGGGATATGTGTTTTCCTTCTCTGAGAAAACCCTGAGAGAAACACCTTGTATGGGCACACTGAACCTAAATTATTTGCATTTTTCTGGTGGTGGGAGTTTGGTTTTTAATCAAGCTTAGCACACTTAGAACTGGCTTGGCCACTGCTACATAGTGCTAGAGGGCATTGAAGAGTTTTGCAAGAGCAGCACGAGCAGAAATGGAGTAAGCAAGGTCTGTGTCTGTGAAATTTAATACATCCTCGTATAAATAAGTTAGCTGAAATGTGACATAAATGTGAAGTAGTTTTCTATAAGACTTGGTTGTTTCTTGGTTTCGTTTTTCTTGTCCAGGATTCGAGAAAATGGTACAGTGTTAAAATGATGTTTCCAGGGTGCACTTGAGAGATACATCACAAAAGCATAAAGGTGTCGATGACTACAACAGTACTGATGACTTTTTTTTAATCTAAACTGAAAAAATTAAAAATGCAGGTTAGAACTTAACTAAAAAAGTAAGTATTTTTATATGACCACAACTGTTGTATGACTTTTCTCTTAATCCATCCCTAATGATAGAATGAACTGCTCTCAATTACAGTTTATTTAGAATCTTTTTGGTTTTCCTCTGTGCCCTAATTAGAGCTTCATATGGTGTGATTATGGTAAAATAACAACAGGGAGTCTTTCTTAATATTACCATTTTTGTTTACTACCTCTCCTCTCACTCCTCAGCACAATTTAAAAGTGGATTTTGTTCTTCATTCTACTTCCTGCTCACATTTTGCTTGGGGGCAGGGTGGTCAATAGCTCCTGTCAAAGAGCATCATTACTCTGTGAGAACTGCGAGTGCAGTCTGGGGATATTCTGTGCTAGGGTTTCAGTTTGAGCCTACCATGAGTTAAAGCTTTTTCTCAGGGCTAACTGCCAAATACAAGCTTTGTGAGCTGTCACAAGGTAACTCCACTGCTGTATATTGTTAATTGTTGGTATAACAACAGTGTCTGTGCTCTGTAAGCGATTGTTTTCTTGTTGATGTTGCCTGTTTGCAATTATAGCATAACTACTTAATGCTGTACAGTCTGCACTACACAATTACTCTGTTGCCACTAAGGACATGATGAACTATTAAGGGACTGGGGGGAGAAATGCTAGCAATGCATTAAAATCTATTATATATAGTAATTTGCACAGAGTTGGAATGGTCTTCCATAACTTTCTGTTATTTCATACTTCAGTTTGTCTTGTTTAAGTCAACTGGGAGTACATAATTGTTAGGAATGCTGGGGCTGTATGGGCAGCAGTTGTGCAAGCCTTACTGTCAACATGTTGCTATAAATCCTGACATGCACCTTTTCCAATACTTGACTTGGCAGGGTTTTGAGAACAGTCTGATTTATGATCCTTTGTTGTTACTGCAAAGTAAACTTGAGCTGGATTTCAGCCTGCTAATGCAGTGTCAGAATTACAGACATATGGTTTGGAAGCGTTTTGGAGAGACTAGAGATGTCAATAAAGTGATATGGATGACAATGAGGAGGATTTGAATCTTGGAAGGAATATGCTCTTTAAAGCTAAAAACAGATTGAATAGATCAATAAATTATTTCTACATATTCCACTAGAGCACTGGAGATTAAAGTGTCAGGGATGCACTGTTGGTTTTGCTACAAATTGTAAGGTGTTTTTCGAAGATGAGAGTAAAATTAACAATTCTTAATGTTTATGGGTGGAGGGTTTTTTCTTTTTTTTTCTTTTAATTCCAGAAGGCATTAAGAAAGAAGGGAACAGAAACAAACAATTGTTGAAGTCCTAATAACTGGAGGGGGGTACAACAACAGCTCTATATCCTACTGAGTGAATGGAGCTTTTCTTCTTAGCTTGTGCTTGTTAGATGATGCTTGCCCATTGGCTTACCCCTGATGGACAGTGTGAGTCAGGAGTCAGCAAAGGGATAAGTGACCACATTCATGTTCAGGGTGGTTTGTCATTAATTTCTTGCCATATGACTATTGCTACAGCAAAATTATCAGCAAGGAATGAAGGGAGTCTCTTATCAACTGTATACGTAAAACTGCTGAAAAGCCGTAGTAGTGGTATATTTGATGAAGGTGCTCATTAGATTAACACTCTTAACACACTCTTGTGTTTCTTTCTGACTTCCACTATCTATACACTTCTGCCAAGACTATGCTTTTGCAGTACTGTTTTCAGGGATCATAATTTATGTAGACTCGATCTATGATGCTACCTACAGAAAAATTTTCCCAGAGCCTTTAAAACATCTTGTATCCTTCTATACATGTTCTTACCAGTTCCCTGTATTCCCTGTACAAAGTAGAAAGTGGTCAACTAGTAAGTGTCTTTCTAATTCACTGAATTTCAGAGGTTGTGTAAGTAAAAGTTTTGGCCTCGTGCTGCTGACCTGTCTTTCTTAAGGTTGGCATGTATACTCTGCTGGCTTGCTTTTTACGTATTTTTTTTTGCTTCTTAACATTTGTTTTCACAGTTCTCACCTGCTATACACACTTCCATTTCTGAAGTGACCTGATCTGGCTTCTATTAAAGTCACGGGCCCTTCTGATACCTTTCTGATGACTCAGTTTC
Organism: Perdix hodgsoniae; assembly: GCA_035772895.1. Lineage (NCBI taxonomy): Eukaryota > Metazoa > Chordata > Aves > Galliformes > Phasianidae > Perdix > Perdix hodgsoniae. Next base: position 3,882,769 of record JAPSGF010000058.1, on the reverse strand, counting down.
CTATGCCAAAAAAAGGAAACATTAATACATTACAAAACAATTTTCAGGTAATGTCTTATGCTTAACATTTTCCTTGTCTTGAAAGCTAACTACTTACTGTCAAGTCCTTCCTTACTAAATAGTGAGGCAAGAAGATAAACTTTATTTGCAAATAAGTTCCACTGTCAAAATGAACTGTAAGGGTCAGTAGCAAGTAAGTGTTTGTGTCAGGATCAAGTAATCAGTGTGTCTGGCTACATCAGGTACAGACATCTTACATTTGGATCTAGACATAGCAGGTGATTTGTTTCTTTATTGCTGTAAGCAGTAAAAAAACAACATAGCAACAAAGAAATCAGTGGGGATGGAAGGACAAATAATGAGAACACAGAGCTGCTCTTTGCTGCCTTGATTGAAGGACTATTGTCAGTTAACAGCCCTGCCATTTAGTAAGCCCCTTCCGAGTTTGTTCCTAGTATCTTGACTTTTTTTTTCCCCAATGATTGAGTCCATCTACTTGAATATTTACCACAGCCCTGAGGTAAATGTGTAAGAGAAGAACCTGTAATGAATTAAGGAAGAAAGCTCTGTGTAATGGGGCAGCAGCAGTACCATCGGTCCTGGGCTCTTCCTGTGGCAGTATGTAAAAAATACCTGTTTTGCTGATGCTATGTTTGTTTCTGAAGTGCTTGGTAAAGTGAGAGGTGAAAGGCTGTTCTTATAATTCTGCCACAACTGTGACTATTTAAATGTTTTGCTCTGTCTTGAATGTAAGGTTCTGTGTTATCACAGATTACTCATGGGCTGCTGGCCAAGGCCATGCAATGGCTGCACATCTGGACAGCAAGGACAGAGCAAAGCTCTGTTGCTGCAGCATAGCAGCTGGGAGTTACTGCAGTAGCTGGAAATAGCTCAAAATTCATCACTAGTGCAAACCAATAAGGGTGAGTATCGGACCACAGGTTGTCTGTGCTGTAATGGCTTCTGTGAGCCTCCAGTTGCACATACCAAGAAAGACATTTTTACTACACTGTTACAGCTCCAAAAGGACATTTCAATTATAATTAAAGCAAACACTTCTGTTGCCCTCTCAAATATCAGCTGTAAGAACTGGAATATGTTTTCCAGGGTTTTTCTTTATCTTTCTACTAGCTTACGATCCACGACATGACTACAAATCATCACAAGGAAGAAAAATAAGTAGTACATTTATTGAATCCACTTACTACTACTTCTAGCCTTTATTCAGACACTTGTGCTCAGTTTTGAGAGCCAGGAATTTCTTCATTATCATTCAATGTGAATGATGCTATACATGATCCAGTGCAGGAAGTTGGGCTCTTCTCTCTAACAGGACTGAGAGAGGGGTTTCTACTCTTTGTCCTTTTTTTTTGGCTGCACAAAATAACCCTTTCCAAGGGCACATGAAATAAAATACTATATTGCATACTATATACATTTACATACAATGGTAAATGCACCATTCAATCAGAAATACACAATACCTAAGGCTCAATGGAAAAGCTTGGTTGAAGCAACTTTTCTCCTCTGGTAGGTGAAAAGCAGCTTGTGACAGTTGTGGAAATTTCCATAACCTGTGTTCACATGGATCCTATCCCTCTCTGGAACTGCAGCAGGACAGCTCCATCTGTACCCAGGAGGGAAGGACAATAGCCCACACAACTTCAGAAGCCCATGGCTCAGCAACAGAAAACATGTACAACCATGATGGAGGATTTCCTCTGAGAAAAATTATCCAGCAACTGCAAGAAGAGGCACAGCACCGTAGTGTTCTTAAATTATTGACTATGTGCAGAAATAGTAATCTAAACTAACAGCCCCTTTTGGATACAGGAAACCACATTTTTGCTTAATATGCTAAGCCCTCCCTGTATATCTTAGTGGTACTTACTGTGGGTTGGGTTTTTTATTTCTCCTTGCAGGGGGATGCTGGACTGCAGGGACATTGAACAGGTATTAGTGTACATGGTAGAGGCCCTGCAGCTGTTGGATAAACAAAAAAATGTTGCTTTTATTTTTTTTTAAAGTTAATCAGGCAGGGGGAACTGAACTGTTTGCTTTCAGCCTTATTTACCAGTACGTGAGCTTTGCCTCCCCCAGCTACTGTGCTCTGCTAACACAGGCCTCCAAAGTGCTCAAGGGGACTGACTGAGCATTCTGTGGGTATCTTCTGAAATGGCTGAAGCCCCTAAGAGAAATACTTGCCATGCTGTTGTGTATGGCAACCTTTTCCCTAAGATAAGAAATTAATTTGGTGTCAGTGCCTGCAGCTTTGCCTTATCTCCCACTGCCCCTGAACCAGAGCTGTTGGACACCGTATTGCACCAGCAAGGTTGTAGATAAGGACAGGCAACGTTACGCCTGTTGCATCTGTCTCCAAGATGGTGCAGGCCCCAGCACACGCACACCCCGTGGCACTGTAAGTAATGGTCATGGCCACTGTACTCTACAAGGGGAGGAAAGAGGTGTTCTTGTACCTTGCTGTTGCCAAATAAGAGATTACTGGATAAAAGCTGAGGTTCACTGGAGTAGATTCCCCTTTTCTCAGGCTGTTCCTCTTTTCTGATCAGTGGGCTCTGTATCTTACCTCTCACATCTTCTCTGGACTCAGAGGTGAAAGACATTAACCCTCCAACTAGTGCCTGTTTCATATACTGAGAAGAGTAATTTAAACATAAAAGTGTTAACCGTGCTCTTGCTCCTGCTCTAAGTAGGACAGGCATTACAAATCCTTCCTGCAAGTAAGAGTCAAAGTGTGGCACACCATTAATACTCCAGAATGAGATTTGCATTCCATGCCCTAGGGCAGTCTCAGAAGCAGCAGCCCTTCCCAGTGGTGGGAAAAGGCTTCACATGCACATTCTCTGCTACTGCTCATTTGTCCACTTGTTTTGGCTTGACAAGAGATGGCATCATAGCACAATGTTGGAGCACCACACATCCCAGTGGCACTGGGAACAGGCAAGTCCCTCTCAACTCCAGCTGGAGTTCTGCAGTTCCTCTCGGAGCCAGGTTGGAAGGGGCTGTCCAAGTCTGTTCATCAGCTTGGATAATTCAATGTTGTGCTCCCGGTAGAAGTCTCTTAGGAACAGCCGTGACTGCATGGAAAAGACAGACTATATTAGCGTGAAAGAAAATGTTCCCTTTACCCTGTTTCCGTCACTGGTCTTCAGGTCATTTCCTATCACTGTCAGAAGAAAAATCCAGGTGGGTATGCTCACTGCGTTCCATGTGCATACGGCTCATCTTCTGCTGCCAACGAATTTGAGGAAGTTACTTACCGAGGAATCCATGTCAGGGTATTTTCTTCCTTTACTCTTTCCCAGGCATTTTGTCTTTCCTCCGTCTAACAGCTGGCACCAAAATCCTTTTGCTTCATCAAATCTGAAAAGGACACTGATATTTAGAAGATATGGCCACATACCCAATTAGTAGCTGCAGAAACTTAATACCTCCAGAGGTATTTCCCAGTTCAATCCTTAATTTGTTATCATGATTTTTTTTTTTATCTGAGCAATTCAGGTTGCTCTTTTGTTTTTGTTTTTAGAATTTGATTGTGACAGCCTTCTGCAAGTAAGGCTTCTGCGTAATCGTACATTTCTTTAGATCTGCACACCCTGGGGCAGCCATGTGTCACTCCTTTGGAAAAAAAACCTGGAGGAGAAGGAGGAGGCCTAAATTGGTACTCCTATCCTTACTGTTAAAGGAAGAGCAATTGCAGTGTGTCTACACCCATCCACAGACACACCTATTACCCTCAGCTAGCATAGGCTGATCTGGCAGAGAAGGTGTGAAAAGCCAGGTTTCAGCAGCAAAAGACAACATTCCCGATTTCTGGTGGGCTTGCCACTCAAGACTGATACCAATTCTGTTCACCTTCAGCTAGCACGCACTTAACCTATTCACACTGCACTGTGGAGCACATTGCAGTCATAGCTGACTCATGTTCTTCAACTTGGTAGCAATGAGGTACTGCCTCTGCTAACAGTTCCTCAGGACTCAGCTGTCAAGTCCATGTCTTCTGTAATAATAGACTCTGTATCTCAAAACTCTGTGCTGTGTCCCTAATCTCCATCGAGGTGAAGAGCAGCCTGTCATTCATTTTTATCCCAAATTCTTTGCTTTCTGCCAGATTCAAGGTGTAACAAACACAAAGCATAAGGAGCTCTAATAGCGTCAGCACCTTTTCTGAAACCACAAAGACCAAATGGAAAACACTGTAATTACTGCTGTGAGCAACTTCATGCCTCTCCACAATAGTGCCAAAAAACAGCCCTTCCCCTTTCATTTTGTTGGACTAAGTTACGAGTCCAATCTAGTGTCTCATGCCATCCAGACACAGCCACCTGAAATTAATTTTAACATTTAGACATGCGTCTGAAACGCTTGCAGACCCTGTGGTCAGAGATAAGATATACTGTTCCAATCAAGTGCTTATTGTATCACACCTGACAAAGAAAGTAGCTTCTCCAAAAATGACTTCCCTACCTCAGGGCCTGAGTGTAGTTGAAGAGTGGTGTAACGCCCAAGAACTTCTGGATGTTGTCCATTACAGAGGCAGGGTTGTGTCTCAGCTCCTGACCATCCACAATGAGAATCTGAAACGAAGTAACAGCAGCCACCTTAGCCTCCGACAGCTTGTGCTGAACTTTCCAGCTCTCAAAACTGTCCACTGCCTTCATTCATGTGAGTGTAGGTTACTGGTATCTGCTTATTCTGGAACCACACAATAGAGGAGGATGCAGGAGACAAAGAAGTTACGATAAGGGCCACAAGTACTACAGGACAGTAAATTCCAACAGAGTTTGTCTAATAACTTGTCTTTGGCCTGTCTTCCCTGTAAGCCAGTATTCAGGTCTAGCAATAGCATTATTTATAGATTGTTTTGTGTATCCTTTTTTCACATGTCAATCGTTATGTTAAGAATTCTCCTGTAACTTAAGATTATTCTCCTGTTGCACATACATATCAGTTTGCTGATATATCAACTATTCAAAAGAAAAACAGTCATGCACTGAAGACTGGGGAATGCAGGAGACCCTGACCCTTAACAAGTATAGGAATGGTGAGCCAATGCAAAGCTAACACCACAAAGAGTGGCCATGCAATGCAATTTTCTTTCCCTTTTTACAGTGACCACCCAATTGGTGTCCCTGGCTCTATTATTCCTCACATCAGTGATCTCCAGGAATAGTAAGACAATGAGATTGAAGCCCAAGAATGCGATGGTATATTTTATGTCTACCCCAGCTTCACAGACATAGAGGAACACAGTGATCAGTTCCTGCATTAGTTTTATGAAAGAGGCAAGCTGAGCTATTGATTTAATTCTTATGCAAAGACGACACAGGTTGCAGGATTAATACAATAGCTTCTGGCTACAGATTGTGCTGTCTTGAAGGATCTACTCACCACAACTTCTTGCAATGTGGCACCAATCAGTTACTCTTTCTGCTAATTGTTCCATGACAAATAGCTGAATTGCTGTAGTCTTACTCTGATAGTAACAGAGATATAGATCTCTGATTTATTTTCCCTTCTCTCTAATTTTAGTCTTGGCAGATCTATCATGTACAGTTACTGAGTGCCAAAGCAGCAATCTCAAGAGACTAATGGGCATTGTGAGACTGCTGGAATATGGACTGTCTGAGGATAACTGCAGTATCAGAAAGAAATTGAAAAAATATTTTCTGACTCATAACGTCTTAGTTTATAAATGTCTTGGAAATTTTGAGACAGAAATGGTCTGCAGTGTATATTAACTGACCTTTTGCAAAGTTAAACCTCTGCAGACAGTTAAAGACTTCACAACGTGGAAGCTAACAAGTGGCAGAGTCTAAGAGCTTCTCTTTAAAGCTATGAAACCACAGCAAATGGATGAACACCAGCTGGGCCTGTAGGGGATCCCAGGGCTGCAGGCTGCCTAGATGAAAGGAAGGGAGCACTGATACTGCTGTTCTTCCTGAACCTCTCAAACCTGTGGAGCTGTCTGAGAGATCACAGTATCATCTTGTAGTCATTTACATTTACAAATACAGTAAAGTGCAAAACTGAAGTATTTAAGCCTGATTCCTTATTGGCTTGCAAAAGGAAATGGTGGTTCCTGTTCCAAAACATGAGAGAAAGGGTGAAATGAAAACAATATAAAGGGACTGAGGGGAAGGGATCTGAGAAAAGAGAAGGAGCAGGGGAGGAAGAGACAGAGATTTGTTCTCTGTTCCTCTCTGCTAAACCTAGAAGGGATTCCTTGAGACCAGTTCCTGCTTTATCATCTTAGTTTCAGGCCAGACAGCAGTGTTCATGCCCTACACCCGGAAATTTTGCACGATCTCTTTCAAAGTCAGCACTGTCAAAGCATTATTAATCTATTTCACTCTGCAGTTACACCTCCTACCTGCCCAGAAGGGAAGTATGTTAGCCAGCGCTCTAGGTGAGTGGAATACCAGCCAGGGAGCAGGCATCGGCTTTGCAGGTTGCGCAGCTCCTGAGGGGCCTGGGATTTTGCAGAGATCACTTGGTAAAAGGTGTAATTGAGTGCCACAGGGTCATTGTGAGCTCGCTGGTGCTGAAAAACAAGCTGAATTAAGGAGCAGGAAAATAAAATTGCTCCCTCCCCATGCCATCTCTTGGCAGACCCCACTGACTCAATACAAACCGCCACCGCTGCCTTTGTACATAACTTTGTCCACGCTCTCCAGCCTGCATCATCTTTCATTGCTTCCCTATGGAAATGGATCTGTAGCTTTCTGTCCCCAGGCTTTTTGCCTCACCCTACTGGAATATTTCTCACATGCTCATCCACAAAACAGTACAGAAACGTTACCTGATACCATGAGTAGGCTCGGTCTGCAGGGTTGATCAGAACAGTAATGATTTTGGCTCGAGGAAGCAGGGCTGCACCACGTTTTGGTACTACCTCTGTGTCAAAATAATTGGCACTCTTCTCAAACATAAAATCTGTGCTGGCATTGGAGGGGATTGGAAAGAATTCCATGTACCTGCCAAATGGACAAGGACACTGGTGAGCAGAGTGGCACAGCAAAGAAATGACACACAGCAAAATGATGTCTTTGTTTCTCCTCAACAGAGTAGCAGCAGCATCATAGTGCCATAGTGGCTTGTATTCCCTGCCAGGTGGAAACGCTTCATCATAATTGCAATGAAAACAAACAGTCAGAAATGCAGAAGCTGCTAATAGGGCTGAGATGGATAGATGGATACACAGGAACATTCAATATAAGACAATACAGGTGCAACTTATGACAGAAGAACACACATTGATATTCTTACCAATCAATTCCTTTATGATAGTTGGGTCCATTAAAAAACTGGATCTCCTCAAAAGTGGATGGACTTGGGAAGTTACTGGTGACAGCTGGATGCATGGTCAAGAAGAAATGCACAGCTGTTGTGCCTGCAACAGGAACAAGATAGCAGGAACTACTCACACATGATGTTTGGCTGAATTAAAAGCTTTATCTACACTGCAAAGTGTAGACCCCCAGTGGACACACTCCTGCCATATATGGCTAACCCACTCCTCACGCAGGCTACAACAGCAGAGGCACCAAACACTTTGAGACTGAGCATGGCTCAATAGTTCAGTCCCAGACTTCAACTCATGCAACTGATTTAAGTCACTTTGGTAGCACAACTGTCATCCGTGTAAGCTACGTTGAAGCAGTTGGGCTGTTCCCACTCTTCTCCTCTCAGTAGTGCAGCCACACTGCTATGTGGCAGAACTCATACCTGCCAACCAGAAGGTGACATGGGCACTGCAGGACAATGTCACACATTCGGGGGGAGGAGATGCACTGGGGACATTAATTTCCTCATATGGAAATTCAGCTAGAGATAGCATGGCCTGAATCTGCTGTGAATGTTTTCCCTTTACCCAACCAAGCCTGATAATCCTGCTTTGCCCCCAGCTGTAGGGCTTCCACAGGTCAATAAATCAGATGCCAGGACAAGGTTTTCTTACTGTGCAGTTGCAAGCAGCCTGGGCCACGATCCAGAGGACCCATGCTGCACACACATCAACAGAGCTTCACAGTGACACAAGCCAGAGACAACAGTTTGCCTAGGACGAGTCTTTTGCTGTAGGCCAGGATCACCATTTGCTGGGCTGGTGCCTGCTGCTTCACTGCACTACAGAGAAAGCCAAGGTCTGAAGACCTGGCTTTGGCTGAAGAGATTTTGCTCTCTTCAGGCTGGAAGGGACTCCTCAGGACAGTAAACACTGTTGTGTCACTGCCAACCACAATGCTGCAGCAGTTAAGAGGTGGTGACAGAGGTCAGACAAAAGAGGATCTCAGCCTCTTACTGACAGTGACATGGAGTACGCAGTGGGTACACAGATCTGTCACAATAAAGGCACCAGGGGACATTCACTGTAACCTTTGCTAAGCGTGTGTTTAGTCCCGCTGACAGCTTATGTCTTGTGACAAACTAAGAAAGGTCACAGTTTCTCTGAGCTTGGGTGGAAAAGCCAGAACACAACTCTGCCGGTAGGGTTTTTCCCTGCAAATAAGGACTGGTGCTAAGAAAGTGTCAAGTCTTGAAGCAACAGACTTGCCAGATTTTGTTTAGAACAAATTCTAGAACAGATTCTCTGAAATGTCCTCTGTGGACATTTGGCAGATTGTATGAAGAGCAGCAATATAGATCTACAACACAGACCTTTCCAGCTCCCCTCTCTGGAGGAATAAAATGAAAGATGCAATCTATTTTTAGATAAAGCTTTCACATTACCAGTTTTCTGAGGTCCCACAATGAGGAACTTGGGGAGTCGATCACATGTTTTCTCTTTGGACCAGATATCCTTGTGCCTCTTATCATCACAGGGATTCTGCAGCGTAAGTGATGGGATTAAGCATTAGCACAGGAGCTAATGAAAAGGGGAGGAGAAGCTGGAAGGCAGTCCTCCAGTTGTTAGCATAGGAGGAACACTTCACAGACACACTGCTGCTCTGCCAAGCAGCGAGTTAGATAAAAGCAGGAGGGAACATTTTTCAAAAGCCCAATGCAACCCAGAAGCCAAAGTCCCTCCGAGAGCATTAACCACAGGACTTGCCCTGTGTAGCCACACTGGGCTGGGCCACCATAATAGTACAGCTCAGCATCTGTGAACTGCTGGATGGCGGACAACTCTATCACCTTCAGTTAATTTCATCTGCTCATTATCAGGCAGAGAGCTGCTGCTCTGGGACAAAATGGAATAAACATGTTTTTATTTAATGAACATGAATTCTGTGGTGTGAAATTACTTTAAGATTAATCACGTTAACATGCCTGCAAGCTCTTCCAGCAACAAACAGTTATTCCTCATACACTTAGCATTTCACTGCACTTTGCCCTATTGAAGCTTTTTAATGACCCAAATGTCTACAGCTCTCTTTCCAGTCATCTTCACCAGCCATCCCTGTCCCTAAGCTCACACCATTACCCCCATCCCTTCCGCTTTATAATTTGCCCCTTGCAGCCTGAAGCCACAAAGGTTAAACCTAAAACCTTCATGCATTACCACTGTGTGCTCTGGATCAGCAGTTTAAATATGGAACATAGCTCTAGGAAAACCAGTAGGAGCACTTAAAACAGTTTTCTCACCTGCCACAAGGGATTCTTCTCCTGAGGAAAGATTTCAAAGTACTTCTTTGCAAGCTGGACTGGGGGCAGTGTCTGCAGGCGAAGGTTGGTCCAGCACTGCACAAACTTGACCAGGCTCTCAAAAGTGTACAGTCCCAGGCGGTCATTCCCATAGTTAGACAGGTGGGTCATGAAGATGCTGATCTGAAAATAAGGACACGGAAAACTGCTGAATCAGGTAACAGTATAGTCTCCTCCTGACTTGACTGTACTGTCAAGGAAGAGGCTATTCACACCTCAAACTGCCCCGGCGGTCTGGGTTGACAAACATGCATCTGCCAGCGTACAGCAAGCACTGTGCTGATGAAAAACAGAAGAAATTTTGTGCTTACAGAGCAGCAGAAACTAAGGAGAAGAGGGACATGCATTTCTCAGCAACCCCTGGGAATGATGGTAGAGGCTGAGCCCTGTCTGTGAGTCCTGAATAAGCTCAAAATCCCACTCTAGTGGCTCTGGGACACTGAGGGGAAACAAAGGTTAATCAGCCACTCTCTGCTACACTAAAATTTCCAAAGCCTGTTTTATCGTAGAACCATATCATGGAATGGCCTGGGTTGAAAAGGACCATAATGATCATCTAGTTTCAACCCCTCTGCTATTTGCAGGGTCACCTGGAAGAATGGGAGCTTCCCTGCCTCTCTCCAAGCACCCACTGCTGAACCCTGATGGTGCCAGGTGATATCAGCAGCAACAAAACACTGCACTGGCAGTGAGAAGGAGTAGCCTTCCCTCTCACAATAGGGAAAAGAAGGAAGGAGAATACAGATGGCACTGGATGAATACATTTGCTGGCAGTCCACATGCCTGAATTCAGTCTTCTGCACAGTGGCACCATGGAATGGTCTTAGTGCAGCTGGAGGTACTTCTGGTAATTTGTGCCAAACCTTTCCCAAGGCACTGGAAATTAATATTATCCTACCCTACCTTTGAATAGGCAAAGCAAACAGCAAACAGTGGTAGCATTACCACACAAAGAAACTGAGCAGAGTTAAAGATTTATCACATTTGCCTGCCTGTGAATCTTCTACTTCTGGTTCCCCACTGAGCTGATGGAGCAGCCCTGCCAGGCAGGTTCTGGCACCTACACTTCAAGTGATTGCACTTGGTGCTGCTATGTAAAAAGGATGTGCTGCAGGATTGAGTCCAGAGAGTGGTGGTCAGTGGCTCAATGCCTGGATGGAGATCAGTGATGAGTGGTGTCCCTCACAGGTCAGTGCTGGGACCGACACTCTTTAATATCATCGTCAGTGACATTGACAGTGGGGTTGAGTGCACCCTCAGCAAGTTTGCCGATGAGACCAAGCTGTGGGATGCAGTGGGCACACAAGAGGGACAGGATGCCATCAAGAGGCACCTGGACAGACTTGAGGAGTGGGCCCAGGAGAACCTCAGGAGGTTCAACAAATCCAAGTGCAAAATCTTGCACCTGGGTCGAGGCAACCCTCATTATCAATACAAGCTGAGGGATGAAAGGATGGAGCACAGCCCTACTGAAAAGGACCTGGGGATACTGGCAGGTAGTAAACTGGACATGAGCCAGCAATGTCTCCTCACAGCCCAGAAAGCCAACCATAACCTGGACTGCATCAAAAGAAGTGTAGCCAGCAAGGAGACGGAGGTGATCCTGCTCCTCTACTGTGCACTGGTGAGGCCTCACCTGGAGTACTGTGTCCAGATGTGGAGTCCTCAGCACAGGAGAGACATGGATCTGTTGGAGTGCATCCAGAGGAGGGCCACAAAAATGATCAAAGGGATGAAACACCTCTCCTATAAGGACAGGCTGAGAGAGCTGGGGCTGTTCAGCCTGGAGAAGAGAAGGCTGTGATGTGACTTGATAGCGGCCTTTTAGTATCTAAAGGGAAGCTACAGGAAAGAAAGGGACAGACTCTTCAGCAGGATCTGTGCTGATATTACAAGGGGAAATGGCTTCAAGCTTAAAGAAGGTAGATTTAGGTTGGATATAAGGAAAAAATCTTTTACCAGGGGAGTGGTGAAACACTGGAACAGGTTGCCCAGAGGTGTGGTTGATGCCCCATCTCTGGAGGCTGTCAAAGTGAGGCTGGATCAAGCCCTGTGCAACCTGATCGAGCTGTGCATGTCCCTGTTCACTGCAGGGGAGTTGGGACTAGATGACCTTTAAAGGTCTCTACCAATTCTAAGGATTCTATTATTCTTTGATTCTAAATACAATACAGCAAAACACAGAAAGATGTGGGCCACATCGTGGAGAAAATCAGAAGGCAAAAGGATGTGTACCATGTTGTTCTTTTGCCAATTTCTGACAAACACCAGGAAGATGGTGTGACAGCAAAAGGTGGCTCATCCCTTTGATTTGCTGGTGAAACACTTAGAGAAAAAATTTGCTGCAAAAAGTGGCTTTCTCGCTGGCATAATCCAAGCAGGGAGGACACAGGTCACTACCTGGGACACTTGCAGGGTTTTCATAATTAAAAAATGGTTTGCATGTGACCAAGGCTAGCAACCATGTCTCAAGACTGACTGTGTTCAGTAAAATATTTATGCCAACCATGCTCACACAAGCAATGCTGTCATTTGCAGAATCTCCATCAACATGGCTTACAAGAAGATAAGACAAGCCCAACCATTTCCCTGTGTTTCTGAGCGTGCAGTCGTACCCTGTAACATATGCACTGGTAAACAAGGCTTGGAAGCTTACAGTGCATTGCCACAGCTATTGTTAGCAAAACAGCTCCAAGTATTACTCCTGACATAACCTACATTCAGTTTCTGTTTCTTTCACTCTCCCATCCACAGTCAGTAACACATAGGACTAGCTCAATGGTCACACAGCCCTCCTCTCTCACTCCCTTCCAGAATCAACGGCATGGAAATGATCAGAAAGATGTCCTTTGCTTCTGGGAAACAGACTGGGCACAAGGCAGCCTGTCCGTTAAACATCAACAACTATTCTCTTTACTGACATCAGACCTTGTTCACTAGTCAGAAGATCAAACATCATCTGTTTGCACTGTGGAGTTAATCACATGCACACAGGCTTGGAGACTCCTGCTTATGTATATCCACTCAAAGAGAGCTGGAAGCACCAGAAAGGATTGAGAGACTGGTCCAAGTCTGCTGCGGATCACTGCTGGGGCTGCAGGGCTGGCCAGCTTTCTATCAACTCTCTGAGATGGCTCTATCAGAGTGGGAGGAATACAAGAGTCTGAATCACTGTGCAACGAATGAAAAGGAGCTTAAAGCACGGTCTTCCACTGCTGACAGAGAGAGGAATGCTGCACTGCCAAAAGGAAGGGAAACTGTAAACATACGAAATGTCTGAAGGCAGCTGAGTTTTCAAAGTCAAAGAGCCAACAGTGTAACTGGCAAGTAAGCCAATCCTGTACCAGAGCACAATCTTCCCAAGCATTTTTGGATCATAAATCGCTCTCAGCTGCCTCAATGCTCACATGCTTTTCAGTAAATTTTAACGGATGGATCTACAAACTAAGTTTTAAAAAATTTCTTGACACAGCCTTCTAGACCAGCAATGATCTCTCAATTAGTCTGGCAACTGGTTTTCCAAGAGAGATCTAGAGCTTTTAAGTTTTGCAGTTTCTTTAAAATCTGGCTATTATAAAGTAGGACAAGGTGGAATAAACTCTACATATGGGAACAGAGATCCAGAAAAGCTTCACTTTCAATCTAACCAATGATGGCAAAGATCACTCAATATTTAAAGCCACGAATAGCTTTACTACAACCTGTGTGTGATGCACCCAAAATACATCGCAAGGATTTTTTCACTACCATGGTTCCATGGTTCTAGATTGGAGAAGCACAAAGCTCTAGGAAAAAAGAAAACAAAAAAAAAATTAAGCTCACTGAGAGAAGAAGTTTGATTTTCTGATTCACTGAGCCTCTGCAGCTCCAGCCAAAGGTGGCTAAAGCTCTGTATTCAGCCCTACAATCAAGATCCAAAGGAAGCAGGGAATGAAAGAAAATATAAGTACTCCATGGCTCACACCTAGTCAGAAACAAGCTGCTCTCTCTTGGACTGGCTTGCACAGGTTCTTACCCAAACTTGGGCACTGATGGAAAAAATATATAAGGGAGAAGTAAGAAGGCAGAAACTTGGAAATTCTAAGAAAAGACAAGATTAAGCACCAGGAATGGCTATGGAAGTAGACATTTCAAAAATCACTATCTAAACACGGTAAGGCAATGTTCATTCAGGTAAGTGGATGACAATAGGTGCCAAATCAGCTTTGGAAAGAAACAAATTCAGGAGCAGAATTGAGAAAGCTATCATACATAGAATCAGACAAAAAGGACAGCAGCCAATGAGAATGACAGTGAAGGAGTATGATCTACAGTTGGAGAGGGCTAAAGAGCTTAATCTCCTACCCGCTTAGGATTTTTTTTTTAATGACTGTTTTTGGAGGGTTTTTTTTGGTTGTTTTTTTCTTGTCTTTTGACACCTAGCACATCATCCCAGCTTCAATGGGAAGTGAGAAATATGTCATTTGCATTCCATTGCTAAAAATTGAGAAGGGGCTACACAGTGTTGAAGGTACTACAGTAGCTTGGTGTCTTGATGGAACCGATAAGCATTAAATGAGAAACAGCTGTGTCAGACACAGATATCCCAAAAATGCCTTAGGGTGACAGCTACATCACAAAAAACAGTGTACAGTATTTGCTTTCAGTGTATACATTCTGAAAGGATGGGAAGTACATTGCTTAAGAAAAGCCCAGAGAAAGCACTTATAATAAAAATTCATCAGTGAGCCTGAGGACGAGCCAACAAGAATCAGATGTGTGTGGGACAGAAGGCACCAAGGCACATCTCACTAATAATTCAAGAAGGTACAGCAGTGTAGGTAACACCCACTTCATTATGGGCCACACTCAGCACATCACCCTGGCTCATTTCTAGATGAGGACCATTGCACTTGCCAACACTCAATACTTCTTTCTTAGCAGTGAGTAAAGCAAAACAACCTTAAATAGCCACAACTTCCTTGGCCCTCTCCTTCACATCTCTTTAGCCACATGCTGAAGATATCCGCACTGCAATAAATTTTGGCACTGGATCACCCCTAGGATCCAGTCCACATCACGTGAATAAGCTGAGACACCCACACATTGATCCCCCTTGCAGATGAGCTTACTGGGTTCAGGAGCACTGTCAGGAAGAGTTCACCACCACGAATGCTCTTGTCCAATTCCTTTGAGCCACCAGGATATTCATTATAGAAGATAGTGTGAGTAAAAAGGCCACAGGTCTGTCGAGGCAGAACCTAACAATATAAAAGAAAAGTTAGGTAAGAGGCAGATGCAACAGAAATCTGTACATGGATGTGTCTAAACAGTACTATATAGATCAATATGAAGAGTAAGAGATATAAGTAACACAGTTTCAGAGCACTCTTTGATATTCCTCCCAGACATTTACTTAGCACAGCACTTAGCAAACAAATAAGTGAGTGGGACATAAATTTAATCTTGTCATGCTTAATTTCGCTCTCTGATCAGTACTGACCTCTGATTTCTACTAAGAAATAAAAAAAACCCACAAAAACTGTAGCCAAGATCCTTCTCTTTACTTCACTTAATAATTTTGAAATATGGATGATACTGAGATTTATGTTTTTGCTGCAGGTCATTAGAAGAGTGTCCCCTGGGAAGGACATGTGCACTGCTCAGGAGCCTGTGGGCTCTGCTCACCCAGCTGTGCTCACCATGATTCCATTATGGATGAATCCACGTCGGTACCGGGCAGGTCGCAGATGTGGGTATTCTTCTGTGCTTGTTACTTGGATGCTCCAAACAGACTTCCATGCCTCATAGAGTTGCGTGTGGACAGGATAAACCCCAGAATGATGGGGGGCTACAGCATAGCCTAAGTCTGTGGGAATCCCATGCTCCTGGAAGCAAAATACACATCTTGATCATCCAATACTTAACTATTATTCTTACTAAGGATCACTAAGCAACAGTTTCCAAGCTGGAGCCAAGAGGACAGAGTAAAAAGAAATCTCTCTGGACTGGGAACTTGCATTATGTACCTGTAGTAATAGGAAGGGCAATTCTGGACCAACAAGAATGTTCAGCACTTGCAACAGCTGCTGCAAGAACAGTCTTGTATCTTGCAGGTGTAACAAGTCAGATTAATTCAAAGCCTCAGGTCAGGCTCCTTGGTTACTACAAGTGAACTAATCAGTGCTGTTAAGTCACACATCTCACACCCACAATGCCTAGGTCTGAGTCACTGGAGCAGGAAAACAAAATTTCTTTAAATGACATAGAAGGGAAGAAGACAACAGCTGGGGTCTGCCTTGAAGACAGCAATTCAAAGAAAAGCAGGCATGAAACTAGTGGCTGTTGAGGCTGAAGATATAGGGCCCAGAGCTATACTAAAATTACAAGAGAGATCTGAATTTCATGGTTCTTAATTTCACTATGTGGTTCTGGTAACAATATGAATGATGACAGCTCTGCACTGGTGGTACACAATAAAACCAGAGCCCCTAAATGAAGCAACAGCCTTCCCTTCCCACTGCTAGCTTGTTTTATGTTAAATATGTGTAACTGTGTTCTGGGCTTTTTCTCTCTTAGTGAGAGACTACAATGTTACTTAAGCATGAAAAGAAAGAGATGAAATTGTTTCTATAATGCTGCAACTGTACTCTGAATCATTCCAACTCTGCATGTGTCATGGGAACATGAGACAGCAGCTTGCTATTCCCAAGGGGATTACTATCAACAGAACCAAACTAGGGGTGAAAAGGACACATCTTTTCAGACAAACACACACTATATTCAACTTTGCTGTAAGCATGAAGCAGACATTGTCTATAATGCAAGATGTTCAAGGTTTCCCTCCTCCTCTGCCAAAACCAGGGATTTTCCCCTGGACTTCCTAGATAAAAGACTCTTTCCAGCATTATCTGAGGAGGCCAGAGCCAGGACACAGAGCATTTTATACTACAGAGTAGATAACTTCCTACAAAACCACTGTGAATAAGGATTGAACAGGAAATGCCTTCTCACTGCCAGTTCATACAATAATTGGATTTGGAAGGTAATGCTACAACAAGTTCACACCTCAGCAAACTAGAGCCCTGGGATTTGCACCCTGGAATGTGGTGAAGCTGCCTGGGGCCATGCAGGTGCCAGGAAATACTGCACAGACAGGCATGAGAATTCTGTTTCTTGCCTGAAGATAGCAGGAGGCATGCACCAGTTTAAACTTTTAGGGCTGGCTTTCTGCTGTGTTACTTGGCTAGTAATATTTGTCTACAGCAGGGTTTGAACAGCTTTTCCAAGGGAAGAATGCTTTAGGATTAGTACTGTAAAGGAATGTGATACCCCTTACCACAGCAAACTGTTTGTTAAGTTTCATCTGCTCAGCCAGTACAGTGACATTGTGGAAAAGATGAGGCTGCATGTGACTCCACATGTGAGGGAACCACCAGAACTCCTTCCTATGTTTGAGTAGCATGTCGTCGCCTTCATCTTCTTCATCTGTACCTACAGAGAGCAGACAAGGAGATGCAAAAACACGAAGTAGAAGAAGGGCTCAATGTTTCTAAGCAGTTGTTCCAAGAGAGGATCAAGCTCTGAGTAATGTTACACAGACATGCACACGCACAAAGAGTAAGGTAGGGAGCTGACAGAAGTTGCAAGTGGTAAAAGACATACATCACTTCTGCCATGAGCCACAAGAGAACTACATGAGAATGTGCCCTGCATATTGTCAGGGTACCATGAAGCTCCTGCAAACATGTGGGCCATATGCAGGTGCTGGGACAAAGGGGTGCCAGAGGCTTACCTGTGTGGTAGAATTTCCCTGAGAAGCCCAGGTTGAAGGTGAAATTTGGGACTAAAGTTCTCAGCTTATTCTGGGTGCTCAGTAAAGCCTGTTTGAATGAAAGGAAAAAGAAATGTTCCCACTCAGTTGTTCTGCAAGATTCCTCTGCTCTGCTGGTGCCAGCTCAGTCTGAAGAAGTGTCACAGGAGATGGAGCTAAGGCACTGTTACCTGTGGAGTGACGAAGCAAGGGTTCCCACACAGAGCCTTTATGTGAAGTACCACCTTGCCTTACTGAATGATGCTGCTTTAAAAACACAGTCACATCCATCACTCATACATCCTCTCCTCCTCACTGTAAAGCACCCACAGTGCCTGTGCTGAGGCAAAGGGACAAATCTCACCTCCAAGCAACAGCTCCCTTAGTCTTCCCAGGATCAACCTCAACACTCCCTTCCCCTCCCTGTCAGCTGGGACCTTTTACCTTTCTCCAAGTCTATGGTTTAAAGAAAAGCAAGATAGAGCTGGACATGGTGCACAGAGGAAAAGAATTCAGCTGTATCACAAACAGTAACTAAGTATTCCAAGGCAAGCATTCAAAGAGGAAAGGTGGATTTACATATACTCCACGTAAGGAGTCCTGCAATGACAGGGAGGTACCTCTGGCTGGAAATTTTCCTGGATTCTGGAAAAAACCTGGGCAATCTGACACTCACAGTCATGATTTATCCTACAGGTTCTCTCTTCCTTGCCTTCAGCTCTGAATTTACAAATTGCTATAGCCTAAGGGAAGGAGCCTTGTGCCACAACCCCAAGGTCCAGCAGCAGACAGCAGACAGACTTGACAGAAAAAAAGCTCCTCAGTATGCCATGAGTAAGATATACACTAATTCCAGTCAAATTTCTTGTTAGAAAACAGTGAAAATCAAAGCCCTGAAGTGCATCCTCTGCTACTACCTCTATGCTGGGAGAAGTGTCACTGATGGAGCCCCCTATGGGAACAGTTCCTGATCAAAGAGGGACTTGGCAGGAGGGCTGTTGGCAGGTGACAGAGACGGTCCTGTCCCCAGAGTTATTTACATTTTAATAGTCTTTCTAAGAAAGCAGTTCAGCAGTGAATGCACCAATGTGATGACCTTTAACACCAGCCTGGGATAAATCCTCTACAGGCATCGTTTAGGCACACTGCCCCTTAGGTACTGGGAAGTGCTTTGACAAATGCCAACTCTGCTGAGCAACTAGCTTTGTCACATGCCACTGAGGGTATCCTGAATTAGCCACTGCTGTTACTAATATTTCAAAATAGTGTTGACCAAACACTGACCATCATATTAACTTAAAGACAACGACTTAAGTAACACAACCACCCAACTCTTTTATATACATCTTGGAGAGAGGTGATTAGTGGACTAAACTGAGACTTTTTTTTATCCCAAGACAAGCAGCCCCCAACCTATTCATCTCACACACGGCAAGGTGGAAAGACCAGACAGTTTATTCCTACAGTGTTGAAGACACTCCCCATGCTTTCCAATGCCTCCAAATAACAAAGCTTTCAAGAAACACTTAACTGCTCATTCCCCATCTCCACACACACATACAACAGCAAGAACAAATTTCTAACAGAGATCCCAGCTCCTCCATGACCACATGCCTACCACACCTTTATCCCAGCTCCCACTCAAAGGTGATATTTTGAGAGATGTATGGCATGACATCTCCAGAAGCCGCTACATATGCAAGCAGGGCTTAACAAGGTGACACGCCAGCAGCACTGATGGCTGAAACCTTTTTTGCTGCACAAGTTCCGGAATAGGCAACAGGAAATCGAGTTCCCTTCACATAAGGCACAGGGACTTATCCCTTAGCACGGAGCACTGCCTAAGAGCTGTGCATCTCTCTCCAGAGAAAAGCCTGTTTACCCAGCTAGGTGACATCACCACTCCCAGCATGGAATCAGCACTTGGAGCACTTAGGTAGGAAAGTGCCACTTCCTCATACTGCCCCCAGAGCTGTCCCACACCTTTCCACTTCTCTCTGCTGCCCTGAAAGGCACATCCACTTCCTCAAGCTTGAGTGGGAAGGTAGAGGGAGGAAAGACAGCAGCTAAGAGGCTTAGCATTTCTCTGTGCTGAGGGAGATTTAAAGCCTGGCTGGGGTTACCATGACAACACATCTGTCTGATGATAAATCCCCAAAAGCTGCGCTCTGGCAGGCAGCAATCCTTTGTGGCTGAGGAGGGACCCAGGGGAAGTCCATGGGGGCCCCAGCAATTCTGAGACTGCGGAGCCCCGTGGAGCCTAGCAGAGCCCTGCCTTCCTGAAGGGTTTATTGCTCATCATGCGCCATCCCTGCACTGATGCTCGGTCTTTCTCACAGCTGTAAGGTGGCACAGTGTATGTCTGAATAAATGCCTTTCACCTGCACAGGATCAAAGAGGTAAAGTGCCAAGCAAAATATTTGGAGATTCATTCAAAAAAAAAACCAACCACCTATCATCCGCTGTTCCCTGGCATATGGGTTCCAAGTGATCCAAGGCAAAACAATACAGCTGTGGGAGTGGGCTGGGAAGATGGTGTTTCTCACTTGACACCCCTGCACTCTGTTTCTCTTTCACTTAACTAGCCAGATGCAAGCAGATCTTCAAGTCCATATTTAAGGAATTTCACTGGACGCGGAGCTTGTATCAGAGCTGTTCCCCATCTCCATAAAGAAACGTTTCTTACCTTAGAAAATCACTCTTCAGAAATTTCTATTTTCTAACTGGTTTCCTTTCCAAAAATCCTTCCAAGATGTATGCCTGTCTATGAGCCAGCCTTAAAGGCCTCTTCCCTATCTCTGCTTTCTACTAGAAGCTCAGCAAGGCTCATCCCAGAAGGAAAAGATGGAGTGTCCAACAGAACCCTGTGAGAGCTCAGAATGACTTCATGCTTGTCACAGTCCACCAAAAGTCTATCATCTAAGCATCACATTAATACAGAATTCAACTTTCACATCACTCTGCTTTTTTAGCTATGAATATACATATTTTTTAATCTTCTAAAAGCTTCTGCAGTGATTTTAGCTGCTTCACACAAACCCTGAATATTATCTCCTCTATCTGAGGTATCTCTAAAAAAGCAGCAAAAGAAATGTGGGAAACAAGACTGAAAGGTGGATGCTAGGATGAGAGGATACCATAAGGTTTGGAAAATCTCAGACAAATGATAAAGAACATAATAAATACTTTTGCAAAGTATACTGGAAGCATCCAAAGCACTGCTGCAGAAACACCTCCTTCAGTTGAACGGCCCATCACAGAGCAGCACATTCTCAAAAGGATCTTCTGCAGTTTTCTCATTCCTGGTGGTAGCACTGGCATAGCTCAGAACAGTGCTGTCAAAAGAGAAAGCACTCAGTGCTTGTATTCCCGCCTCCCCTACAATGCCAGAATCAGGCAGTTAGAATTGCTGGGTATTTTGATTTCAGCTAAGATCATCATATGCAATTTAGAAAGGCAAGAGCTGATTGATAGCTGTCCTTACTAGACTCTCTTCCACCCTCACCATTCAATAACCCAAAGTCCTCAATTTTCACTTAACTTGCTCTCAGAATCAGGAGCAATGATTGCTTGCTATTTATGCCCTTCTAGAGATTACCACCAGAGAGGCAAAAACTCATCTGCTTAATCTTCTTTCCTCATACCTAAAGCAGACCAGGAAGGATCACAAAAGCCAGATCCTTTCTGCATTAGTCTTTGTTGGCCAGTTCCATGGAGGTTTGGTAAATTCAGAGGATTATGATTTTACAAGAGACTGAATGTGGACTTGTTGATAAGAGAAAGGATTCTCTGAGATTTTGTTTTGTTAATTATGTGCAGTTCAATCCCTGGTGAACTTTACAAGGGAAAAACATTTTCTTTGAGCAGTTCCCAAGTGCTTTGCTTCAGTAGAGGACTGCAAGTTCTTGCTCCAGCCCTTCAGCAGAAACAGGAACTCAAGGGGTGAGCATCTTTAAAGTAAAAACAAACAAGAATCCTTTTTTTTCTTTTTAAAGATAAAAAGCTAACCCAGTCCCCCTCTAAATATCACAAATAAAAACATCTCTCATCTCATGCAAGACATCTACCATAGGCACGCATGCATTCAATCAAATTATATCCAGCATTTCCCTTCAGTAGTCATTTTGTCTGGGAAGCTGTTTGAACGTGGATCCGCACATGGCAAACAAGCTCACTGGGATAGCAGTCAATTTTATACCTTCACACAACATCCAATCTTCAAACCACCACCCCGACCACTGTAATCTAAGCTTTGAGATAAGGAACTGTGTGTTGAGATAGCAGCCTTGAAACACAGCTTTTATATAAAAGGCCAAAGAAAATGCCAGCTGTTTCGTCACTATTATATTCCCCTCTCCCTACAGCGAGAGGCTATCAACAAATCCATGTTGTTATTTCTCGCTTTTAAAAAATAAAAATTCATTAACCTCTCATGGCTCTGCAATCAGAGAACTTCTTTTAAATGGATAAATCTGGGCTTTATCTGCTTTGCCTGAGATTCTCTGCTTACTGATCGCAGATTATTCCTCCATTTCACCGTTAAAACCCAAACAAAGCATCTTTTGGAATTATCATGTCTGGGTTTGCTTTTATCATCACTGGAACAGCCTTCGCCTCCAAAAGCTTTGGTCAACTATCCTCTGTTTTCTCACACTGGACTGTAACTTGCTCAGACAACACAGAACTGGGAATCTCCACGAGTTTGAACCAGAAGGTGCAAGACAGGACTGCGATCACTCAGAAAATACACTTTCAGAGCATTTCAGTATCTCAAAACAAAGGGATACTGCAGTGAAATGAAGAAAAAGCATATTCTTTCAAGCAGTGTTGCATACAATTCTTCTTTTTTTTGATAACACCCAGTTAGTCATGATCAAGGTTGGCTGTAAAGGATTATTAAAGAATTGAGCAAGTAAAATAAACAATGGTATGCACTTAGAGCTGCTTCAAATATGCAGCTTGAATGAATTAAAAAGATAAAACTAGCTCTAAAGAGCAGATCCTGATCTAAACTTGGCATCAGAACCATGATTTAAAATTTCACACCTGAAAAAACCGAGACGAGCTGAAAGATGCATCCTGCATGGATGCATACAAAACCTAAGAAGTGCTAAGACTCCCAGTGAGGAGGGAGGGTGCTCCTAGAAACATGTTAAGAATTAGGTTTAGTTCATGTGAGGGGATACACACGTGGCAAATTACTTTGTTTTATATCTTTGCCCCAGATATTCTCTAACTTTGGTTGAAAGAACATATTGCCCTTCATTTCAGCATGTTTCCAAAACAACTTTAAGGCAGCTGCCATCATAGGCTTTCTGCCATCTTCGCTGGTACTCAGCCTTTCCCTTACAGCTTTTTTACATGTTTCAACATCGGCTTACTCCCTATGTAAAAAAGGAGATAGGACAGACCATCACAGACATCCTCTTTTTAAATTCAGAGTTGCCAGATCCTACAAAGCACATGCTCGATTTAAACCTGAAAAAAACTTGTTGAGAGTATTGCATACTGTGCCTCGGCATCTCTGCAGGTTACTTCTCTGTGTTTAAGATGAGAAAAATTGTAGCAATCAACTCCTTCACTCAAATTAAATGCAATCTTGACATTCCTGGCCTACCGTGCACAAGAGAATTTCATCTGGGGCCTATGATTTTCTGGGGATTTTACCTCTACATCAGACACTTTCATGCGAGTGCCCTCTTTTCCCACAAATATATCATCTATGTCGACGAGGATATAGCGATCAAGTGTGAGACACAGGCGCTTGCCAGTCAGGTAGGCAATGGCATCCACGAAAATCAGTTTGTGCAGCCAGAAATTGAGGTTATTGCCAAAGAGAACCCGCTGGATCCCGTCATGCAGACCCAGATCCTGCACCACCGTGGCATGCAATGCTTTGTGGGTGGCCAGGTGAGGAATGGACTCCGAGGACTTCGTGCTGGCCAACAGCACTGGTTCGTAGGTGCTGTGGTTTGACTGGAATACAGTCCAGTCATCACCAGGCAGGGGACCCTGCTCCACCTCATTAGCCCGTGTAACATAGAGCAGAGGAGCACTGGGGTTGATGTGATAGTCCCGCAGCCCCAAGTTGGAATGTAGGAAAAGGGGGAAACCCTTGAGCTGTGCACTGAGTAGGCTGTTCTCGTTGGCTTTGAAAAAGCCTATGATCCCCACTCCGTACTCTACACAGTATTTGTCCAGCAGCTCTCGGTTCCAAGCGTCTAGATTCACATATTTGAGGATATTCTCATAGATAATAAGAGCATAGCGTCCCCTATCTTTGTCTGTCAACGTTGGCATATCCCCTTTACCAGGGGCGATCTCTGTCCTGTATTTAAACCGGCTGGATTCCAGGATAGCCACTATTTCCTGCCCCAGCTGGGAGTAGATGCTTTCTACAAAGACTAGCACCACAGGATCCGTGCGAGAGGTGTCCACAGATTTTGTAAGCCTCCAGCTGGCTTGCGGGGGGATTGAGATGCGGTGCTGGTTGCTGCAGTCACTGAAGGGTAGGGGTGGTGGCTCCTTGATTTTGGGACTGTTCGTGACGTAGTAAGCCAGGATGCACATGGAGATCAGGCTGAAGGCAATGAGCAGCAGGATCAACCTGTGGAGCTCTAGCTGTCGCACATGCCGCACTACTTTCCACAACTGAATCATGGTGAGGCGGGCTGCCCACCCCCTCCTCACACCCTGCAGCCACGTCGCTCTTCAAATCTCCAGTGCCACCACGGCAGTACCCAGCAGCAGCTTTCAAAAAAGCAACAGCAGCTGCGGGGAGAGACAAAGCAAAAGCAAACAGCTACCAGGCTAGACTCCCAGGGATGTGCCATTTATCTCAAGTAACCATGGCCCTCAATTCCCATCGCTCTTTTGTGTGCTTCCTCCTGTTCCTCTTCTCTCACTCAGAAAGTCTTTTGGAGGAGGGGGGTTTCCTGAGTGTTGTCTCCAACAGCAAATCAGTCTGTCATCCTGTGCACAAGCACTTTCAGCTCAGCCTTCCCAGGTGTTCTGTTTCTCATTTAGCAATTTTGCATTCACATGATGGCACCGTCTCTTTGCATCCTGCAATTTAAAAAGAAAAAGTCAATTTTTAGTATGAATTCATGGCATTTAATGGCTTTGAAACGAAATGGCAGGACCAGCAGGTGCTAGGTGGGCAATATTGCTAGCCTGCTCCCTCGGAAATGACACACAAGCTTTGTACAGGAGCTTGGCAGAGCTGCAGAACCACCATTGCATCCTTTGGAAGAGAGATCCTGGCAGTGTGCAGGGATGCAAGACTCACCCTGGGGGAGATTCTCACACTTCACAGCAAACAGAGCGGGGGAATCTAGCCTTCCCTCACTCCCCCCTTTATGCCACTGAACACGATATAAAAATGCTTTTATTCTAGAGTTGGTTTCCATACAGACAGAAGGACAGAGCCTCGCAGTGCCTTTCTTGTCCTGTTCTATACTAACAACAATATGTTGGCTCCTTGCCAGTGACTTCATGGGACCTTGCGATATGGATGTACAGAACTCAGCAGGCTGCTTCAAATTTCTGCCACCTCTCCTGTTCTGCAGCTCCTGATTTCCTTGGTTCTCACCCCTGTCTACAAGGCAGTCTCACTTCTGGGAACTCATGTTCTTCCAAGGCTCCTGAAACGCTGCTCCATGAAGGCAGCATGCCTTGGGCATCACTGGAGACAGAGGGCATGAGCCACCCCTGCACTGCGTGGTTCATCGCTGCCAACTCGTTCATACACAGTTGAAGAAGAAACACCTCTTGAAACCTTCCTCACTTTCTCTCATATGCCACTCGTGTGAAGGCTTCATGTCGTGAAGCTCCCTCACCTCCTGTGTTGTGTTTATGACAACAGACTATTTCACCGTATGTTGTTATTTTTCCAGGATAAAATGCTCAGTAAAGCCAACCACACCAACCCATCTAAAACACAAACACCAGGGAAAGTAACTACACAGCCTCTCGGTTTAAAAATTATATTAAACCACTGTGTAGGTTTATCTCCCTTACCAGAAATGGGACCGCCTACGGCAACAACACGAGCGTGGATACCGGCATATTTTTGGGGAGCACCTGCTGCCCATCTGAGCACAGCAGGAACACCCTGAAAACCACATGCTGCTCACCCAGTCGTGCTCACAATGAGCCTTCCGTTGCAGTTAAAAACCTCTCTCAAAATCCTTCTTGTGCACCCACACTCCTGCAGATGCGCTCCACCACATTCAGCCCTTCTAACCACCTACGCGGCTGGCGCAGCTCTAACACCAGGAGGCACAAGAGCAACAACAACAAAAGTACTAACAAAACAGTTCATCATCCCTACATTCCACCCATTTTTAAGCCTGTTGTTATCATCTGATAAATAACATTAGAAGATTTTGCATGAGCTTAAGACAGACATAAGGGCTTTTATATCGTAAGTGAGGGTTTTAACAACCAGCTCCACCAGAAAAGAAACCACTTGTGAGACAGATGCTTATTTTGTTACGTGTATTACTAAACAGAACTAAACAGAAAAAAAATCCTTCTGAGTCAGGGAAAAGATCAGCACGTAGATGAGGCCAAAAGTCCACTCCAAAGATTCCCACCAGGCTTCTTTTCCACACTGCTGGTATAGCTTGAAGTAGAGATTAAAAAAAAAAAAAAAAAAAAAAAAGAGCAGCAGATTTTATACAAAAAGATATTGATAATTTTGTAACAGTGAATGGAAAATAAAGTGCTCTTCATACAAGCCTTATAATGATCATTAAGTATTATCCAAAACAAAGTCTGGCTTGTTTAGTGCACAACAAAAGCCAGCCCCTGTGAGGAACCACAGTCTGCAAATATAAAGTATATCGCGCTCCACATTCTGTTGGAGAACCTGAGACAGCAAATCTTGTTGAAGGTCACACTGCAAGGCAGCAGATGAATCAAGATTAAAGAAAAACAACACTTTTTTCCAGACTCCAACTGGATGAAGCCTGCATGCCCAAATGGCCCTCTCTCATGACAGGGCTGGCTTTGGAAGCCCAGCTCAGCTACTGACAATAAGCTGCGCTTGCTTCAAGGCAGACAATTGATCATCTTTCTGTTCTGCCTCTATATACTGTTAAATTTTTACTGGAAAAAGGACAAGAGGAGGAGAAATTACCAGGGGAGGAATGACAAGTGGAAGTCAAATGGATTTTTTTATTTTCTTCTCTTTTTTTTTTTTTTTTGTGGGGGGGGGGGGGGGAGTATGTTATTGAAATGATAACTCAACACATGACCCCCTGGCATAGAATGCAGAATGTAGCTCGTAATTCCATTTTGAGTCAATAAGGACTGCCAGTGTGGCAAATGAGTATCCAAAAACACGTGCCACCTGTCAGAAGCAAATGGGTGAACAGCCTTTGGACCACCACATCAAGCCCTGCCCACCCCATTGCCTCTACATAGAAGGCACTGATGTTACTATCTTTACCTGGCACTAGAGCTCCTAGGACGTTTTCACTGCAGAGGTGGTGGCAAAGACAGGCAGAATTCAGCAAAGCAGACACAGGTTAGAGAGAACCACATAATAAATACCGCATCTTTTTATTAGGTGAATTCCATATAAGACACGCCAAATAAACAGCTCCAGGCACATCAGTTGTGAAGTAAAGCAGCCTTCATTCTAATCCTGCACCATAAATCCATACAAAATACTCCACTCTGAGTCTGACATTCTCAATTTTGCCTGAGAAGACTGAAAATTGCAAGTCAGCGTCTTCCCAAACAGCTCACATCCTTTTGGTTTTTGATCCCTTTAGATGCAATAGAATATTTAGACTATTTGGGATTCCCTGATATATCCACGATCTTCATGTCTTAGACAAAATGGAGTTTTTACAGACAAAAATAACGTGAAGAGGGACTTGGAAACTCAATAGTCTGTGTGTTGCCTGCAGAAATTTCCAAGCAAGTGCCTTCTGGTGGAACTCACAATCTAAGCACCACTGTAACAGTGAGAACACGAAGCATACTGATCTGTGCCAAAGCCTGGCAAAGTAATACATTACTTTTATGATTCTAGCCCCAAAGTGTCAACCTGAAGAGCACCTTCTCTGGTTCACTCACTCACCTCTCCCACTTCATTTTTAGTGTTTTGCAAAGAGCTGTAGCTTCAAATTTCAGTTTAAATATGAAAATCACAAGACAGCTGGATTATTCACAGACTCATAGAATCACAGAATCACTCAGGTTGGAAGGGACCTCAAAGATCATCAAGTCCAACTGAAGCCTAACCATAGTGCCCTAACTCTAACAGCCCTCCGATAAGGACAAAACTGGAGTTTTAAGCTGGCCACCACACCTGCAGTGCCCAACTGAGGGGCAAGAGAGAGAAGAAGCCCCTTTCTGGGCACTTGTGAATCACAGCAGTGTTTTGATAACAATGACTCCATTCAAGCCTCTAGCGAAGCTCCAAAACAAGCCCCCATTTGTTACATGGGTGAGCTCAAAAAATCAAAAAAAATCAAAAAATAAAAAATAAAAAAGCCTGTATCAGATTGCTGCTCAAGAATCTGTCAGCTCTGATCTCTTTAACAAGGCTTCACAGCCAGAGGGCATGCCAGCTGGCACAGCATGCCTTAAGCTCTTTGGGGACCACATTAGCTAGTTTAGGTTCAAAGAAAAAAAAAAAAGTTTTTTTTTTAAAAAAAACACCAACAAAAATACCTAGCAAAATTTATATTGAAAGGTAAGAGAGATGTCAGAAACCACTCACAACTCAAAATACAAAGCTCTGAAAAATCTACACCAAAATAAACAAACAAACCACCACCCACCACACTGAAAATTAATCCCTCTCAAAGGAAGAGAAAATACCTGGCTCCACTTTTGAGATCGAACTCCTTGGAATTCATCACCACAAAAACTTCAAGTTTAGAGGTAAGTTAAGGTTTGCTCCAAACTCTCTTACTGCCAGCTTACGAGCACTGTCTGAGTGCAAACTGCAGGAGGAGGCAGTCTGAAAGCACAGCAAGGATGCATTATTTTCTGGTGCACTGACACTGGCTCAGTAATCTCCCATCCTACCAGGAAAGCATCGCTATATCAGAGAGCATCGGCTCCATCATCAGCTACCTCGCAAATCACCAACATTAAGACAAACCCTTTATAAAACTTAGAAGCTCTGTTTCCTAGCGATATACAGCGCTAATGTGAAACATAAACCATTTAAAGAATTATCAGCTGCTAAACCACATGGCAACTGATGTGATGTGAAAGCAAGATGATAATCAGAATTGCGCGGTTTCAATATCTGATCTCCAGATATTTCCAGCACTCTGAATTATTGTGGGGATCGGTACAAAAACCCAGTACTCATCCAAAAGCAGAGACAAGAATATCCACATATTTTCTGGGGGCTGCTGGTACACTCGTGCACACTTATGCCAAGGCACAAGAAAGACAGTGGATGTCCTATGACACCTTTATCGAGAACTTCTGTCATTCAAGCTCCCTCCTAGCTGAGCCACAGAATGTTATACTATCCCCAAAACCAGTATAGTGAGTACATTTCCACAGCTTTTATTATTCAGAATATAACCCAACTTTCTGCACAGCGGCAGGATTTTGTCTTTACAACCTACAACAGCTCTAATTCAGAGGTCTTCCTTCAGCACTTCCTAGAGACAGCTGTTGCTTTGGGCACCAGAGGGACTACAGTAACTGAGTTACAAAGTAATCAGAGACAGAATTTGATCCATTTTCCAACCCATTCCATTTTAATGGTGTCATGATGACACAGAATTCCTCCCTTGCCTGCCTCCTCCTGGGACACTGCAACCTCTCCGTTAGCTGTAGTGATTACCCGTATGTCAGGCCTGCAGGTACTGCTCAGCTCTCTTGTGAATATGAAGAATCCAATAATGTCAGCAGAACACGGTGAGCCTTCAGAAAAATGAGGGGTGGCTGTATTCCACACACTGGATTAAAAAAATCCTTTGGAAGTTACAGCCGCATTGTAATGTAACTGCCAATCAAAGCTCATGTCTGGGCTCTGGGCGAGTGTTTCAGCTAGCACCCATTGCCAGTCAAATCCTGCAGCGAGACACTGCCCAAAGAATTCCAAACTCAGATCAAAGAGGCAAGAAACACCAATGGTGCCTGCTCTGCTCCTACAGACACACTCAGAGCCTCCAGGCAATGCTGTGCTCTGCTTAGATGAGTCCCCATGCAGGGACAGGCCTCTTCTTGTACAGACCTGCGGTAAGGAGGAAAGCTGCCAGCTGGCCAGCTGTCAGACTGATAGAAGACGTGTGCAATGAAGCAGTAATTACTTTTTTCTTTTAATTATCCCCAGACAGGTGCGCAACTTCACACCTCCTGCAAGAGCAACAAAATGCAGATCTGAATAAATTAAAAAAATAAACAAACGAAAAAAACCCACCCCCAAACCCAGAAAAAACTTCAGCCTTCAACGGTTGTTACCTACTTAACACAAACAGTATGCAGTCTGCCAGCTGCACGCATTCGCTGGAACCGAAAGGAAAGACTGGCACTGGAAGAGCTCACAGAAGGCTGTGCTTTCCACCAGCTGAGGGGATGTAACCGCTCTGCTCCTGCAATGCACCTGCTCACAGACTAGTACTTGCCTCAGAGATATCCAAAGGGGCAACCCTAATTCTTTATTTCATGCCCCACTAAAGTTCTAAGACCCAGCTATCAGTCTACCACAAAAAATGTCACCACTTTAATGGGCACTTTGCTTTCTGTCTGTTTTGTGTCTCTTCTGACAATCTGCATCTACACACTCTGTGCCCTTAATGCTTTTTCCAGAACAGGCAATGAGATGCCAGCCTTTGGCTGCTGGGGGATGGAAACCTACAGTTAGTGCAGCTTCAGAGCCTGCCACACAAAGGAGCACTCCAATCCCACCTAGGGGAGAAATGAATGTCAGTCACTCCAAATGGTGGGAACACACCATCTTCTCACCTCAGTGATCAACGACTTTGCTCTATCATGACAGAACATTTTCAATGCAACTGTGAGAACAGGAAACAAATGCAGTTCCTTCCACATGAGATATGGATACGGATCTAATTTCCACTCCCTCATGTGCCCTGCTTATCGCAATTCAGATAAACGACCCCGCTACTGAAAGCAGAATGTCTTCCCTGCTGTCTTCTCATCAGCAACTTAATCCAGTGAGGAAATATAGTCAAAGTGCAGCTAACACATGACAACTCAGATTTGAAATGTCTTAATATAGAAATGTACATTATGAAAGTTCATTTGCAATATGAAAGTAGCCTAGCCATTCTTCCTTTCAACTTCCTAATACTCGAAAAAATTCACCTCAATTAGCAAGACGCTGATCTACATTCAGTTGCTTCCTCCTGTCAGTTAACACATAGGAGCTAATCCTTTCCAGCCTATTTTATCTAGTAAAATATGACAGTAGGGAACAACTACAACCGTTTTAATACCTTTATGCTGAAAGCTTGTCCAAATTAACACCAGAACATTGTAAGTAAGCTCTACCAAAGATAAAGCATTAGGAAAGGCTCTTGTACTTACCTGTTCTTGTGTATTTGCACCAAGATTCACATGGGCAGAATCTGTTGGGTTTATAAGGAGGGCATGTTCCCTCACTTTGCACAGCAGCTCCCTTCCTGCCTGCCTGTGAGCTGTACTCAAATTCAGGCCCTTACCCAAACTATGTTACGTGTGCTCTGCCTTGCTGACCTGGGTTTGGGTGTACCTGGTGCCTTATGGACTCACCCAGTGACCACTGGACTCAGTGTTGAAACTGGTGTCACCAACCACCTCTAGCTGTCGTGTGCATGCTGCAGGATTGCACCCTTGTTGCTGAGGATGCTACCCACATCAGCTTCTTATCCTTCTTGGCTCCCATCTCCTATTCCCTGGTGCAGCAGCCAGTGCTTGCTGCTCTCCAGCAGGCAGCTCAGGCCATTTCCAGCCTTACACCAGCATCACATGGCCTAGTCATCTGGCTGTGCACAAGCTTTCCCCCAGTCACCCACGACCTCAGGTCAATCTCCAAATTCTGTAGAAGATTGCAGCCAGTCTACAGGACAGGTCACAGCCCTGATTCCCCAACCTTTCAATGGAAATTTGTGACTGTACAGGGCATAAATGCCATCAGATGTAACTAAGCTTTGCTACCTGCCCATGGGACTACTTGACACACATTAGTTGCTCAGGACTACCAGTCTCCTGGCTCTCAGAGATGACATTAGGTGGCTCCTACACAGAGCAGCACAGTACCATGTTTAAGCATGCAACTATCTACGTCACTGCTCTGAACCAACACTTTGGGGGCTGTCAAGTGTTGCTGAGACAACTTTACTGTAGCTTTAGCTGAATCCAGGCAGTTATTAAATATGTCCTCTAACTCATAAATCCAGCCATGGAGCTTGAGGAGGAGGGAGAAAAAGTTATGTGACTCATTATCAGTCATGGCTAACAGATGAGTTGATCTATCCTGGGCCCTGAGGCAGATGCCACCCTGGAGAAGAACCTGATAACAGGTTGGGAGTGGGGCCTGAACCTCTAAGGAGATCCTCCATGTTCTGCACCTCCCTACAGCCATCCCATGGCAAGGTCTGAGGGGGCAGAATCTGCCTGCCCCCACCTGAAAGCAGGAGGAGGATGAGGATAGACTGAGACCCCAGATAAGGTGGGTCAGCGCAACTACGGCCTACTGGAATCCTTATGACCTTACGACTCCGCAGGAGCTTCATACACTTAGTTTGCGAGTGACAGCAAGAGAGAGTTTTGCTAGAGAAACGGGGTGATAAGGAGTTGTGGCTACTGTTAGACTTCCCTGTTTTAATGTGGGTGGAATTATTTAATTTTCTCTCAAATCATCTGTGTTTGTAATTGTTACACAATCACAGAAACACAGGCAATGCACACTTATTTCCACACTCACTATCACTTTTAAGCAAGAATGTCAGTACCCCAGTATGCTTTCAGTTTCCCCTTGTAGAAATCTCGCTTTTTAGACAATTGCTATGGACAAATAAAACTCATGATTTCAAAATACATACATGTCAAATATATTAATTCATTTAAAACTGTTACTGTAATTACATGTCACTAGTTCTTTACCTTCCTCCCATTTTATAGACTTAATTGCTGAAGAGAGTGCTGCATTCTTACATTTTTAATTAGTCAACTGATTACGAGTAGAATTTCTTTCTGCTTTGAAGCTGCATCTTTAGAATATTCCTTCATGCAGAATAAGTCCAGGGCCTCATTAACATCCTAATTAACCATACTGACAAATTCAGGAACAAAACCTGCCATGCTTGCAATCAAATGAACCCTTTGATAAAGCTGAAGTTTTGTCAAGAAAGCTGAAGAAATTTGAGCAAGATGTATATCTCAGTTAGAAAGTGCTGCTGAAGACAAAAGAATCCAGTTACAGAAAACTATTAGATGCCCAAATATAGATTTTGGCGACTAAATCAGCTGTTATGGAGCCTTTTCCCCAAAATGTATAGATATTAAAATTTTCAAAAAAAAATCACTAAGCTAGTAAAAACCTGGTTGATTTTTCACTGTTAGAAAGGAGACTATTTTTGTTTCAAAGAAATTATTTTTTCCATTAAGAAATTAATCTTTATTAAGATTAATTAATCCACAAAGAAATCTAAATTAAGGAATTTAGATTCCAAGTTCAATTTTTTTATCTGGATTATACAAAAACTTATGCTTAACTTTTTGGGTCAGCCTAACAAACGTAATAACTAACCTAATTGAGTCAGTCTCATGTGCCACTTGTGTAAGTACCTATAGGATAAACTTAAATATAGGAAATATTAGCATTTTAGCAACGGTAGCAACATTAGCAACAGTAAGTCACGAGGCCAGACATTAACAGAAAGGGGACTTAAGAAAATAAAAACACGCAGAACACTGTTAATTATAAAATCTAGTTTAAAGTAACAGTAATATTTTCAGGTGTTGTGCTTTTTTATTTTTCCCTTTAATAAATCTTGGTTCAAAAAAGTGAATTGAAAACATGAAATTCCAACAATTTTTTGTTTTAACTGATCAGACTGCCTTGCATTCAGTTGTACTGGAAAGAACAGAATTGCCATAAAAATGAAATCACTTGCAGTAGAAAGGTAAGTATTTTTTGCATGCTGTACGGTGAGGTGCTCAGTGGAAAAGAGAACCCACTTCTCTTAGTCTAGCCTGATAGAAGGCATTCAGTCCAGAAAATGCACCGCAAAAAATCCAGTGACCTACTGCCATTGTATGCAACAGCATAACTTATCAACATACAGTTATACCAATATAGTGGCTCCTTTTCTGCAAAAGTTTTTGTGGTAAAGTTTGTTACATACAAACAATGACTCGCAAGGGCTTTTTAAACAGTTATAAGATACATCTCCTTGCATGCCTACAAGAGCTTGTCCATGCTGGGAAAGAAACAGTCATCGCTCCAAAATGACCACCAACAGTGAAGCTGTGCTGCGACCATCCTAATACTGAACACCGGATTTGCTGGTAGCCCTGTATTCTCTACCACCATTTCATGCAAGCTGGCAAACACAGCTAAACTCTGCCTATACAAAGAGGCTAGCTGATGCCACATGTGTAATACAGACACTAATTTTCACAGTCTAGCAATTACCTTAAGATAAAGCACTTCTGCTCTTTAATAGCATATGGAAAACTGAACTATAAATTAGTGAAAGATTCTGCACTCAAACAGTAAGGAGAATTTATTAGTAATTATTGAATAATGACCTAATGTAAACAAGGCACAAAAAATAGTGGCAAATATACTCCTTATCCTGCAGTATGTCTTATCTCACAATAAGAAACATGATCCAGAAAAACAAATACAGGAAAGAAAGCACAGAGAGACAATTAGTCAGGTAAACAGCTTAGAAATTATTGCTGGAAGAAATAGGTTTGCAAGAGCAGAGAGAGAGAGAGAGGGAGGATTTGGCAGCAGAGCTGGGAGACTGTTCCAGGAATAGGAGGCAGCACACAACAAAATGCAAAGCTGAGAGTGGGAGGAAGAGATAAAGGGAGGAGTATACAGAGAGTCAGAGGGGAATAGGAGAAAATGACAGTTCACATTGCTTAAGGGGGCAGAAACATAGCAGCTAAAGACAAATTTTGCCTCAAACATTAGGTCTTGTTTGCCTACTTTTAAAAAACATGGGCTCTCTAATAACCAAAAGAAGCAGGGACTGAAAGACTGAACATCTACAAGGATGCATTTCCAGCAGAAATACACTAGCGTGCTTACAGCTTATGTATTTAATGCTCGTGGAAGAGGGCTTATAAAGTCTGCAACTGTAAAGTTCACCATGTCACTTGCAATATCCAGGCACACCAGAGTATTTCATCCATATCCTGACTGAAGTCACTGCTGGTTTGGCTGTAAAAAAGTACTATGCTTGCAGTACTGACTACGTTCACCTGTTTCTTCTGTTCAGAGAGAAGCGCTGGGAAAGAAAAGAAGTCATTTTGCATCACTCCACCACTGTTCTTACTGTTCTGTCCTATCAGCTGAGATAGTTCTCCATACTGACACAAAAGCTGTATTAGCAAGGTGCACTACCTGGCACCTGAATTAAAGAACACTCACAATAAAACATGATAAATGTTGGAATTCCTCACGTATACTGAAATCTAAAGTAGAGACGTGCTAGCTAAGCTCAGCAAGGTAACAGACACTTCATAGTTTTCAGACCAGTTAACACTAAAATGTTATGCACAGTTGTGATGGGAGAAAAACAATCACATTTAGAGCATTCAAGTAATTCAAACTTGACTTTGCAGTAACACTACAGCTAAATAATTCATGCTTTTCAGATGCCCTGAATTAGATTAACACTGCACATACATAAAGAATTGTTTCTTTTTCTACGATGCCAGGAAAAGGGAGAATAAAAGCAACCTGGGATATCCAAACTGTATTTTCTTATCTTCTCTATTGTAGCCAAAACACAAGTGTTAAATAATTTTTAGCTAAAGAAACTCTGAAGAGCTGTAATTGTCCTACTAAAAAATTAAACCATGATAAGCATCTTTTGACATTTCTGACATTGATGTTACAGTTAAATACGCAGATTAATTTTAGTTCTAATTATTTGGTCTACTTAAATCTGACATAATTAATTTGGTAGCTGGAATGTAAAAATTACAGCTTTTTGGAAGACATGCTCTGTTTTGGTACACAACAAAGAAATGAAGCCTCTCTGTGAATTGCAAAATTCAGTCTGCATTATGGACCTTGGTTAGTGTTTCTGCAATATGGAAAACTTTGACTTTGTCCTCATTCTCTCACAAAGCACTACATGACTTGCAGAACATCTGTGACTGGAAGCCTAATGGAAAGCTCATTCAAAGGACCTGCTGATACCTGTAGCAAGAATCTTGCTCTGGTGCTTTTATACTGATTTCTGCACACAGGCCGCTCTGCCTGCCTGCACATTCCCAACCTATTTATCTGACACGACCAAGTAGCAGCACGAGGCAGCAGCCTGCTGTTGGAGGCAACCCAGCCTCACTGTACTCCTGCTGGCCTGCTGGGTTTGGAGTCACTGCACAGGCAAATGTGCAAACACACCTCTATCCTTCCTAGTCAGGAGAGGACATGAACACATCCCCTCCTCTTTGGCCACAGGAGGCTGCCAGACTGACAAACGCATTGGCCGTTCCTGTTCCTGGAAACCCAGTGCTCGGTTTCAGTTTCTCATTTCCCCCCACTCAGCAGAGCGGCCCTTTGGCAGCAGCAAACTCCATCCAGGCACTACCCAGGTGTGCATAGGACTACTGTAGGCTACTCCCATTCAGCTCCTCTCAGAGTTAAGAAAAGACAACTGTTTTCTAATCACATACACTGAGGAGCCAATTGTGTCCTCTCATCCAGATGTGGACCCTGCGGGGCACTTTGAGAGGAACACTCCACTGCTGAGCCAGAACTGGAAGCTCCATGTTCAGGAGACCAATACCACAAACTGCCTGTCAGGTAAATGTCAGCATCATTTTTGACTTCGTTCTCTCCTAAGAACAGCTACAGAAGGGGCAGAAGGAAGAGGAGCATTATCACAGGAGACAAGACAGGGTAGGATATTAAAATCTTCAACCTCCTCTATACACATTTTTCCACAAGCATAAAAAATATTTTCTGAGATTATTTGTAGAAACAATGAGAACTCTTTATGTATCTTCTGGAAGACAGGTAAATATCATTTTTAAAGCAAGGGAATTTGAGAGTAGGACTGAGTTCTGTCCACTATTCCACTTGTGTAACTTGTGGTTACACGTTGCCCAAACTTCATCTGTAAAATGAGAACCACGTTAAACAAAGACTGTGAGCAGTGGTGCCTCAACAACACTTTGTGAACAGATCAGGATGAATTCTTATCCTGATGCTACCCTGTAAAATAAAATTCAAAGAAGTGATAAAGGTGGGACTGCCACCTTCTCTATTGTAAACATACCAGATAATGAGATTTGAGACAGACAGAAGGTGAAAAATCCTCTTGCAGTTCTCAATTAGAAGAATGACTTCAACTTGGCTTCGCTTGCTTACAGCACAGAAGTTGGTCTGTGAAAGGGGTGAAATCATTTTCCCCTCCACTGTATTTGCCAAACTCATACGTTTCTTTTTTTTATTGCTGCTGTTTGCGTCAAACGGGGGAACGGAGCTCATTCAACAAGGGCCACCTCAGAGGTTAAACTACTGGCAGTGGCATTTAATTCATTGGAAAGGAGGATGACAGTGAATTTACTTTAGGTCAAATTGCTTATATGAAGAATCACCTTGGACTTTGCAAGAGCTAGGAATACAAACAAGAGGATATTTG
The DNA here is from genome assembly GCA_035772895.1 of Perdix hodgsoniae. Lineage (NCBI taxonomy): Eukaryota > Metazoa > Chordata > Aves > Galliformes > Phasianidae > Perdix > Perdix hodgsoniae. The sequence goes on along the minus strand of JAPSGF010000058.1, from coordinate 3,845,488 downwards.
AGTCCTCTACCTTTTTAGAGAGTTTTGCTTTCCTTCATGATCCTAAACAGATCGATGCCAATCAACCAACTTCATGAACGCAGGCAAAAACAATGCCATGAATGCTACCCCCAAGTGCCCTACCACTTCAGAAGAGACTCCTCAAATTGTCTCCCCCACTCCTTATATAAATCCAGAACAGTAGCTGTACATACAGCAGTGGGAGGCACCGGTGGAGATATGCGCTCGCCCAACACCCACCACACCCCCTCTCCCTAGGAGGCATTTGCCCACAAATATATTCTCTCTTGAATTTTCAGCATAAAAGTGCTTACTTTGAAATGAAGCATGCAGTATGAGGTGGCCAGTAAATATTGTAGAAAGGTGAACTTCTCCATTCTCTCTTACTTGGTTCTAAAAAGGAGGGTACCTTTATAACCCCAGCTCATACACGAGGCTATGAAAAAGCAACATTATGCACCCTTTGTTGTACAATACCTAACTTTACAACCTTTTGTTTGGAAGAATGCATCACACTGGATTAAAAGAAGCTTTTGAAACGGTAAGCAACAAAAATCCCTTCAAGGAATATTTTGCATTAAAGATGGCTTCAAATTCATAGTGAAAGACGCCAGTACCAGCCATATTCTGAGAACAATGCGTACTTGCTCTCTGCCAGTCCTTGTGCCTTGGTTTGTAGCTCTATAGGGAGTTGGTTAGTGCCCTAAGGGAGTATTAGATAATAAAGAGCTTAGAGTTTGTCTTTCGCTTCATGCCCGGGCTCATCCTAATGTGTATAAGTAGGCTTAGTTTGCAGACTGTCTTTCTCAACCTCTTCCCCCTCCTGTTATCCAGCAAACCAGCAACATTTTTTATAAATGAGCACTACCAATTGCCTCCTTTGAAACACACTTATTGAATCCATCACCTTATTTAGAGCACTCCAGAAGACTAAAATGAGGTTCCTAGCTCTCAAACACACCAAAATGCTTTCGCTGCACTGAGTGACTCCATCATGAAACACCACAAAACTGGCATCCCACAGAGTGCTACCTGCTCAAGTACCCGCTCCAGTCCAGCAGCACTACACTACAGGTGGCACACCATCCTGCTAGAAGGAAACTCTGGGACTGGTGTGTGGAATTATATCTGTCAAGAGAGACACAGCTACACACTGAAATGCTAATACAAGGCAGAATGGGAGCTTGTGCAATCAGACCTTAATTGCGGTTTCAGGCAAATGGCTCCATCCACTCATGAAATGCTGTAACATTTTACTAAGCGTATAAAATGGTTGTTTTAGGATGGGGGACAGCAGAGGGCTTAATAACTTTTCATTATACTTCATCTAAGATGAAGAGACTCGATACATAACTTCTGGATGGTTTAAAGAAACGGAGGACATTTTAATCAAACGATCATTTATATTTTTATAGCTATTTCTTTCACACCATCAAAGCAGAAAAGTCATATAGGAGGTTGTCCATCAATTCCAGCAGTGAAATGAGACTCAAGTTTCCTGGAGTAATCAGCATGTGACTGTGACAGGTTACTTCAGTTCTTCATTATTTGAACATGTCTGTCAACAATTTAATTATCTTTTTGAGATTCTTGAATTTAATAGCAGATAGAAAGGCCAAAGTCTTAAAATAAGTATGATAACAGGGGGAAAAAGTTATTGCAAACTCAAAATACATCACATCACTTAAGTGGAGAATACCAGCCTTCTTCTCTTTTATGAGCTGAAGCTGGGAAAGGAAGATGGAGGGCTGAGAAGGGATTTGGAAATAATGGCTTCTCTCCACATAGTTGCATCATAGAGAAAAGGTTGTAGATTGCAGACGCTGCATTTAGATAGTTACCTACAAAGCAGCCTAATCATGTGACTACATTCACTACAATAAGAGGGGAAAAAAGCCCTAAGTCTTTGAAAAAAGTTTCTGAGAAGTTTCTGATCTATGCTCCAGGCCATGCTCTTACGTTCTACATTTGCAACCTTTAGCAATGCTGCAGGAGCACCAATATCATCAGAGTGAACTTGACTGGTTAACTGAAGAACATCACTTAAAAGCTCAGATTCTGTTTAAAGTGCCCTGAGCATGAGAAGGTTAGGAGGCCTTCATCCTTAAGCTTGAAGATCAAGAAATTTCTTAATGACCAGAACATCTTCTAAGTGAATCATTTCCCAGGGAATTTAAAAATGAAACTCAAACACATTGTAACAAAATGATTTTCTGTTACTAGTTCTTGTGAAAGAAAAAAGAACATACACAAAATTTTCTACTTCTAATATTCCCTGTTGCTAAACATTAGCTTAGCAAAACCAGCTTTGCACTTGATATGCAAAGGTGAATCTAGGATATGCAAACCACTAGGAAACATGGCTGCATTAATCCTCAGGGAACATAAGAAACATCATCTGATTTTTAAAATACTGTCTGTAATGCTCCAATCTTTACAAAGATTTCATCAGTTACCAATATTGTTGATATCTGTTCACCTTCTAGAGTTATATCCAAGATTGACTTAGTAGGGTCAACAGATTATCTACTTTTAATAGAGGGTAAGCAGTAGCTTCTGCAAAGGAATGCAGTTATACCCAGATTCCTTATACTACTCCCATGCATTTGAGCCACCAAATTATTACAGGCCACATTTTAGTACCTGAATTTAACCCATTAGGAAGGGTTAAACACTCTATCAAGGAAGGGAAAGAGAGGGCAGAGGGAGGAGGAGGAGAACAAGGGACTAACATGGAGCTTAACAAACAAGGAATGTAGCAAGCATAGCAGAACAAGATACAAGCCTTGCCAACTCCACTTAGTGCACTGCCTAACACAATCACTGAAGAACAGAACAGCTCCTCCATCCTCCTCTCAAAGCATGTTCCTTGCAAATGACGACTAATTAAACACACAGTCAAATAGCAAAGCATGAATGCAAACAATGTTTTCTTGCAAACAATGTTTACAATCTAGGTAATAATTAAATAAGGAATAACACAGATTAACACAAATATTCAAATTCCTACCTTTAAAGGTGATGCCCAAAAGTGAAGTTCTCACTCGACAGGGGTCTGGCAGTCAGCAAGGAAAGACATGAAGCCAAAGAGAAAGCAAGGAGAGTGGAAAGCCTGAGAGCTGCTCTTTTTAAAAAAAAAATTATAAATGAACTAAGCTGGCCTTTCCCGAGAAGGGCAGCTGGGCTGCACAGTTGGTGGATGCCTGAATCATTATCAGTAGCAGTGCCTGCATTCCCTTTGCTCAATGTTGCCAAATCATTTTGTGAGCCTAAGGATGCTGAATTTTAAGTACAAACAAATGGAAAAATGCAAATAAATTCATGTTTAAGAAGAGCAGATCCATGCTGAGCTTAACACGGAACGTTAAGCCCTAGCAGGTATTTCATACAGCAGCTACAGGTGGGTAGTGGGCAAAGCACAGTCTCATATAAACAGCTCAAATGCACAGCTGCTTTCTCCCCATAAACTATCTTGCCTTGCAGCTCCTTTCTGGAAAGCTTCCACATCACACCCTGAAATCCCAGGAACAATGAAGGGAAAGTAAGAGAAGCACGGTCCTGGATTCAGATTATCATGGCACACAGCAGATTCAAGATGCTCCTTCAGGGTGGGGATACAGCTTCGTTCCTTCCTCTTAAAATGCTGTGCATCTCATTGCAGTGGGGTGTTGAGCTCCGTTTGCACAGCAGACAATGGGATCTGGCAGCAGTTCAAAGGCATCTCAAGCAAAGTGACTGAACACGCTCACTGCCGCTGGGGCAGAGCGGGATGCAGGGTGCCTGCCTTCCTCCCCTCCATTGGACTGCACGGGCAGGTACTGCACCGCTGGCAGCCAGCTCTCCTTTTGTTCCAGAGGCAAGAGGATCAAGGGGGAAAGCAAGAAGGTGCTGCTACAGAGCACGGCAGCACCGAGACCCACACCAATAAGGTAGAGGGATGCAGGGCGGGGGCATGAGGAGGGAGAGGGGGAGAGAAGCGGGTGGGAGGGGGAGGGGGAGAAGGAGGGAGGGGAGGAAGGCAGCCCACACAGCCAGCAGTGCCTGGCACCCTGACAGCACGCTGCCGGAGTTTGTCTTCTGAGGCTGTCATAGCTTTATGGATGCCTTCAGACTGACAAGCTGACGAGGGAAACTACACTCCGCAAATGCATTCAGCAGCAGTAAATTGCTTCTCTTGCCCTAATGTGGCTCACAGTTTCAGTTGGGGAACTGACCTCATTATCAGGGAAAAAAAAAAGGAAACCAAACCAAATGCACAGTAGCTAAGTATGCTCAGACACTATTATTGGAATTTGAGATGGGAATAAATCTGTGGATGGACACAGAAAAATCACCTGTTCCAGCACCACTAATAAAAAATTAACACATTTAAAGAACAAATACATAAATCTGAGGGTATGCTCTGTGCCTGTGGTGGTGGAGATGAACTCTCTTTAAACCACTAAAAGGATGCCAAAAGAAGGGTTCTGTATTTTAAAACATAGCGGGCAATGGTGCTTGGTGGAGTGGGGATGCGTGCAGGGTCCATCAGAGGAAGCACAGTGCTTCTGGCCACGCCACTGCACTCCGCTCTCTGAAGACACAATGCCAGAGGGAGACTCACAAAGCTGTATCCTCTCCCAGGCAGGGTTTGGGAGAAGAGGGTTTTCAGCCAGGATGACATACTAGCACACATCTCTAGAGGACTTATTTTAACAGGAGCTGACAGCACACAGTGAACGCTCCTGTAATAAGACACTGCAAACTTAGTGCAATGGAGTGTTACAGGGTATTAGGGAGCACTGGAAGAGGCTTGAATCTGATCGATTCAGTTGCTACTTCTATTATAAAGCAAACAAAGCACCTCCTTAAAATTTTCTCCTGACACTACCAAGATAAAAACAACAATCAGAAACAAGGGTCAGTTACTGAGCTCTCACATTTTACCTGCTATCCCTTCACCTGTTTTTGCAAGATGTCTACCTTCTCCCAGTTAAACTGACCAGGTAGCCATGGTATACGCTGTCTCAAAGATATTTCTTTTCTACTGTCTCATTGCTCTAGCAGAACAAGAACAAGCCTTAACCTTCACACTGAAATCTAACATGGTTTAAATTGCTCATTATAAATCAGCTGATTTTGCTTTTGAATTAACAATAAAACTAACTCAGAATGGGCATACTACTATGCATTCCTTCTGTTCTGTAATGACACAATAATTAGCTCAATGTTGTTTCATCCTGGAAGTTACATTACAAAAACACAGCAAATTATTTATTCATTAAATATGGAAACTGAAAAAAAAACCTTAAACTCTTTCAGAAGAAAAAGCACACAGACATTAGGCTATTTATTGTTAAGTAGTGAATAAATGCCAAGATGCTGACAGACACAGATTACACACAATAAAATTATACACAATAAACTAGTGCTGCTGTCCTAATTAATCAGCAAGTTAAATGGATGCTGGGTACCTCTGAAAGATGAGGGTTCCACATGTAACAGAGCAGAGAAGTCTCTATTCTGCCTCATTTTAGAAAAACTTCTCACAGACACGTCAGGATAAAATGCAGCTCTGCAAGTCTCTTTATTTTGTGAACTGCAGATGGATGACGCTGACAGATACTTTCAGTTATACATAACCTAAAATCATTTAAAACTGCCACCTATGCCAGTAATCATATTGTCTCCATTCAAGCTGCAATACACAAAAAGCAGACATTGGACACCTTTCAGTATGCCACGGATCACAAAGCTGGCAGAAAATAATGACTCCACACAACACAGGACCAGTTTTTAAAATAACTAAGACTTTCGTGAACAGTTCACACCAAACATTTAACAAATGTTCTTCCATTCTCTGGTTTTGGGGGCACTTGCAGGTAGCCCTCTCAAATGTATTCACTTGGAAAATATTTGAGAGAAGAACTACTGCTGTTACATGTACATGAAGACAACTTTTGCTCACTGCCTGAAGAATTTCTGCACTTCTCTCAAAGGCGAGCTCTCCTCTTCTCCACCTTCCCTCCTCAAACTTCCCTCAGGTTCCCACTCTCCCCCAGTTTCCAGGCCCATTCCTTACTGTCCCAGAGATCAACAGCCAAGAAAAAATAAGTTCAGCGGCTTCCCTACTGCTGAGCATCGCTTGTAGGCAAGCACATCAACTGTATACTAGTAGGCAGTGCTAATGAGATTTCAGTGATATTTTCCCAAACAGTCAGCCCTGACTACACAGGCAGGAAGCAAGCTCAGCACCGCTTCACGGCAGCTCTCTCCAAAGAACCATGGAAATACAGCTGAAAACACTCTATGTTGCTAGCTGTTTAAAAAGACAGCTCATAGTGCTGCATGTTCTAAGTACAACCCCCACCCCCCATTCCTACACAACTTCCACTGTCATGAAGATGAGGATAGATGAGGATAACGCGTAGGTCTCTCTGTAACCTCCCCTGAGCAGGCTGTGATACACATCAAGGCCTCTCTGACACCATTATGTGATCTTTGCCTTCACTAATCAATGTATTTTAATAATTGCAGTGAGAGCTGAGGCACAGCTGCAGAATTATATAACATCAGAGCACTGGTTTTCCACTGAGGAAAGGTTACCAAAAACGAAGCCAATCATCAGTAGCTTTAATTCACCGCAGAGATGTCATTATTATTATTATTATTATTATTTTAAAGATCTGTGAATTAAAACAGATTTTAAGAGTAGATTTTATTAGGGCAATACTCAGGAAAATGAAAGCAAATTCAAAACGTCTAGTCATGACTCAGATAAAAGCCTGTCTTCTTTCACCAGCTGAAATCATGTGCCCACTGCAGCGCTTCTGAAACAGCCCATTTATTTCCTTTATTTCTAGTATTCATAATCTGCAAAACTCAGCTTAAAACCAGAAGAAATTACTAGGAGAAAGGGAGGAGTCTTTTTGAGTCTCTATACCTAAACTAAGAGCGGTGGTAGTTACAAAAATATTAACAGCATTCACATTGTTTCTCCTGATAAAGATAATGCTGCGTAATAGCATTATTTCCAGAATGTTGGGTACATCCATCCCTCACACTGTGTTTTCTATCAGTAGCTTAAAAGGGTGCATGGTATCAAGGTAATTATGTTTGAAGCAGTCTTAGTGTGTTAATCTTCAAAATTTAAATAAAAAAAGAGCAAAATCCCACCGTCCAAGCGAATCTCCAAATAGACCTATCTCATTACCTGGCTTCACACCCAGGAAGCAGATATCTGTCATCTATTGTGTTATACTACAAGGTATTTACCCAGACCTTTAAGGTGACTTTACGTAGATATGTGAAACAGATTTTTTATGCCCTGCCTTGTCAGGCAGACATATGCTTTTCTGTTACAAGGTTTTCAAATCAGGTTTAGGATGCAATATACTCTGTTTGCAAAGGAGAAACAGAGAGAGCATAAACAGTTCTGGAACAACTCGATCCTACCTCTGGAGGAAGGATGGAGGACAGGAGAGCCAGCCTTTGAGAGCAGCACAGAAGTGCTACCTTGGGTCCTGTCTGCTGCCTGGACTCTGGGCCCACACTGTACCCTTGTCTGTATCTGTCCTTAATGCCCCTGGATGGAGGCTGTGCCTGGCCATTTGCTCACCTTGCCTGAGTCTGTCAATGGACCCAGCTCTGCCTGCTGCGTTGCGTCCCACCAGTGAGGGCATTGTCTGCAGTGGAGTCATCTTTGCCTCCTGGCTCTTGCTCTCTCTGTCCTGACAAGCGGTTGTTACAACAGTGGTTGCAGGAATAGATTTAAAAATCAATGGAAACAATATTCATCTCTTCTGACAACTAACTGGACAGGTCTTTTCTGGGAAGCCCTCCAAGTTCTCCATAATCACAACCTAAGTTGATTTCCAAGCCTTTAAGCATGGCCTTAGGAGAGATCTTGGCAGTTTGGTGAATGCCTTAGCTCAGTAATGGATCAACGGTTTTAATGCCAGAATGAGAAAATATATTCTGAGAAACAAATACAGTTTTGTATTATAAAAGGACACGAATAATGACTTTGGTTTCATTTAATGGAAGAAAGTCAAAGAAAAGAAGATCATCCATAGACAGGAAAAAACTTAAAGGTAATGTGTTATTTTTCCTCCCCATGCTGAAGTAGAACAAAAGCTCCTGATGTATTGAACACAGCAGTCCCTAGCCATAACATTATATTCATTTAAAAGACATAGTGGAAATGGCTGGGGTTTAGCCACTAGATCGACAAATAGATGGCACATTTAAAAGACAGTAAGTGAACCTACCAGAGCACCCTACATCATGTCCTTCTGCTTTGTAATTAATTTTTTGTCTTTTTTCAGCCGTGTTCACATTTTTTCATCTCCCAAAAGATCTCCAAAGCCCTCTTGGAGGTAAGGGATATTAATATGGAGGAAAAAATAATGAGGTTAGTAGATGTTGCTATGCAGGTTGCTAGCCTTATATATTCTTTAAGTAGGCACTTAGAAATTCCTACAATTTGAGACAGTTCTATTTATTCCTTTTTTTATTCATCTTTAATACTCAGCAGGCTCATCTTTAAAAATTATATAGATGGTAACTGGCAAAAATCCATCACTCTAACCTGCCAGGTCTCTTAAACTTCAGTCCAATAAAACAATTAAAATATTTAAGATCTGATTCTGTCAAAGCATTAGAATTCATCTCCTGAATAAACGTGGCATGATGTCATGATGACACATCATCTTACGCTAAGTATATCAGCCTATTTCTGGAGATGTTTCAATGACAGAGCGTAACTGACGAGATTAGATTAGGTTTCAGAGGAACTGGTTACCTGTTTCAGACAAGGAGATGAAGAACTGGTGACTGCAGAGAAATACCTAGCAGACAAGTCCTTAGCAGACTCAACTGATATGACAAAACAGGCATAGTTAAGAAAGGTAAAAAGATGAGGAATAATGGAAGGGAAAGAAGTAATTTGCCCAGCTGTTTCATCTATGACAATAAAGAGAGATCTCACATGAAAGTAAAGTTTTTAGGAACTTAAAGGCTTTTTTTTTTTTTAAGTAAGAAATTAAGCTTCTGGTTTTTGTGATACTCTCTGTCTTCTGAGTGTGTAATATCACTGGCACAATCATCTTGCTGTAGGAAACATTCAATAAGAATGTTCTGCTAAAACAAGGACTGAACTAATTAGGTTAACACAAAGAAAGCCCAACGTTCACTTCTAAAATAACAATTTACAGTTTCCAGTGCTTCTGCTTTCAAATACGATCTGGCTGTGTATTCTACCGGTCTCCTTTCCACCTGCTAACATTTCCACATCTCTCATGTCTGCCCTTTACGTCAAAGAGAATATAGTCACAGTGGCAACTTACTGTGGTCATCTCTCAATTCATTCTTCTTCCTTTCCTCTTGGATAGAGGACCTTGTGTCAGATTTACACTGACATTCATAGCATGTGCAAGGGTTGATCCGAAAGTAATGCCTCCTATTTTATTACATTGGCCCACAACAACAGAGGCAGGCGGTGGTACAGCAGTAGCGGTTCCTGCCAATACTGTGTTACATTCTGCTGCTGTGGCAGCAGTCTGGCAAAAATGCTTTCTGACATGGATGCGTCTATGAAGCAAAGACGTGTAACTGAATTCCTCTATAAAGAAAAAATGGTACCCACTGCCACTCATTGATGCTTACTGAACATTTATGGAGACCAAACAGAGGTGCGAGCACAGTGAGGTGATAAGTGGTGCGTTTCAGCAACAGTGACACTGGGTCACCTCTGCTGGTGCAGATGGTGCATGGCATGCAGCTCTTGTTCACTACTGGTGAAAATGCATAGCTAATGGTTGAGACTATGTTGAAAAATAGCGTTTTGTAGCTGAGAATTCCCTCTATCAGACAGTGTTATTGCGCTCTTTATATCTGATGCGCTTTCCATGGAAATAAATAGGAGGCATTACTTTCAGAGCAACCCACATATAAAGAATGAATCCCATTAATCCTTCATGTATTATTTTAATGTAACAACTTCTTAATATGAGTATTACAGCAAATGTCTGTGAAGTTACATAACAATTCAAACTGGACAGAATGTTGATTTGCTCATTACACTCATTCTACATCATGACAAGTTTTTGTATTACTTATTCTGCTTTTGATTCTGCAGAATTAGTCCTGGCTTCTGTTACTGCACTCACCACAACAGCGGATTCGAAGTACAAAAATCTTTATCATGTGTTTCAAGTTATTTTTTCTCCCTTACAAACCTCTGCAGTTTGTACTTTCCAAATTAATAGCAAAAATTTTATAGGAGACAAGGTTTACTACTTACATCATACCTGAAAAATGAGAACAGGGACACACCAACTACATAGGACTGACTTCTTTTCCAGCCCCTGATATCGTTTTATCTGATCAATGCCTGAGTGCTCCTTTCAATGCCACCAGAAAAATCAGGGTTAGGAAGAGAAAACACAGAGCTCTCCTGTAAGTGGGGATGGAAAGAAGTTCCCTAAGGGAAGCAGGACCAACAAAGAGACCTGTCCCATAAGAAATCCTTCATTACAACAACAGTATCAGACTCATCTATGGCTCCCAAGGATAATTAGGGTTAGAGTTCAGTTTCTACTTGACAGATACAGTTTAGAACTGTGGCATGAGAAGGGTTCAGAGTCTGAAGTCCTCTTTTTAGTACACTTTCTCACCACTAGAGTTTCTATACAGAGGAACTCAGCATTACACACTAGCCTCTGTGATTTCATTTTTAAAAATCGGTCTACACGCATAATGAAGGCACTGTTCCACACTCCCTTTTTCCACTCTCTAATTCTCTGCATAGCTGAAGCCATAACAATCTACATGCATTCATTCAGCAATCTGAGATATCTTTGTAACAACTGAGATTACTCTTCAAGCATTTTGAGGAAAAAGTATTTCAACCAGACTTTTGGCACAAATAAAAACCCAAACCTTCTTTGTTGTTTAAGGCAAAGAATCAAGGAACCCTGCAATTACGACCATGCTATCTCTATTCTGCACCACTGATTGTAGGAACTTCAAGATATGATTGGTGTTTTCAATGTACTGCAACATGAGGAATCCTTAAATACCCCAGAATCCTGATGCAAGTTCTGCATCAGGCACTGGGATAAGAACAGTGCTTTTTTGCAAATGTATAATATTCAAACATACATGCTAAATATACTGCACAAGAATTACCTTCCCTCACCATTCATACAGACAGTAAGTAGGGGTCCTTTCCTTCAGCACAACATTTAGACCAAACCAATATTTCTATTTTAATTACATTTACGATATTTCCTGTGGGTATAAGTCATGAATGCAGTTCCAGTGTGCTGGGAGCAACATAAATATAATTACTCCCCAGGGGATCTTACAGCTGTTATACACGGGTCAGAGATTTTGTGAAATGAGAAATGTGAAATTTTAAAAGCTTTCTAGACCACATCCTTCCCATTCCTTTTCATAGTTAGAATTAATGGACATTGAATAACACTGCTCCAAATTTTGCCCACAAGGTATGCGAATATTTACTCCATTCAAATAAAAAAATATTTAGCAGTAAGCAAACGCCCATTCCTATCTCACTCAGGAACTGCACAGAAATTCTCTTCTAATTCAAACCAACTCCACTGCCACTTCACGCTGAAAACTACACGACTGAAGACAAGAAGCACAGAACTGTTCCCCCTACAAATCATTCTAAGCTTGGGAAGGAGAAGTGTATAATCACACTGCTCTGTATAGAGTCCAGCCTCTTCCTTCTATCCGATTCCTTACCTTCTGTTTTGATATTAGACCACTCAAAAGGGCATAAACAAACTCCTCCTCTTGTCAAATCTCAAGAGACAACAGCCCACAGAAACACAAATGATTCTGCACCTACCTCCTATTACAATCTTGGGAAGAAAACACGCACATCAGCTGCTTCTCTCAGGAATGATGTTCTGTTTTAAAATAAATAAAAAAAGAAACAAGGCTTTAAACAGTGCTTTAGTCTCTCTTCCCCAGAGTCTGCCTCCATTAGTGTTTGTAAATATTTACTTAGCAGGACTACCTTCGCTCTCCAGAACCAAGGTAATGATTACATTACACTAACCATGGCATAAGGACAGAACAAGGCCATTACAACAGCATTGCTGGCACCAACCAGACAATGACATCAGGTCTCATTTCAGCAGGCTCAGTGGTGCAGTAGTGAGAGCGAGTGGGGTGAGGAGAGAAATGACAACCATGGAAAAAGAAAAACAAAAAAAGAACCAACACCCCAAAGACCTGGATTTAGAGGTAAGCCACAAAGAAAAAAACAAGTTCACAGAACAAACAAATGCGGCTAAGTTGAGAGAAGTAGACAAGCCAGAGTAGTTCTAATGGGATTTCTCATATTTGTTCATTACTGTTGCTGCCTTTGAAACAACCAACAAAGCATAATGTAAGGCACTACTTCTTTAGTCTTAGCCACAGCTAAATCATTTCAGTAAAACTTCAGTGGTGTGACAAGGTTTGCATAGTCTACTGCCAAAGCCTTTAAAAGAGTCAGGCCCATTAGGTACACTGTGAAACAAAAACAAACCTCCGAAGGACTGAGTTACACCCTTTCTCCACCCCTCTACCTGGCTAGTGATCACACAGATGTAAGTTACTTTGTGAAACTAACTGCAGTTCAGGCAACTTCTGTGCCAGCACGCGGACATGAAAAATGCACCAGCTTACTGGCAGGGAGCCCTCAGTGGAGTTGACAAGACCCATGAAGAGCGCTTAGATTAAAACACAGTTGGGCTTAGGAGGTTGCTTTTATTGTGCCCACTGGATAGCCTCTAGAGGCAGATCTGCACCAGCAGGGTATCAGATACACAAGTACTCTGTCGCAGATTTCCAGCTCACACAGACCTGGATTCAACAGACACGCTGACCTTTGAGTTTCCAATTACCTTTAATGCTCTACAGCCAATTAGTAAACAAATAAGAGTCACATTTGTACTGCCTGTGAATATAACCAAATGCTCTCAGTTCCCTGCTTTCCCTGCTTTTAACTGCAAACTTAAAAGAGCAGCAAAATCTTTTTTCTTTTTTGTAGGTTAGATAAAGATTAGTTTAGAGGAGCGCTTATTTTTTTTTCCCATTCATCCACAGTATAAAACCTTTCACATTTCCCGTGATCCACAGAATCACAGAATATCCCGAGTGGGAGAACCCAGAAGGATCACTGATCCCCTGGCTCTACACAGTTACCACTTACATTCCAAACCTTATGTCTGAGAACACTGTCATAGGATACTCCAGCACTCGGGCTGTACCCACTGCCCTGGGCAGCCTGTTCATGCCTATCATTCTCTGGTGCAGAACCATTCCCTAACCCCCACCTCCCATCGTACTGGTTAAGACCAACACAAGGAGATAAACTAACACCCAACTGATGGAATTAGTTTCCCATAGGGACCAGCTGTTCCCGATGTGTCACTGTGCAGCATCCTGCATGCCCTGGTGCAAACTATTACTGAAGTGGGGAGTGTGGACAAAGACAGAGCATCGCTCTGGTCTAGCTGTCTTTATTTACCAGATGAGAGCAGACTTGAAAAAAAAAAAAGAAGTAGAAACTCAATAGAACCATTTAAGAAAGGGGGGCAGAATTTAACACCAGTTGGATTAGGCGCCAAGGAACTCAAACTGAATGTAATTACCAAAGAGTAGCCAGTGAAAAAAAAAAGACTGATATTACTGAGGAGAGATTTTTCCATCAGTAGAATATGACAGGGATTGACCAAATCTGACTGCATGGCAAGATTTATTTTAAAGATCTTTAAGCTTGAGGACAGGTTTAAAGCAACACCAATAGATGATACTGCTTTAATTTCCACAGAAAGCCAAGTTAGGTGGCAAAAACCTTGCCTAACAATTTTCCATTTCCCTTCTCTATGCAAACTCATCTCTTAATATTGTCCACACAAAGCAAACATATTGGCATTTTTGGAAAGCCCCCAACAACACCACATTTCATCTCTAGGCATTAGTATTCACTAATAGCACGAACCTTTGCCTAGCATATAATTAAGTGGCTTTGAAATGATGTCATTAACTGAAGGAGCATCGTATCTTTTCCTGTGTTTGTATTTAGTTTCAAATTTACCAGCCACAACAATAGAGTGGGAAAGCTCCTGCTGTGTACAAGAACCTGGCTCTGCAGGATCCTTATGGAGCTCCTGTTAGTCAGGGGCTGCACCGTATAGAGACTCAATAAGCAATGACCTCTGTGTTCCTAACAGTTTTATTTCTCAAATGCCAGCCTCACTGCAAGATTCATTTTACTTTTTACTGTGGAGAAAAGGCTGAACATAACAGGTGCTCTCTGGAACACCCAGAACACATATGAGAACGTGTGTGTGGTCCCCCTCACTGCTGCAAGATAGAACAGCTTTCTGGAAAATGAAGAGTTTTGCCGAGCAGAAAAGTCTTTATATCTACACTGACACAACAGGGTCCTCTTATTTAAAAAGAACAGTATTCACACAGGAGCCCAACCAAGTATAGCTATATTCCCATGAAGATCTTATCCTTAGTCTGGACAAATAGTCCAATGAACACCATACAGCAAAGCTCCTAAGTGAATCTGTACTTCCGAACAGTGAAAACAGTCTTGTTTACAAAATTCTAGAAATGATCTCTTAAATTCTTTCCCTCTCTCTTGCATGATGGTTTATTTTCAATGTAATTCACTGGAGCAGCTTTCAAAGCAGAAGAAAAACAGCTTTTTCCCAAGGGAGGAGCAGTATCAGTTAGATCACAGAAAGCAAATGGCTTAGTCTGATTCGTAATTCACTTAAGTCCTGTTTCAGGTCTTGCACATCCTTATGTGGCATCATCCTGCCTGCAGACAATAAAAGCAAGCTTTCCTCCTTCAAGTCTCCTACTGTTATGGAGTGCATGCGGTCCAGTCCCAGCCTGTCATCAGCATGAGTATGTTTATTGCAACCCATCTTGCTCTGAAATGCCCATGACCTTGAAAGCTCCAGCAAATCTTACAAAGGGTAATGAAAGTAGTGAAGTGTTAAAACTGTAATGTTCTTCTGTCACCGCCTCTCTCCTTTTCTCTCTTGCTATCAGTTGTCTGTTTGTCTCAATAACAACAACAACATAAGGAACAACCAACCAAACGAGAGCGAGGAGGGAAATGACATAACAGAATAGGAGGCACAACTTTCAGAGTAGCCCTTGTATTTAGATTAGATATTAGGATAAAATTCTTTACCGTGAATGTGGTGCGGCACTGGAACAAGGCGCCCAAAGAAGCTGTGGATGCCCCATCCCTGGAGGTGTTCAAGACCAGATTGGATGAGACTTTGAACAACCTGGTCTAGTGGGAAGTGTCCCTGCCTATAGCAGGGAGGTTGCAACTAAACGTCCGTAAGGTCTCTTCCAACACTATGATTCCCATCCTGTCACAAGCCCAACTGCTTCCTGACAACAATGCCATAATTAAGATGATAACACTGGGCATTCTCTGAATTACTGGATTAGAGTAGCAGAGCTCTCTGTATTTAAACCTTTCACCCCATTCAGATAATTTAAATATTCATGACCTGTTTATGCTACTCTTCCTCAAAGTATTCAAAATTTATAGCAACACGAAAAAGCTAACTGCACTGCACTTAGGTTGTTACTAGTCTTAGCCTAATAGACTGTTGCTCCAACAGACAAAGCAATACCTCCACTCCCTGTACCAGTCCTCATCTTAAAAACAGCCTTTAGAAAACAAACAACAACAACAACAACAAAAAACCACAGAGAAAAATAAACAGCAAATAAATCACCAGATTAAGGAAAGGAAAGGCAGCCAAGTATTTGATTTCCAGACAGCTAGCCTGAAAACACTAAGTAGCTGGATTCCCAATGGAAAGCACATAACAGCAATGAAATATTATACAAAGGTTTTCAGCCTAAATGGTGAGCCCCAAATTACAGTTAAGTTGAGAAAAATCACGGAAAATTTCAAGAAGAAAAGGGTCGCATTTCTCTCATTTTTTCCCCCTTTAAATACAGCACGTGAAGTTAGAAGCCTGCTGACTGTCCACGTAATTCCTTCTCTACATTTTCCATTTATCATAGTCAATATTTGATCTAGACAGTGCTGCTTCTCCAGACTTCTGATGCTTACTTTTATCTGACTTTTACCATAATATGAAGTGCACTCTACACTGTAGAGGAGATTCCTCCAATATTTAAGAAGATGAAGTGGAAAAAAAACAATAATAAAGTATAAACATCTCCTCATTTAACCCCACAAAGGTGCCCACAATGTTACAAATTGGCAATTCCAAGTTGTGATTAACCCCCCACCAAGGAAACAAAACTAAAATTGGGAATGTTCATTTTCTAGTGGGGGAAAAAAAAGGAGGTATAAAACAAGGGTGTGACTGTAAAAGCATAATGCAATGAAAAAAAAATGGAGTTTTCCATAGTTCAGTTCTAATGCCCTGCTTAAACTGCTTTCCTTGTATGTTATTCCACGTTCAGAGCAACAACTTCCAAGACTCACTGGCAGTAACACAGCTGGTTGTACGGAAAGGATGCTTAATAAAAACAGATACTCTATGCAGTACTCCAAATAAAAATCACAGAGACAGGTTTTCTTCCTGGATGAACAGCACAGAGCTGAATGAAAGCTAAGTCTGGGAGCAGAATAAATACAATGTCTTGAACTCAAATTGCAAAAGACTAGTTAGTAGATTGGCTGTATCCACACCTCTTTAATTAGGTGCACTGTCTTTCTCAATAGGTGAGAGAATAAAATTTGCATATGTAAATAGAGAAATCAAGGAGAAATAGCTGATCCTTCTGGAAGAGGTAGGGGAAAGAAGAAATAAAAACTTCTTACCTAATAGTATTTTATATGCTTAGCAAATCTTCTGCCCCAATTTCAGCTTAGCCAACGCCCAGAAACAGACCTGTGTCTTCAGGAACTTTCTCGCACCGGGTATGATAGTTTTCTTTCTCTTTCCCCATGCCTTGCTCAAGATCTGCTCCTGACTGGTGCTGCTTTCCAAAACACCTCTCTAGCTGGCTGCTGGTGGCAGACACTGCAGGTGCACTCAGCTGGTGAGGAAACACGAATGTTGAACAGACTGCTCCCTCCTCCCAGGGGGCTCTCAGTCACCACCAAGGCTGCCTATATGAATGTCCAAATTATCATCAAGCCATGCCCCAGTCAGAAATATATACCATCCACAGAAGCCTCTACTTCCATATGAGCTTGTTTGGAAGACTACTTAAGTGCACTATTTCAGCTCTGCCTTCCATTCCTTTTTCTTTCTATTTCCGGAGACACAGAGGTAAAACAAGGTTGTATAAAAATTCATTTAAAAAGAAAACAAACGAGGCACTTACTCAATCCTTTATTATGCATGGAAAAAAAAATAAATCTTTGCATGAATCAGTAATTCTTTTCTCCTTATTAATGAGACAACACTACAGACTGTTCTAGTGAAAGAGTAGTGTAAAAACAATATGAGGAGTATCAATTCCTACAATGCTACAGGTGCAAGGATTTGGCCACATCGTTTCTTGGTCTTCCAAAGTCAACAATTGGACTGTGGTTGAATTGTCAGGAAGAATGGCATCTGGAAAAGGTACACATGATCAACCAACCCAAGTTCAAGGAACACCATAAATGCTTTGAGATCAGCTAGCCAGAAAAGCCTGTAGATTCTCCAGGACACTGGGTTATCTTAAGGGGAAGTGTGGGCACTTAGAGACTGACTCACGGAAGCGCGACTAAAGCAGCTCCGTACGGCATTGTTAGAGAACCACTGACCCAGAAAGGCACTAAAGCAAAGCTGGGCACAACGCTCCCAGCGCAGGCACTCAACTCTGTGCTCTGCTGCTGGAAGGGAAGCACTGCACAGAGCTCTGCAATTTCACAGTCCACATACACAGCTAAGGGAGCTTTTGTGCTTACAGTGAAATGAAAATTTCTGCTTCCCTTCTTACCTTCTCTTCAAGCCTCAAGTTAAAAGCTCTGTTGCTTTTCTGCTTTCTCTTTCCCCTTATTTTACCCTTCCATAGTGATTTGATGTGATTAATAGTGATTCACAGTGATTAAACTGTGTATTTTCATGTAAACATCTGACTTTCCTGGCTTTACTGGAACGTTGCTGAAGGCCCCCTTCCCACTCCTCTCATCCCCAGAGATGGAAGCATACACAACTTTGTCTGAGCAACACCCTGAATAAGGCTGCACTTGTGTTCTTAGAAGAGGCATCCAGCCAGCTGGAGGTTTCTTTATGGCTTCACTAAGTGCAAAGCCTTTCAGATTTGCAGACTGAGCCAAAAGCCTGACCTACCATGCCCTTGTGGGACCAGCAATACTCTTGCACTACTTGAGAAAGAAAATACATGTTCTGTCAGGTTAAAAGCCTGTGACATGGCATTTAACTATTATCACCGTATGATACTATCAGTGTTTCAGGAGATGAAACAGCAGAGCCCAATGTGCAGGACTAATTTTTTTTCTTTAAGAGTTTGGATCAACTATGCTGCGTGTTAAGGCAAGTGGGAAAAAAATTATGCAAAAGCTTAAGGACTGCTGGAGCTTTATACAACACCTAAAAATCAGTGTGAGCACTTGATCTAATGCTCAGCACAACCAGCAGAAGTATTTCCACTGAATTCAACAAGCAGGGGGTCAGGATTTAATCTTATGTTGTGCTACTATACAGATATATACTATACCTATATTTAGGTATAAAATAACCAGGACAGACAGTATTAAAACACATACACACACACACTTATATTAGTATTTATTTTTTGCATGGAACTATTTATTCACTACACATGAATCACAGCAAAGTTGTTTGTTTTTGTTTCTTTTTTTTTCCTTTGTTTCTTTTGTTTTTAGTATCATAAAAACATCCTTTTACCTTGGGACTCAACCATTGTCTGTTCTTACCTCTGTAATAACACAGATTTTTATCTTACTGATCTTCTCCCCTCCACAATACAAGAAGGGAATTTGTGGAACGAACAACTAACCAAATCCCTTTCAATTTAGGCTCACTCCATTTAGGTACGCTGACATTCATATCTTCTACCCATTTTTTTGAAAATGCACGTTCCTTTAGATTTACAACAGAAAAAGTTGGTAACCCCTAAGTTACTTGGTAAATTAGCAAAACAGTCAGTGAAAACTCCTTTTTTTTTTTTAATCCTAGCAGTTTGAAGAGAAATTTTCCGTCCTAGAGTTATTTGGCAGACCATCTTCTTTGTGAATTGCATATCCCCCTTGCAACCGGCTCCTGAGAACATCTATGTCCCTGTGGACTCGGGCCGTTGCAGATTATAGAGCTTTTCATGGAAAACACTTTCTACACTTTTTTTTCTAATTTTTACCCTGCAGCTTAACTACCAATCCAACCTGAGTATGAAAGCAGACAAAACGGAAATCATTGCCCAAATAACAATGTTCAAATCACTTAGTATTTCTAACCACTATTTTCTCCAAGCAATGGCTCTGCTATCTCACCCTCAACCCTGACTCAAGTCTGACTCATCTGTCAAAAGAAAAGCAGGGCTGTTTCAATGAAATAGCATTTAAGTCCTACGTCCACAGAATAATAGCAAAGATCTTACCAAAACAGGGTAATTTTTTTTTTGGCTTGCAGAATAGGGAAACTGAGGAACAGAGCACAGACACTTACTGGGGCAGCAGCAGAACCCAGAATGGCAGGTAAGAGGCACTGATGCACAGACACCTAACTGCTGCCTGTTTCCCCAAAGCACTCTTTTCTGCCTGCTCCTGATACCTCAGAGCTTTTGGCTCACATGGAGCTCAGGACCGCACTTCCTGAAGTTGCTGGCATAGCCACGATGAGACTGTGGCATTCTCATAATCTTTGTCTTCCAGCTGCAATCCTTTGTCACCACAGATATGAATTACACTATATTCAATACACGGCGCCTTCAACTGGACGATCATTTGACGCAAAAACAGTTTCTCAGGAAAAGTCACCGTTCTTTCCTGTTTTTAGTACCACACATTCTTATGAATTCCAACACACAGTAAGTTAGGTATCTTTTCCACCAAAGGACATCCCACTCTGCATCACAAAATTAAGGAAAACTTTCTTCAGCATGAAGCCTAGTTCTTCCTTACCACGTAGAACAAGAACAGTTCTTTCAACTAAATCAGATCTTAATTTTATCAAACTGGTCTCTTCTCCATTTTAACAGTGGCTGGATGATAATTTCTGTCCTATCTACTGCCTTTCTTATCTATCTCAGCTGGACTCAAGCTAATAAGCTTCTCATTAATGAAATGACTATGCCAAGGTACTGGCAGATGGCTCTGTGTTCCAAGCACATCTTTCCATTCCCTCCCTCCCAGAAGTCCTAATCTATACACAGTGTAATCGTCACAAAAACATATGCTCCCTGACAGAAAGCTCCCCTTCCATTATCTCTGTACTCCAGGGGATTGACCCCTGAAACCTCAGGGACATGAGGCAACTCCCTTCCTACTCAAGTATCAGTTTCCTCTGTGCCTAAAAACATATTCACCAGGTTCTGGCCAAAGTGCCTGTACAAGTCTTAAAACCCACGCTAATGTCCCTCACCATACTACTGTCCATATTATATTCCACTAAGTAAAAGGCATATACCATACATATCTGTACTAAAAAAACTGAAGTTTCATCATGCATATATGATATTTCTTACATTCAGTGATTTGCCACTGATTTATTTACAAGTCCCTGTGGCAGTACGTGAACCTCTCTCTCAGAAAAATGACACTGTAATTTATTATGTTCGTTACCCATAAACCTCTTGTGTAACACTTCAATTCAAACGCTGAGTGAGTCAGTCACTAATTTTGTATCTCATATATCTTAAAATAATCTATTTGTATCATCTGTTGGTTCCTTCTCCCTCATCAATTTAATCAGATTATTGTGATTGATGAATTCATTAATATGGTCATCATATCCTGAGTGCACAGCAACATCTACAGAAAGTTGCTCTTCCTTCCTGAACCTCTCTCTCTCTCCTGCATAACGAACAGAGGAGCAGATGAACACTACCAGTTTCACAGTTGTCTGAAGGACTGCACAAAGGTTAGCTCTTGACATTTGGAATCAGGCTGGCAGAAGCTCCTAGGAAAAGGCTGAGGGTAGAGATGGGCACTCACATGTAACCATAATGTGAAGGGTTGCTTTAGCTCCCCATATTGATTCTGAGCCTTCTGAAAAGTCATTCTCCAAAGGAAGAGGAAATTTGATTGTCAGTTCTCTTCTGCATTTAATCCCAACAGTACTAAACAGTTTTCTTCTACAGCAGATAGAGGAAGGCATCAATAGAAAACAGAAAAGCTTCTCTTTAACCTCTGTCCCTTCCTTTTCAACTTCAAGTTGTCAGTCTTTAAACTAAGACCCTTCCTCACTCCATAACACCTTCAGTTAGTCCTGACTGTTGCACAGAATAACTTGAGCTTCACAGCTCCAAAGCTATATAAAGGATGAAAGAGTTGTAAAGCATATGCTCATAATTCTAGATTGAAACAAGCAATCAAAAAAACAGGTCAAATACAAATAACAGTGGACAAGAAAGAAGGGTGTTAAACATTATTTAGTCAAGGGTAAAGATGGCATAATTATACCTTATATTGCTGTAGCTTTTTTCAACCAAAAATAAAGCAGCCAAACCACTTTGATAGCACAACTTCCAAACCATCTCAAACAGTAAATAAAAGGAACACAGGAGGAGCACGGCACTTACCCTGAAAAACAGACTGCAGAAAAGCATTCAGCAACACTGCTCAAGTACCCAGGAGTTGTGACTGCCTGAGGAGGGTGGTATAAATGACAGCCACCTGTGCTCACTTGTTGCCTAAAAACTGAGCTGGCAATTGAGATATTTCTGCCTTGAGCTGTAACTTTGTACCTTTCTAAAAAAGTTATAAACCAGATTAAAAACATAACAGTTAAAAATATGGTAAGATACCACATTCCTACTCCAGAAAATCTTGTCTCTACCTTCTGCTGACTGCCAGAGCAACACCCGAGTTGATACTGAGCGTGAGAGGATCAAAAAGATAGCAGTGAGCATCTGTAGAGAACACAGAATTTGAATGAGGATTATTTTGGGAGAACAGCCAGCCTGGTAAACAGCAGCAAGCAAACAGGAAAGGCTACTTGTTGGAGGCAGAAATGCACAACAGGCTTCCAGAAACTAAACACGCCATATGTAATTAAAGCAATTTATTACAGCTATGTGGCTTCAGACATTTGTAAATGCATTTTCCCCTTTTTAGTCTCAGAGTGATGTGCTTATTCATGCAAAATGAAAGGAAATATGTAAACAGTTTTGAAAACACAAGCAGAAAGTGTGAGAACGAACATCTGATATGGCATTATCCTACAAATGCCTCCAGATTCCTCTCTGGTCACTGTGTGGGCAGGGCAGCAAATTCCCAGGACAGAGCAGGGGTGGGTGGGAGAAGGGGACTGTAAAGCTATTCATCATGAACTTCGTTTTGCATTTTCCTGTTTATTAGTGATCTACTGCAGCTCCTAAGATGAGGGAGAACTTGTTCTGGCAGGAAGCACAGGCACAAGGAGCCTGCAAGGCTGAGGGCACCTCAAGGAGGCTGTGCTGGGGAGCTGGGAGCTCTGCTGGAGTACGGCAGAGGTGGCAATGGCCTACGTTACCCACAGGCTGCTGCCTGCCCTGCCAGGGCTGCTGCCCAGCCTCTCTTTTGAATGCACCCTTAGCAATCAGTCAGGAGGAACGTTAATAGCTCATGATGAAGTTCTTAAAAGCTAGGCAACTCTTTCCCTAGCCCTCACATACATAAAAAGTTACATCACCATGACTGCCTGGGCTTTCACTGACACCAAGGAAGTTAAGAGATGTAGGCAACAGCTCCTTGGGACAGACGAACTGAAGAAGACAGTGAAGAATCTGTCTTCACAGCACTACTGACAAACAACACCTATAGGCATCCAACACTGGAGAAATACATTTCTATATTGCATCATACGTCTGGCTGCTATAAAACAGAGGAACCATCCCACCGACCCTTTGCTCCAGCAAG
Source organism: Perdix hodgsoniae (assembly GCA_035772895.1). Taxonomy (NCBI): domain Eukaryota; kingdom Metazoa; phylum Chordata; class Aves; order Galliformes; family Phasianidae; genus Perdix; species Perdix hodgsoniae. Next base: position 3,822,432 of record JAPSGF010000058.1, on the reverse strand, counting down.
CATCAAAGAACTCCCCATTACACAGCAAGCTGACAGATGAAGATACTGGTAAAAGTGGAAAAAAACAACAACCACCACCTTCGGGGAACGGATTCTTCCCTTAGGTTTTTCCTCTCAACTATCTCCTGCCACCAGTTACTCATTCTCATCCTTCATCCAAACTTCTTGTAACAGCGACCAGCTCTCTAGCCAACCAACACGATCAAGCAAGTCCTGAGGATAAAAGCAGGTCTTGAAGCTGTAGTATGGAAGTAATGCACAATTGCTGACAAGTGGATAATAAGCCCTAAGCAAATGACAGCCATTGTTGCAAGCTGGCTATGGACAGAGCAGTACTGAATAACGCCCACAAGGTAGGTGGTAAAGGAAAATGGGGGGAGACACAGTTGGATAAGTGATTTATCTGAGCAGTCCATTGTTATCCAGGTACCCACCATAGAAGAGAGATGTGGAAATGAAGAGCTGCCACTTAGCCCTGGCCAGTTTCAAAACTTCTCCCTTCCCAAGAATATCAGTGGTAAAAGACAGCATTTGAGATCTTCTGATCTGAGGGTTAATTTCTGTCCCAGTTTTAGACCAGAAACATCTGGGGCACAAGAGCCAGATGTAGAACGACAAATGGTGTAAGAAAGACAGAAAATTACTCTGCCGTGTAAGAAAAGAATGATGAAACAAGCAAAATTGAAGCATAGTAGAATGACAGAAGTCAATGGACTGTGATCATTCTGGGTTCTAAACCAGAGAATATCACATTAATGAGGTAGGAAAACATTTGCAATATGCAGAGAATTACTAAGACTCTAATACAAACATTCACTACTGTGAGAAAAACAATCTAATCCATATGGAAACAACCTTCAATTATACAAACCATAGTACTAAATACAAAAATTCGTGAAAACTGACATGCAACACTGACACTAGGCAATTGTCAGTAACAACTGATAAAACTGTAGCACCAGTGAATAGCAAATGTATCTATTTGATCTAATTAAACTAACAGTAGAAAAATTAATTTTAAAGACTTGTAGTAGCAAATGGGATCTGAAGCAGAAGAAACGATGGCAAGGTGAGCTTCAGATTAATAAAATCTGACTTCTTCAGCTAGAAAATAAGTTGAAATGAAGGATTTTGTGTATGTGTGTGTATTACATTCACAAAGCACCCAAAACAGCTTGCACATGACCTGTGATGAGGACACTACATACTTAGACAATACAAATCAACTGTACTCCAAACAATAATTTACATATATATTCCCTTCAGAAGATCTGAACTAAGAAGAAACAGAATGCTACATTCTATTTAAAGTTATTAAAAACAAAGTACTGAAATGTGGAAATTATAAACAACCATACTGTTTATGTAAATATATGTATATAAATGGCTGTTAATTACTAACTTAAAAAAAAAAAGAAAAAATAGACACCTTTCTTCATGGAGCTGTGTGATCAGTGGTGACAGTAAAATGCAAATCAAGTTATATAAACATGTATACGGAATTAAAAGGTGAGCAGTACAAAAAGAATTAGCATGTTCTCTCCCCTGTGACACACTGGTCAGTTCTTACTGCTTTACCCTACAACCGAAGAACGTCACGGATTGAAACTGCTTGAAAAGAAATAATGAAGAAAACAATGTTAAGTCTGCTTGCACTCTCTCTCTCTCAAAATCACAAAGGAGATAGGTTCAAGAAATATACAAAAAAGTCCAAAACAGTCAAGAGGAGAAACCAAACAGATTAAGAGCTATTAATTGTTTTCCTAACAAAAAAACAGGAGAACACACAATGAAACTCAGAAACACATAATGAAACCACAGCAGTAAAAGCACAGGGAAAAAAAAAAAGGCTGATTTGAGATTATTTGATTTCAGAACATACACCATTAGCTGGTAGTCCTCATCTAACATTAACAGTGATGTTAAGAATAGTATGAAATACTAATATTTATAATAAGCATATTTGAATTAATAAGCATCACAAAGCACAGAAACTTGCCTGCTTCAAGGCGTGTGTTTTCTGCTCCTGAAGGTTCATAATAAACATCAAGGAAAAGTATAATTTGATCACCTTCTACAGATCTTTTTTTCTCAAACATTAAGAGCTACTGCTGATACCAGAAGGACTTTGAATGCTGATGGACAGATGCTCTGATCCACTACATGCATTGGAGGAGACACAAAAGTAGTGGTTTCTTATGCAGGCACAACATGTCTGTAAATTGTATCACTGCAGCCATAGTGATATAAAGTCTTATGAAGTGTGACATACAAATACAGAACAAAAAAAAAAAGTGTGTAGTTTAAAGATAAGAAGAGAGAAAACACAAATATACATAGATAAAGCTGCAACAGAAGATGAGAAAAAAGGCCTGGAACAGCGGTCTTATTTTTTTTAAATAAGTTTGTTTTTTTGTTGGTTTTTTTTTTTGAGGTGGTTTGAACATTTGTTGAGAGACCTTCCTAAGCATGAGTAGCAACACTGGAAGGTGATAACTTTGACAGCATATGAAGTTAGGGGTGGAGGCTGTTATTGCTGATTTGAGATAAAACAAGCTATATGGTGCCACAAAAAAAAGATGACTTATCACTTATTTTTTTAATGAGGAATAATAGAATATAAAGAAAGGGGCAATACAATCAAAACATCAGGTCAAGAAAGTGATGTCAGCAACGAATTTCCAAATGGCAATGGCAGCAGAAATGCAGCATTTTCTCAGACAAGAGAGTGAGGCATGACTTTTTTCTCTTAGAAAAATAATGGAAAAAAAAAACCAACAAAAACATGATTACAGTCCAGACATATATACCTATCTGTTAAGTTCTGTATTAATTCAAATTATGGGCTTGAGTAATGGGTAGTGACCAAAAAGGAAGCTTTTTTCCTTCTCAAGCTCCAATGGAAAAGATGACTATACAAACACAGGAAAACAAACAGTTTGAGTTTCAGAACTTCAAAACGCTCCCAGCAGAACAGCAAAATGAGATAATGGCTATATGAAAACAAAATGGCTGAGGTATCTAATGAAAGTCATGAGCTACAAAGACTAAATGGACCATCAACAGAGAATACCTTCACTGAGCCTTGCTACTTTCAGTAGTTCTCCAACTGGGAGCAAGCGTTGTCCTAACAGTGGATGTAGGTAGTCAGCAAGACCACGGTGAAAAATGCAAGATATGAGCCAAAATATAAAAGGTCGTCTCTCAACCACAGTAGTAAAGGTACACGGGAAAAGAAAGAAAAAAAAGCTATACAGAAGAACAGCATACAAAAACACAGATGCCATTTTGAATTTAATATTAAAGATGCTGTACAGCAGCTAGAAACACCCAAGAGAATTAGCAACAGAATTATTGCCAAAATAATGTTAAGCATGTCTCTGACAAGGTGAAGGAGTGACATGTAGAAGCACCAGCAGTATGTTATATTCATCCCACTCTGATGGAAATAAATGACCTTTGAATGCAAAATATAGCTGAGCAGTGAACTGGGTTAGAGTAACAGATTCCTTTCAGATATACATTCTGTGATCTCTCCATTACCCTTAATAATATATTAAATACTTAAGCAAAGCTGGAAAATAATCAACCAAACTTCAGCAGCAATCATTTTCTAGGCAGTCCTCTTGATCTTCTTGAAAGCGTAAAATGATACAGTGTGAAAAATGTTTCAGACAGCTCTACCAATATAAATCCTTTATGGTTTTCCTTAAAATTCTCACATAAGAAGAATAGTATTAATCTAAAAGCCATATTCTTTTCCTAACTGCTCCAGTCCTTAATTCACATACCTTAAAATTTCTGTTGTAACCGAAGGGTAAGGACATACATAAGGACTTCTAAAATTGCCAGTTTTGATACCAACAGTACAGCCTCTTTCTTCAGCAACAGCTGCTCGAGAAGTTAAAAAGTTACATTTATGTACATAGACACACAAAGCTCTGAAGTGAGTGAAATCCAAATGCAAGGAGTTCACTATAAGAAGAAGCAACAGGCAGGAAACAGTTCCCGCAAATTCTGCCTGATGATTTTATGCCTGCTGCCGTATAAGCTGTTCTCTTCCCTTTGAATCCCTTACATTTCATAAACCCACACCAGCAACAAGAAATAGTGACCACCACCACCATCACCACCACTATCACCCACTGCCGGTCCTGCAGAAAGTGGAGGGAGATAGAGAATGGGACTTTGGCTGTTTGCCACGTGCTATTCACCAGTTCTTTGTGTGGTCAGTAGGGAACTTAGTGAGCAAAGCTGTGTGTAGGTGACGAGGTACACTGACAGTCATAGGCAAGGCAAGTGATGAACTAGCTCCACTGACCATCCAGGAGTTCAGTCAGGAGCAAATGTGACCAGGCCAAGAAGGGACAGGAGACACATCACCTACTGTGGGTTTCATGGCCTATTCAGAAAACAAGGCTGGAGACAAAAGAAGAGACAGGCGCACCCACCACACCACTCAACCCCTGACCCATGATGACTGAACACCCAAGTCTGAGCTTGAGGGCTGTCCCCAGAGCCCCGGTCACAGTGTGCAAATAGGGGTCATGGGTGAGGCTGCTCCAGGCACTCCTGCCTTCAAGATTAACATGTAGCTGGTTTCTGCAGCCTCCGACTGAAAGGAAGGACTGTGTACATGACATCTGAAGGGACATACAGACGATGTGCCAAAGGTTTAGTATCAAGGATGGTTTATATTTACAAATTCTACTGTCCTGATAGGAATATATGCAAAATTACAGACAACTGAAAGCAGTTTTCCCCTAGAGAATACAGATAAAGACATAAGAGCAGATTTTCCTAATTACGTACACAATGTACACACATTCCTATCAAAGACTGGTTATCTTTTTTTCCCCACTTTAACCACTCTGAAATGCTCTCTCCTGTATTTGTTCCTCCAACTTATATCAGCCTTTCCATTCCAGTGCAATCTCCACACAACTCTATCTTAAAATGTGGGAAGCAGGGCTGTGCCTCCAGCAATCATCATCCCAAGTGCTATAAATCTCTCTCAACAATACAAGCAATACACCTATGTGTTTTTTAGGTGCTTTGCTATTGTCTCTCACAGCCTTGCAGGACAAACATAAGGGAAGGGAGCCCTACCTGCAAGTGGAAACAGTCTGGAAGTTCAGAGATGGGAAATCAGTGAGGAGGTATGACATGAGCAAGGAACAGCAAACCTAACAGAAAATAACATATTCTGAACCAATTCCTTCCATATAAGCAGTCCTGGGTTTGTCTACCACTGCTTTACCACTTTAAAAAATGTCCTCTGTTTCATTGCTGCCAGTGCCTGCAGGAGTTGCTGTGTGAAGTGCTGGTCCCTACCAGCTTCCTGGGCACAGCCATTACGGGTGCACACCAGTCTGAATGAGAGATGCTCATTTCCCTTTTACCTGGGATTGCCGTGCTTTGGAACAACTTACAAGCATGGATCAAAGTTTGAAAATAGGAATTACGTACTTCTCTGCATGTCTGAGGAAAAATCCAAGCCCAATAGTTTCATTTCATATGTTTAATTAGACCATGAAGAAAAACACTATGGATGCAGAAAAACAACAGCATTCTACAATGCACTGACTTTTATCACATTAAACTGCAATAATTATTAAATTATCAACTAAAAATCATATTCTTAGATTTTCTTTTTGGTCAAATAGCTTAAAAATAAAAAAGTACACAAAGTTCTAATCAATGTTCAGCCAACAGCTGCAATGCGCTGGCCTCTACCTTAACTCAACGTAGCTCTAATTTCAAAGCCTGCTTAGAACTCTACAAATACCGACATTATTAAGCTTAGCAGGCACACTGAACACTCAAATGGAGCCAGCATGCTTTATGTGTAACTCAGGCACTGCAGTCCCTTCCCTGTTTTTCCCAGGCTATGCTTACCTGTTCTCCAGAGCAGGACTTTCCTGTCACACTTCTTCTGACAGAGAGGAGTGGGAGTGGTGCTCCTCTGCTCTCTCATCCTCCGGCTACTGCTTTTTATTTCCCAATCACTTTCCCTATTTACCGACTGCAATGGAGGCTAAGCACATAGCTTCTTTGTTTCAAGTCCCCGACTGGCACCTTACCCCTCACAGCTCCGCCGGCACCTCCCCAGTTGCCAGGGGGAGGACATGGCAGCTAGACTGAAATCCCAGCAGGGCTCTCCTGCCCGTGTATGGAGGTGAACAGGACCCCACCACTGCTGACTGCTGGGGGCGGGCACGGGGCTCCTGCCTGACTGCACCGCCTTGTGTCATTTTAAAGAGACTGTAACCGAGCTTTCTTTAAACTGGCAGCATATAAGGAATTTGTAAATATTACCTACAGAAGGACAACTTCTCCATAAAGCAGTACAGCGATCATTCACAAAATTAACCAAGAGCAGATACAAAAAGCTCCGTCTCAAAATTACAGGCACGCAGTGGGAAAACCTAGACTGCCAATGCCCTTCACAGAGACTTTTTGGATCTTCTGGCATCTTTTTCAATGCATTTTGTTACAGATTGCACATGCTGATTGACACCGTGGAAACAACACCATGTTAAAAAAAATCATCTGCTATCAGCAGTGGCTGTAAGGATATGCCCTAAATGAACAAGGCCGAAGATTGTAACTGTTTAACTATTAAATGTTTAGCATACACCAAAAATAAGAGAAAACTTTCAATACAGTTTCTCAGCATCACCCAAAAGCTGCCATTAGTAACATTTGGATTTCAACAGTATCCAGATATATCTGCCAGCAAAAGAAATGCTCAGCAGCCTTGAATGGGTGAAACAGCAACAGCTCATTTTTCATGCAGCTATGAGGCTACACAACCAAGAGCACAGTCCTAGAAGGACAACCTTCACAAGTCTTCACAGCTATTATTTTCTTTCACTCTATCTTAAAGAGCCTTTTAAGGAGGAGGCTATGACACCCAGTTTAGCACTAAGAATCACTGTGTTTCGTGCATCATTTTTCTTTGTTTTTATTGCTGTCGCCAAACATCTTTAATTCCTCCTGAAAACTGGAGTCTAGAGATATACACCGTGCACCGAGGGGCTTCATTCCAAGCACAGTCTTTTAACCAAATTATCATTAAGGCTTATGTCAGGTGGCAAACAGATCAAATTCTTGACACAAACAAAGCAACTCCCTTCAGCCCATAAAACACATACTTTGCAGAGTTAAATTTGCAGAATGCTAGGCTTCTAGATAACAAATAACATATCTATCCTGAACATGATTTTCTGTAAGAGAAAAAGGAAAAAGAAGGAATAAGCCTGTGAACACACTGGGCACACCTGTGTTCTGTTCTGTGCTCAGAAGTCAATCAGTGCTTGGCACAGATACTGATTTTTCCACTGTGAGTTCTCTTTTCCTGCCTCCAAAGTAACACATTTTAGTCCTACCTACAAAAGGTACAAACAGTAAATCAAAGTTTGTGCATCAGCAAAGAACACTATTTATTTATCTTCTCTGCTCCCCTCCCAAAGTTGCTCTTAACTGCTGAGTGAGGTCATTCTCTGCTAGTCTGCCATAATCTGTTTTACATTCTGGATACTTGCTGTCAAACCTCAGAGGAGCTGGGGAATGGACACGGAGTAAAAGCTGGATATAAGACACCTCCTCAGCACAAATATCCCAGATCAATTACCTATATAGATCCATTGCATTAAAAGCCTCCTGTTTCTGAGCCCTTCCTAAAAACTCCCTCGAGCACACAGTCCAACTGTATACAACCATGGGATAAGTTAAAAACAGGAGGCAGAAGAAGATGTGATGGGAACAGGAAAAAACAAAAACTCTAAACATGAAGGGTTTGCCTAAGAAAAAAAGCACAGAATCAAAGAAACAATCATAAACACAGCAACATCTACCACAACTAGGCTGGAAAGACAGATTTCTGATACTTAATCTACAAAGCATTGAGAAGACTTGACTACTACAGTCAAACCGAACATGCCAAAGTCTTCTATGGCAAAGTTTTTCTTAGCATCAACTGGAAAGCTCAGAGCACTAGCTCATCTTGGAGCTACTAGGTGTACCTGTTGATACTTGGAAGACATACTTGATGAGGAAGGGAAAGCTACAGAGGGACCTCAGGACCTTGCACGTAAGTTCAAGCGCTCCTTGTATTTCTTTCCTGCAGAGTACTTTCGAGCACTCTTATATCAGTTCAGAGTTGAAATCTGTTTTTTCCCCTTTCAGACATGCTTCCATTCCCTCAACACACTGTCAAAATTATTACTTTGACAAGAAACTTTCAATATATCACCACAGGGTTAATTTCCTTTTACCTTCTACTATAAGAGTGCAGAGTGCTCAGCTTGGCTCAAAGGGCATGAATAATGTAAGAGGACTCCACTAGGAGGACCATTAATACCTCAGAAAGGCTTCTATGATTCTCTCACCAGTTCTCATTTGCCGTATCTTTCATTTCCATTAAACGTTACAGCACCAGCACTAAATCAAACCCAAAGCTCTCTCACAGCTAGCAGCTCCCCACGGGCGGTGCCACCGACAGACTGCAGGGACTGAGGAGTCAGAGGGGTCAGGAGGGGAGCACTCTGCAGACCCTGGTAAGCCTGCCAGCTCACCCAGCTGACCCCAACTAGCACTGCCAAAGGAGGCAGAAGCTGGCACAGCTACAGTCCCACTCCTCCACTCACCTCAGAGTGTAAGCTTTGAGAAAGGAGCGAGCTACCTCCCTTCATTGCAAAGCACTGTGAAGGAAATTCGTCTATATAGCCTACTGCCCGTTAAGTTATAGCTACTAACAGAAGATCTTCAGCTTGCATTCAGAATGGGCATCCAGCTGGGCTTTGGACTAACAGTTCTTTGAAAACTAACAGACAAACAAACAGCCGTTCCTGCATTGCAAACTACATGCACAGCGACTGACATCATTACAAAACTATGCCCCTCCACACGGCCTGCTCCCTGTTGCTCCTCAGCTTTTCTAATGTTTGCCTTCAGCAATGAAATATTATGTCCTTCATTTAAAAAAATTCCCTTTCCTCCCCATTTCTGAATTATATAAAGACTCAAAAATGCAAGAAATAGTTTTAAAACTTGGAAAAAGTATTCATTTCTTTCAAGAATGGCTGAGATCCAACTGAACTATTCATCTCATAATACGACATGGCCATTGACCTTAATACATGACTCATTTCATATTAAGTTTGGGAAAATTTGACAATAAAATGAGTTGCGGTTACAAGAAAATCCAGCCAGGTGCATGCAGCAGAGGGAAATGGTGAGTCTAAATGTTATCAGATGAGCCACAAACTTGATACATCACACATCTATGAAATTACATATCGTTCTTAATTGGATATTCCAAATCAAATCAGGAAAACACAACCAGAATTACAGGAAATACTAAGATCTTGGGCAAATTGCCTTCAGTGTCTGTTCTCAGTTATGCTATCTGTAAAATACGATCAATAAATGTAACCATTAAGTAAATGTAAAATGTGATTAGTCTAATTCTTTAGCAGAAAAAATTAGGCAGTGATAAAACAGAATTTCCAAATGCTGAAGAGGCTGTAAAATGGAAGCTGGAAAAATGCATTACAAGCACAGAAACTGAATACAGGAAAAATCCTTAGATTTGCCTATGCACAATTATGTCTGGGATTAGCTTTCTCTACATATGCAAAATGAAGTAATAAAATATATAAAAGCAAATGGTGAGGACTTCAGGAGGAATGTCTTTACTCACAGTTGTGATCCTAACTCTGCATATGGAAAAAGCCATCTTCAGTACTGGAATTACCAGTTACTTTGGCACAGTCTATATGACAGGAGTTTTGAGTGAGGCTGCAAGTAGGCATAAAAGAGCAGTTTAAGGGAAAGATGGGAAATCACAACTATTTCCTATGTCGATAAAACAATTTTAACAGAAAATGAAAGAAGAAAGGCATCAAGAACACCGAAGAGTCTAAGACTGGCTAGAAAAGATTACTTAAAAGTAGTTCAAAGCTGAGGTTTGAAATATTTTGCATCTCTGGAGGCACCTGTTCCAACCTTCAGAGGTTTAACTCAGACTTTCTTCAAGCTACATAAACAGAGTTCCATTGAATGAAGTACACAACTAGACTGTATCAAACAGTAAAACTTACTGCAAGACAACTGTTGAAGTACAAAATGTTCTGTAGCTCTTTAAACCTATAAATTTTCTTTGGTCATAATATTAACCTAATCTGTTTTCCCAATATCAATCACAGTTGTGCGAAGTGCTCTGAAATAAAAGATGCTAATATGTAAGTGCAAAACATTAATGCAACACACTCAACTTAATTTGGACATGCTATAGTAGGATGGCTCCTTTATTGAGACATCTGTTAGAAACTGATTTGGCCAAATCACAGTGAGTGATAATGAGTGCTGTTTAATCAAGACGGTATTAACATAAATTTTAACTTGTGTCAAGCAGCTTAATGGTGAATTACTGAATGCTAAACAGTCATGGAATTTTACACCCTGGTCTTTTAATAAACAAGTTCTCAAGTAAAGGAAAATGTGTGGTTTCTTCAGTGTGCTGTCAGAAATCAGAAACAGATCTGAAATCAAGTGATGCGAGACTTGATATCATTTTTAAAAGGTTCAGTACTGAAACACTCTTCATTTTCAAACTAAATATGAGATCTTTAACAAGAAACGTATATCTAGATGCGTTTATAACTAGAATTAATACAAGATAGTTTAATTTCTGTCTGTAAATATATGGCATCTGTGACATGTGCTCAACACTGAACAGCTTTTTACATTTTATATGGATAAGATTCAGTAAATTTCTGGCCTTATCACTGTGAAAATAGCTATAAACATTGTGCCCTTCCATGATAACCCCAGATCATGTGATTTCAACCAAAAGAAATTGATTTTGGTAATCAAATAACAATTCTTTCTGAGAGAAACAAAACTTCTGGCATCCCAACTACTAGGAACCAAAATACTAATGGTAGAGTCACCATGCTGTGATATCAAACAGAAGCCTTCCCTGTAAAAGCCTAGTAATGACAAGATACTGCTTTAGTTATTCACTTCTAAAGGAAGGGAAATTCCAGAATCCAATATTAATTATATACTTGACTTGTATGGTATTGTCATATGCTGTTTCTGTTCTCACCCCTTTTAAACAATAACAAGAAGGGGTAAATAACTGACATATGGAAATACTTCATAAATTGAAAGCTCGCTAGTCTTCCAGGCAGCAGAAAATGTTCAGACTGGCACTGAGTTTAAAAGAGTCTTAATACCACAGGAGGTGCCATGCTTTAACATAAGGAAAGAGGTAGCATAATGTTTATTTCCTATTTCAGTGGAGCATTTCCCTTCCTTCCAATACTACAATGAGTACTTTACAGAAGACTGGGTTTCTTAATGTAACATGCACACAAGAAGTATCCATGAGCAGCTGCATAGAAGAACGTGCATCTGGTTTTGTACTGTGCATGAGCACATGCATGAAGTGGACGTGGGTCCTGCATGATTACAAAAGCATGTGCAAAGAGTAAAAATGTTCACACTAATGTCACAGTTCCAGGACTTTCATTCACAGAGCTTAGAATGAGCCAACATTTTCAACACAATCATTTTAGTAACACTGAAACCCACAATTAAGTAGGACTCATTTGTTCCACTGTCACTCCACAACCACAGCAGCTTCAGTGACGGTCACATTCTCCCCACCCTTCCCACCCCTCATGACCTATGCCAGCACAAATCTCAGTAGAGGACAAGAAGGCCAAGCTTTTCCACAGGTCTAATTCTCAAAGCAACAGCCATCTCTGGGGGGGAGGAGAGGGGAAAGTATGCTGTTGCTGTGGAAACAGAGCCCAAAAATACTACTAATAGATCATGCAGCTCTGGGAGGATCAAGCACACTGGCAAACAGATATTGGAACTTCCTCTGACATGTAGGAAGGGTTAGGACAGGGAACAGACTCAGGCCAGATGTCTCCATCATCTTCCAGAATTTAGGGAATCTCTACCAGTTTTTCAAAAGTTAGACACTCACTACTCTTGGTGAGGAAAGGTGCCTTGTTTTTGAAAACATTTACTCAAGTTTGGAACTGGGAAGAGGATAAATTGCAGTTTACTTAAATTTTGATAGGCATATTAATGCTGAATCCAGAACACGGTGTTTGACAGAGGACTACTGAAACACATGGACCTGCCCCGAGAGTTCAGAGTCTGAATTCAGAAGGTGAATGGTAAAAGAGAAAACTAACCTACATCCTGGCAGAGTTCTTCTGTTCCTCATTCTCTAGAAGATGAAAGGGAATAAACAGAATGCAGTCATATAATTAAAAGACTGCATAATAATAAACAAATAAAAATGTCTAAAGTAAGACCACATAGGCAATATCAATATGAAACATCTCTTAACTTTTGAATTACTAGACTTTAAAGCTACTTTAGTGCATAAAAGTAGTTCTGTTCCTCTTCCCGTTCCCTTTGAGATTCCTAAACTGCATAACCTGTTCATACTCAGAACTACACACACTCACAAGTCTGTGGTTTAGTCAGAAAGAACTGTAGTTAAACATAGCATTAATGAGAACATCACATACACAAAAGCCAGCTCCAGGTTTTCAAAATGAAAGGAACTGCCAAGTGCAAACACTGTAACTACTCATACTATCAAAGATCAGGCAAAACCAGTAACCAGCAGCTGTTTGATATTCCAAAATACTGGGATATTTTAAACCTCAGACAGAGATATCAGGGGATTCCAAGAGGTTAGAAATGTGTTTAGCTTATCTATGCTACAATGCTACCAGGCATTAATTCCCTCAACTCTGAATCTTCCTGCCTTCCTTCTTATCCCCATAAAACATCTCATATTAAAAGAAACTAGACACTGGCAAGCTAGAAGAACGATTTATTTTACAAGGGTGTTGTGAAGCTTAATTCATGTTTGTAAAGCCCTTTGTATTGTGCCTTTCATCTACTGTGGGAACCTCACAGTATTATCAATAAGGTCTTTTCTACAGTAGAAAGGCTTTGCTAAAATAGCTATACTAACAAATCTGCCTAGTCAAGATGTGGTTTACACAGGCAAAACGGTTATTTTGCCAGAACAGCTAATACCAGTTCCCTGAAAAAAATATGCTTTACTGGCAGCAGCACATTTTCAGTTGAATCAAACTGGGTAGGATATTGTATGACAACGAAGGTAATTTCTGCAGAATCTAAACAAATCACAGTTATGCTGGCAAAGCCTTGAACAGTAACTCCGGTCAGTGCATTTTGGAGACTGCAGATAAAGGATGTGCATTTATCACTTCCACAATACAAATCCTCTGAATTCGTTTATTCATGTAAATTAGCTAGAAGCAACAGGGCCCTCAGTGAAGAAACCCCTTTAGCAGCAATGTACTTGACTTATTGGGATTTTTGGCTTTTTTCTTATAAAAAAATAATTTGGGCGTTACTGTTTTTCCTCTTAGTAGCAAGAAGCTAAAGAAATAAAAAGCATTAAGATTAAGCCATGGTCAGTTACATTCTGCCAGATGGAAAAGAACAGAATATTAAGAGAGCCAGAATGAAGGCCTAGAAATGATTTTTATGACTGTAAGGAACACACTGCAGAACAAGAAATTAGCTTACGTCAAAGTCATTTCCTAAGTGTGTTATTATTACTATCTTCTTTTCAAAACCCCAACTTCCTCATGCAAGCTTAGAGCAACGTGAAGTGCCCAGTTGTAATTTGCCCCCACATAAAGGTGGAGAGGTGCCATCATGTTAAGTTCCCAAATGATCAGTAGCCATTTTCTTTCTAGACACGTTTAGTCTCATCCTGAGTCTGCACTAGCAGCAGTAGAGTGTTTACACGTTGCCTTTCAGTATTCCCACATCTTGCTGGAAGTCTGCAGACATTCTTATCACCTAAGGGTTTGCTTACAGAAGGAAAGGAAGCTCACCTCTCTCAGATCTCTGGAAGGCTTCTTCCCTATAGATCACCATATTATCTTTCAGTGATGTGCCCATATCAATCTGCAGTAGCAGTTTTCCAGCACTCACATGCACAATGGAGTAACACAACATGGCAGAGCCATATTTCATATTCCAGGTCAGAAACTAGCTAAATGTTTCCACAAAAACTGATTCAGTTCAGATGTGCTTGAACCTGGAGTGAAGCTCACAATCCAAAGACAGAAATTGCCATAGTTAAGAAAAGTAAATAACTTAACAATATGGAAAATGTTTTCCATATGAAAAAGATGGGTTTCGTTAACAAGATTTGTGCAGTATTCAATTGCCTTCCATTGAAAGGTAAAGAGAAATCTACTTTAAAGCAAAATGCAAAACTCCATCTTCTCTGCTATTAAGACAAATTAGCTACAATAAATTAGTCAGTAATGTATTATTTACCACATTAGCAGTATAGAACCCACAGAACTACTGGATGTGCTGTTTTACCCAAGAATTATTTATGTGACATGTCTCAAACAATAAGCATAATAAGAAGTAGTCATTTTTAATTGTTACATGTTCTCCACGACTTTTACTCAGTCACTGAAGTATTTGTCTATATAGGATGCAGAATAGCACTGACTGAAAAATCAGACTTGTCATTTCTGGCCTAGGCTCAAAAAGAACAAGTTTCAAATGAGAGCCAAACAACAAGAAAATTGTGCAGTTAGCTAAGCAATATACCAAGCTGTAGTACTAAAATGTTGGGCTTACTTGTTTTTAGTTAAGAAGCACTTTCTTGTCATGAGAGCATAAAATAAAAGCTGGATCGTGTTTCCTTTTCCCATTAGCATACATTTTGCATGTAAGCAGCTGCTCCTAATCAATTGAGAGTTAGATATTAACACTTTACATGACATGAAAATTTATGTCACGGCCCACTTTCAAAAAATAAAAGCATTCTCCCCACTAGCTCCATGCCATAGGTCAGAGCACACTCCATTTGGCCTATCTACAGAGCATGGCAGCAATGTTATCCCTCCATCCTCCTCAGCATCTTCCTCTGATACTACCAAAAGATTTACATGAAAATCAAGTACAGAGGAAAGCATTACACAGTAACTGCACTTTCAGCTGAAGTTCATTCTTGTCTTTGGAATACTCAGCATAAAAAATTAAGGTAATCCACTTTTAAAAGGAAAGCTGTCCTTTCCCACTCTTTCTTCCTGTTCCAGTTAGTTCTGTTTCAGCTCGTGACATGGAACTGTAGCTAAAACACTGGAGAAAAAGATAAACAGCAAATAAGTGGAGGCTGAGGCCAGGCTTCCCAGTGGAAGGTCACCTACTCAGAAATGTCCCACCACCACTGACAGATACCCAACATTTATCATTTTCACACTCAAATACACTTCAAGGCCAACTCTGTTTCTTCCAGCTTTGTATGCTAGAAAGGGAATATGCCTACAAGTTAAGGGCTCTTCTTGCTCTCACTTTTCTTAAGTTTTACAACCACTCCAAAGTTTCTGTAGAGGTAGAATTGAAATTTCCAGAGTAGAAATGACAGTTAGTTGATATTATCAGCAGTATATTCTATACTGAAGTATGAAGCTGCAATCACAAGAGAAATGCAGAGTAACATGAGGAGCCCAGTTCACTACAGAAGTACAGACCTAGAGCTACCTGCAAGCATGATTTTATGGTAAATAAACAACACAATTTGGATTAAAAATAAAAATAAAAATACACAACTGAAGATGCATTCATTTTGCACAAAGATCTGCAGTACAACCCAAAACTGAGAATTTCTTGCATATTAACCAGTGTTTTAAAAGTCAACCATAAATACACTTTTTTCTTTTTGAAGTAAAATACAAACTGAATGGGGGATTGATCAGCAAGTCTAGATATTCATCTGTGTGCACAATTTCTTTGATTGCAAAACAGGGGCTTCAAATCTTCATCTATCTTTGAAGGGAAGGCAGATCAGTCTCTGATTACATATAAAGTATCTAAGACAAGTCAGTAGTCCTAACTGAGAAAAATATATACGCAATATTTGGGAAACTACTTGCCTTTTGGCCTCTAAAAACACCACTGAAATTCCATTTGCCCTCATCTGTTAAACAGTATATACTTATATGCTGGTTTATAACTACTTCTGAAAAGGCAGAGCAGTTACTTCATAGCTGAAAGTTGATCAGAAAAATGTTATCTTTAGATGAAACACACAAGACATTTTAAATGCAGGTGTCACCTTTAGCAAAATATCAGCACTTCCAACATTTCGTTTACACACACTTTATTTAAAAACAATTACTCAATAGGATCTTTTTCTTGCAAAAGCTGTAAAACAAGTAGTTGAAGACCAAAACGGTCTGGAATGTGTCACATTTCTCCTGTCTCCTTGGGATATACATCAGAGCCAGTATCTCATACAAGACTACTAAAATGTATCTCCAAACTAGTAAACAAACCCACCGTATGGAAATCTGCAATATGACCTTATAATAGCTGATCCTGAATTAATTTTACAGTCATAAGATGCAAAGAGGTGAAGAAAAAAATCAGTCCCATATAGTCATCTGAATGCCTCTATTGTGTCTTTCGTCACGCTAAAGTTCGCTTTGTTGTTGTTTTCATCTTTCCTTTCAAAATAGCCTCCTGCAGTTCTAAGCTAAAGATCTTCCTGGAGCTTCTATGCGACAGCTGTAGTATCTTAGCCATCTGTTTAATTTATATTTGCTAATGCAGCTCCTGCTGTTTTCAACTGACAGCTTTTTTCTCTCTTATTACCCCCACACAGGAATCATTGAACTCGCCAAAGTTTTCCTGTAGTCTCGTGTCAAATCAAGTCTGGTGACAAAAGGTGATGAATGAGGCTCCTATGCACCTCCCTTTCATTTTATTAAAAACTTGAAAATTTCAAAAGAGGTTTTATATTAGTTCTTTAAAGAAAAACTATAAAGAAAAATAAAGGAACAGGTACAGAAACAAAGAGGGAGATAGTAAAGAGAAATCATACCCCCGTCCTGTCAACACAGTAATTGAGTGGGAAGGTTGAGGCCGGAGGATCTCCAAGATACAATCAGAAGCAGAATATCCATTCCTTACCCACTCACTAAAGCCACAATTCAACCCCTTCAGTCATCTGTATTCACCTACCAAGCTAATGGCTTGGCTGACCACTTCCCCTCACTTGCAACCAACAAAGAATCACAACATTCTGAGATGAAAGCGACCCACAAGGATTATCAAGTCCAATGCCTGGCTTCAGTACTCTGCAGTGAGAAGTATTCACAAATAAAGGGGAAGTGATGAAGAGCCAAAGCCCTCATGTTGCAATGCCAGTAGTTACTACAGCGATTCTACAAAACCCTCTGCAGAAAGGTGCAGGGGCTGCACCCTGTTCCTATTAAGAGACACTGGAAAAAGGCACAAACCACCTTCTGAAACAGTAAACAGCCTTATACAGTAAGCACAGATGTTAATGTCCCTGCAACTCCTCTAGAGCATGGTAACAGGAACATTAAGGAGACTATCCCTGCTGAAAAGTGAAATCAGGTTTAACATAGAACTTCGAAATTTAACGTAGATAATCCTGTTCTGCTAAAAATCACATTAGCTGAATCATGGTGAACTCTGCAATGCCTGTCCCAAATGAAGGAACACCATACTCAGTGATGACTAACTCCAATCCAGAAACAGGTAGACACATCACATACAAAGAGCTGCACAAAAAGTGATTAAGTGATTGATTAAGTGATTAATAAAGTGATTAAATGATTAAGTAATTAAGTGATTAATTCAGTGATTAAGTGGATCTCTTTCACTGCTTATGCCGGTCATGTACTGCTTGGTGTGGTATTAATGGTGCACACTTATTGTTGTTTTATTGCCTATTGCCAAGTCAACGTAAGCCTGTGCAGACTATCTCTGCACCTTCAAAATCTGAGATTTATTGCCAGCTCTCAAATGAAGCTCTCAACCCAGAAGTGTGACTGCTCATTACTTCTAAACTTCCCCTTTTGAAGCAAACTGATTAACCGGAGAGGTACACAGAAACATGAAATGGGCACATCCCAAAAGCCTAGATGTATGCTTTCTCGTACCAGACAAGGTTCATCACAGCAGCTGATAAGAAACTTGCAGGGAATACTTGGAAGACATCAAGTCATAATCTCTTATTACCACCCCTATTCCCAGAAGATGATGAGAAATTAAATCGATTGTTCTAACATTACACTCCAGCAGCTGACTCCAACAATCATGAAGAACACTTTAACTCTTTCGCTGTGCTAAGATTTTCTGTTTTAATTGTCTTCATCTTCTCTAAGCTATCTAAGGATTACAGAGGGAAACAGAAGAACAGAGAAGTCAGATTAGGAAGGAAAGAATTAAGACATCTGGAGAATGAAGACACAAACATGCCAGAAGCTTTTCTATTCTGGCAATATGTTGCAAATCTTCATTCCAAAATTCAATCTTTCAATGATGTGCATGACTTAATGTTTTGTTTCACAACAGCCTCAGAATCATTCCCACATGCCCTGAATAGTGCAGGACTTTATCCAGCATTACAAATCTACTACTCTGTAATTTAAGAAAGGCCCGGGTAAGTACATGATGCACTCATGCTTGGGATGAATACAAATATCAGTGCAACAAATGTGCACTGCAAATGTGCACTTCCCTACCTTATGCACAGTAATCCCACAAAAGTTTGAAGAATAAAGTAACTTAAAACATAACAAACTTCTTTTGAAACTTCTTTTGAAAACTTCTTTTTCTTTTGAACGTACAGGAAGCTACTGCCAAAAATAACTACTGGTGCACTCTGGAGAAACTTACTGCTTCATTTTTGTATCCTTCTTGAAAAGCTGTGTACAAAAGAAAAGTATATTGTACAGAACAGAAAGGCAAAAAAGGCTAAAATCTAAAACAACCTTAGGCCTAATATACTAACAGCTACACTACACATGAAGTTGTTACAGCCATTCCTATGCAGGAGACCTCTCCAAGAGCTAGACAAAGTTGACTTTAATTTTCTCTCCGTATTGCAGTCTTGCCATCTATATATGGAAGTAAATGCTGATGCATTTCAGTACCATCATACAGTGCTACAGATATACAGCACAGATTCTATGATTTATGATACAGTGACAATACCACAAAAAAAAATCACCTCACAGATAACACAGACCTGAAAACATGAAGAATCAACTCAGCTTGTGTTGATTACTTGTACTTTATAGCATTCCATAAGCAGCAATCAAGAAAGCATAAGGCAACAATCTACAATAATGTAGAAACAGATTAATGTCCTAAGTCACAGAAAAGTATTCTTATGACTTTTGTAAACATACTGAACAAACAACTCACAACATAGGAATTCTGTCCCACTATCTGCCTATCATGCTACTCAGGCCAAAATTAACTTTGATACCAATTCTCCCTTACCTCAACATGCGTATGCACAGTCTAAGAAGAGCTGTGTTATATCAGATGCAGACTAAGTGAAAACACCACCAACCTGCAGAGAGAGAAGAAACATCACATAAATATGAGTACCTGACAGTGCATGGCAGCAACATCTTCTGAACATTCTCTGGCCACACTGTCTGATACACTTCAATATCAGCATTACTGCAGTTTCCAGTTCAGGAAATTACAGTGAAGCAGATCTGATTCTGGTGCTTTGACTTTAATCCACTTTTGCATGCTTGCTAGAACCCTGGAGGATGCAAAAAAGCATTTGCGACTCTTTGGGCCAGAAGAATAACTTAATCGACCAGAAATTATCGAAAACTACAAACATAAAAATTGAAGAACTGTAAGTTAGGCAAAATATTCTACTTATTTTTCAGCCAGATTTTTCTGTTTTCCTCCTTCTTTCAGTGTTGGCCACTACTTTGACTAGCCTTTGGCTACAAGCTCCAGAAGGGAAAAGAACCTCTGCCGTGTGCCACTGCTCAGCCCGGTGCACCACACTGTCCCGCTAAACAGAGAGGATGAGGCGAGGACTGAGAAGACTATGCACTTCCAAATGAAAGCAGAACTGCAGTGAGCAGCAAGGTGCTCTCCAAGGTGACCAGAAGACGCCTCGCCCAGTGTAAAACTTTTAAAAACCTGGCGTAACAAATTTTTCAAAACCAGATACAGGAAACAAAAACTTCAGAGTAAGAAGGCACCAGACTTCACAACCATCAAAAATTGTTAATTTCCTCTCTGTCATCTACTACTGCCCAAGGATAGAACAATACTTTTCTACCCATTAGCAGCAAACACAAGAAAATATCTGCACTGCTTCTTGTGGAAGTTATGTTATGGTAAGTACTATCTCCATTTGGACATCTTTCCACAATTTGACAACAAAAGCTTATCATAACCATCACCTGTGTGGTAGGAAAACCTGACATTGCTTTATTTCTCACAAAATACAGCTGTTATCCAATGTAGGCCTGTAGATGATTCTGGAAACAGAACAACAAAAAAAAAGCACTTCTCATACTAGAGAGAAGATTTTACAAAGAAAAAAGCAATTTTTTTTTTTCCCATTATTCGAGGGTAAAAGAATTCTGTGGCAGAGCAGAGGATGACCTGTCCTCTCAATCTTTGCAGTAAATATCCTGAACACTGAACATCTCATGAAAAAACATCTGAACTACACACTTTAGATGTAGTTTGGTCAAACAGTACTTGATACATCCCTCAGCCAAGCATTAACAAAGTCAGCTCTCCACTACTCAGTGGCAGATGGAAGTATCCCCGTAATTAAAAAACCCTGACCTCAAAATGCCAGTTACACAGAGCCTACAGCTTGTTATCTGTGTGCTGCACTTTGCAGTGCTCAGGGTCTGGGAGGTCAATCACCTGGAGTACAGAGCCCCATATGAAAACCCAGCTAACAAACCTCTCAAAGCAGAAAGGGTCACAGACATGTAATATGTTACTCTTTCATCAGTTTTCCCTCCTAGAACTGCTGTAACCACCAGCCTGCTGCACGGAGTCTTGCAGAGCCACAGCTGCAGCCCAGACCTGAAAGTTGTGGACTCCAGCTGGCTCCTGTGCATCTAGCTCCTCCAAAACTGCTTCACCATAGCCCATACACTGCACAACACAGAGACGTCAGTCGTAGCTGTGAATAAGGCTGGCAGAGTTTCAGCAGGTCAGTTTATGGCCTGGGGTCTGAGGCATGCATGAACAGATGCACTGCTTCCAGGTCTGAGCCTGGGATTTCTGTATGGGTAACTTGCAAGCTGAATAATCTACCCAGGGAAAATAAAGCCTTAGCTGTAAAAATTAAACAGAAGAAAGGCCAATTTTAGTGCCCACGGTTATTCATAGATCAAAAATTCATTCATCATGCTTACAAATGCAATGCATAATGTTTCTCATACACTGTTTTAAATCCTTTTCTCTCAAGTTCTGCCTGTGTGCATTCCTCTTCACTTCCTGGTAACCTAAAGGATTCCCCAAGTGCCACTTCAGTTAAGAGCACACAGATGACAATCTCCAGGAAATCAGACCTGATTCTCAAGGCTCTCCAACATAGGCAAGCAATTACATACTTAGTTAAGCACAACTGCCCATATATACACAGCATTTCAAAACCCGAGCATTAATACCTTAATACCACCCTGAACTCAGAACTCCAATAATTAGGTCATAGTCTTCCCTCAAAAGGCAATGCTAGTTCATTTTTAGAATAGAGGAAACAGTTTTCAACAAATTCCAAATAATTTAAAGGTTTTACGTGTCAGAAAACCAAGTTTTGTTGCTCATCTGCACTTTTGGTGCCTAGATTAAAAATAAAAAGGTAAGTACAGCTGCTCACAGCTGATAAGGCCTCCTGCTACCGGCATCTATTTATATCCATGATCCAGAGTAACAAACTAACGTACTCTAAAAACCTGAAATAACCTGTTAGATAAAATATGGAAATGGGAAGATGAGGCTAGAAGCCATCTTCTTTACTGGATAAATCCCTTCCCTCTAAGCCAAGAAAGAGCAAGTTTGGTGAAGCTCATAGAACTATCCTCTTCCTGTAGACAACTGCCAAAGCAGAGGCTCTCAAAATCAATTTCCAAGTAAATGCATTAAGTCAGTACACTCCTGATGACATCCTGTTGGTTCTCATCTGAGAGTGGGGTGAGCACCTCTGCCAAACCAACTAATGCCTTTTGCCTGAAATCACTGATGTGCTGCTCCATGCACAGGCTCTTTGTGCTGCGCAGGAGTGGAGGCATGGCAGGATGATGTACATGCCAGAATGACATACAGGAGCATAGTGTTAGCATTTTGGATGAACCTGATTTGTGGGGTTGTAAAGTACAGATGGAAACACAAGCTTAAGGTTTCAGGAAGGAGCTCTGCAATAACAACAAATAGGTCCTGTGGTGTTAGGGTCAAGGGAGAGCATATACAAGAGAAGGAAATAGAGAAGATGGAAAAAAGCCCATGTTAGCTTGGCCCAGAGCTGGTGTTATTACTGAAGATGAAACCCAGCACAACCGAGTCTGAAAACCCCAGTGTAAGAGGGCCTCACAACTCACATATATGTACGCAGTTATTAGGCCAAACTGAGATACTGCTTATAGGAGAAGAAACTGCAGCTTGCTCTGTATGTATGCTATACAGCACTGCTCAGTGCTCATCCTGGTATCCCAGAGAGTACTCCAGTGAAGAGTTAACAGCAGCAGGTACAGTTTCAGAGGAGCATAAGCCTGTCTTGGTGGCTACCAGCATAAATGGTCGGCCCAGATCCCTAGCTATTCACAGCATGCTGATCCAAACAACTAATTCACCAAAAAATTATTATCAGTCAGCCAGATTCATGAGTTGACTGAATGCACCCTACAGCTGCCTAATTTCAGAAACTGAAGCAAGACAGAAATGCCAGAACTGTGGGAGACGAGAGCAACACTGACCTTTCCAAAGCATGGTCTGAGATCACCTTTCACAAAATAACCTTACCTTACTGTACAGACATGGGGGAAAGCAGGGGATATTCAGGCTGCCTAGAGAACGTCCCAGACCATCAGACCATGTTTTACTGACTTTTGGGGGAAAAATTCTGGTCACAGATGTGCATTTTATCAGCTCTGGGCTCTCCTGTTTCTTCTACAGTGTTCCAGTGCTGAGAAAAATGCTTTAAGTATTACTTAAAATAGAAGAAAATAACCCTTTCAGTCCTCCATCCCCCTACTTTTATCCTTCTTGCTCTTCTGACAAATCCAGTCACAGCAAAAATGCAGCATCCCAGTTAGGGAAAAAGCAGTATACCACCAACAAACAATAATCAGGCTGGGCAGACCACCACTCCGGATCAAGACTAAAAGAGAGGATTTCATGGTAGCAAATCTGAAACAGCCAGCAGCTGGTTTAGAGGCACACACAACACAACCCCATCAGATGACAAGGGGCCTCCTTCATGCTCTACCCTACTCTGACTCCATCACTCACTAGCCTGCTGTTCCATGTTTTCATGGTAAACTGACATCAAACACCTACTCAGAAATCCAGGTTTAGAGGGAAAGTATATACATAAAAGAGATTAATTCTTGTCATGCTTCCTGTGTTATATTTTGTTTCACAGTTTTTCATTTTGATTTTGTGATCCAAATTTGGGTTATGGCAAGATGACAGCAATTTCAGTTGTTGTGTGCAATGCAAAAATAATAAAATAAAATTTCTCATTTCTGAGAATCCAGTGTTTTAAATCTATAGAAAATGTAAATACCAATTCTACGTGCATAATGCTTAGCCACTAATAATCAGGCAGAAAATAGATCCCCAACATCGATCAAAGTGATTTTAAGCATAAAGTATGAAACAGAGGGACCGAGACAAAGATTATACCCAAAAGCAAACAGAGACTGACATGTTTTTCCAGTCAAACCCTCGCAAGTGTTGACCAATTATTCCAATCCCCCCATCCCAGAGGAGCAGTGCTCCTGCAAACCTGAGCCTTTAACTAGCAGTCACACGGTTTATAGAGCAGCAGCTCTGCCAGGTGAGAGGAAATGATCTCCTGCTGTGCTGACCTAGCACAGAAACATATTTCTTCTCAGCTGGAAATTGTTATTATACAACCAGTGCTCTCAATACACTAGAAAAATAGCTTAGGTACCCGGCATCATAGATCTTAATATCCCCACTATGGATAGGGCCATCGAAATTCCCACTGCCTCTCATTCCTCACACACTTAATATGTTGATTTAATTAAACGCCTGTAATTCAGTTTACATTTTACAGGAGGCAAAAGGTAGAGAGATTCTAGTAAATGACACTTGAGATAAGAGAGCGAGCAAGTGGAGAGCTCATTCTTTGCATACAGGCCAGCCCGTAATACAAGGCTTAAAAATCCACTTGAGTAGAGCAGGTAGGAAGCTAGAAAGTCATTTGACAGTGTTTAAGTCTATAAACAAGTGAAGAGCCATCTTCCCAGCAATGTGGGCAGACACCCCTGCTCCACTCAGGGTTTTTTCCCAGCTGCAGCCAACAAAGCCGTGTCCTTTCTCACTGGCTTGGCACTGAGCAGCAGTGGACAGGAGTGAAACTGAAGCAAATGAGGTCAGTCCTACATCGCACTCACTGGGAAAGCCTGAAGCAGAAAGCCAAGCACTGATTCACTGATGATGAGGGGAAGTAGAACATGCAGCAAACAGGAGGAGGTCTGGAGCAGGACCTCCCTCCAGCTGCCTGCATGTACAGTGCAGCCAAAGGCTTCAGGGTGAGATAAGAGAAGGATGAGCACTGGCTACTGCCTAGATGGGAGAGGAGGAGGGAAAGCTGATGGCAGCGGAAGCACGGCTGGGAATGACTGCAGGGAAAAAACAGCACATTTAAGGCAGAGGTAAGCAGCAGAAAGAAAGAAGAGACAGACCAAAGTCCCACTCTGGCAAAATTCAGAAAAATGATTAAATATGCTCATTTCCACTAAGTGATAACTGGAGTGAAACAGGAATATAATGTGAAAACAGAGATTACAAATAATGAACAACTGAAGAAGAGTCAAATAATCCAGCAAATTTTCCTAGGCTTAGTGCGACAATTCCTTTGTTCGGTATTTTCCTGCAGAATTACTAAGTCCTCTGCACACTCAGGCAGTCGTTGTCACAGACATTATATTGGTAGATAATAAGGAAGCTAGAATAATACATTGGATAAATTTACTTTATTTCTGTTCAAACTAGCTGTAGCATTAATTGAGACGTTATTTAAACACATTAAACAAGAAGTTAGCTAGCAATCTGTTAGATGGGCTTAATTAGAAATATGGAATGATTCTGTTCCTGTGAGGCAGAGCAGGCATGTCAATAAGGCACTCCTCAGCCTCCCTGCTGATGGATGCAGCATCACGATCTGCCACTGTTCCTCATACTGCCATTTCTGTTTGTCCAAAAATATCATTTATGTGCAACAGTAATTCCTGGAGTCAAAGATTCCAGGCATGTGGACACAAAGGGCTGCCTATATCCTTCGCTATGACACACTCCTCAGGACCTGTGACACTGTGTTGTAGAGAGACTGTGAAAGCCCCAACAAATTCAGTGATGGGAACTTGCTGAGTCCCATGAAAGGGAACAACGCTGTCATTCTGGAATCCATTTGTTTTGCTGCATTTTCAAATCTAACTTAATTCTGAGGCTTAAGGAAGACAGCTAAGGAAGACCACAGATTTGAAAAGCTGGGTTTTGAATAAGTAGCTGAAGTCGACGTGAAGTCACATAATATCCGGGGCTTTGCTTTTAGTGTTTGCATTTTGTACATTATAAAGGACAGGTCTCAAGTGTTTTGAGCTACTGCAAAATTAAGGACAAGTGAATTCAAGAAAGAAAGAGTGGCTAAGAGAACTAGACTCCATAATCCAAACTTAAGGCAAAGGGCAAAATGTTCAGGATTTCCATAGCTGCACAACTTACGGCATTTTGCCTCTGGAAAAATGGAGAGAATGGTGCAGGAACACAGGGCATCAGCAGGAGTCACGCTTTGGGCACCAGAAGTGCCAGGAAGGACCACATTGTAACAGCCACCACCTCAGCACCCATTACTGAAGCCAGGAGGTGTCCCTAGGTGAGATTACAGAAGTGTCCTTCGGTGGTTAATAGTAACCACAGTATATTCATGACAATCTTGGAACCCATAATGCATCTGACTGACATTTACAGAGGAAAAGTTACCAAACTGCTATTTTGCAACTCCAAATCTAAAATGAGTGGGACATAAACATTTTTTTTTCCCAAGAATAATTTAACTGAAGGCCGGATGGAATGAAGCAGGGAAGCTACCAAAAGCATCCTAATAATAAAATTTCCTGTTATTTTTGTTGCTGTTAAGTCAAGTCAGTTCTCATCGGGGAAAAGAAAATAAACAAAAAAGAAAAGGTCAGTCTTGGAAGGGGAGAAAGAAGAGGCATTTCAGAGGACAAACTGAATCTCTGTACCTTCCTGCTGAAAAATGGAAGATTTTTATTTTTTAAAGCTGAAATCTGTCAGAAATATCTGGAATTTTTTTTTACAATCTTTACAATTATTAACATAACAATCTTCACAAACAGAGTAAAAGAGAAAGGTTGGGGATTTCATCTCACACAAACTCATAAACAGGTAGGCGTATATTTTTTGTATAGAGAAGGCAGTATCTAAATTTTAAAAGCCCCTTCAGTTAGCAGAATAAAATGCCATCCACACCCCAGCCTTGATGCCGATGCCGCCTCAGCTCCCCTCAAAATTGCCACAGTAAAACAGCTGCTCACCCTTTCCCCCACCCCTTATGAATGGCAATATGAAGCTGAGTGCCTATTAGGAAGCTAATCCCAAACCACAGGATCATTCTGTGTCCCAAAGGACTACCCCCTTTTCTTCCCTGCATCACTCTCAATTCCATCTGACATGAGTGACATACTTGATGGTGAAAAGAAGCTGCTTAACAGTGTATTTTTGAAAATCTTTTTTTTTTCTTTTTTTTTTTTCCCCAGCAGCACAGCCAAATGGTTTCAAACCAGAAACCAAAGCCCTGTGTATTCTCACATAGGGCTACAAACAATAATCCAGGGCCCACTTTGCACTCATCTAGCTCAAGAATCCCTAAAGAGCTTTGTGACAAAAATCATACTATGATTGTTACAATAAAGTAACCAAAGAATACTATGGTATATTCATACCTATTTCATTTACACTGTGTTTATTTGTACTTCGTGCATATTCACATACACACGTGCCCCTCTGATACAGCACTGACAAAATTCCCTTTTAATACACCAGTGGCCGAGCTGCTATCCTATGAGCGCTTTGGAAGTGGCTCACACAACAGGGAAAACAACCTCGCTGCAGGAGAGCTCCAGCAGGGAGACAACAATCCAACAACAAACAGGACATAAAGCATCAAACGGAAAGTGAACTCTTGCGAAGCTCAGACAGATGCAAAAGCTGCCGGTGGTACCGTGGGAAGATGCATTTGTTTAGCGAGTTTAGGAACATACAGACGCTATTCATACTTTGGTACAGAAATACTTATCACTGCGATACTTGGAAGAGATGCACTGAGAGTTCAAGTGATCTATCAGGCACAGCACAGCTTTTCAAAAGCACTCAGAGCAATTCTCTATGTGTGACCCTATGTTCGAAGCCCATCCCTGATCACCAGCAGGGATTCCTGCCCTGTTTGCTCCTGACAGAGCAGCTTTTTGTTGAAAGGTCACAAAAATATTTTCTCTCTCCCAAACCGATGCATGTTCATGGAATGCTTACAGCTGGAAAAATGTCTGAATTTAATTCTAACCACTACTTCCAGAAGTAACATCTACACACAAACCAAACAACAGCAGGCAGACACTTCCCCCCGTTATGACACCGTTAGGTGTCATCAGGCAAAACAACTCTTCCTGTACACAGGACAGGTTTCAGCCTTTCACCAGAAGCCAGAATTCTCCCGATCTCCTACTAAGCCATCGTCACCTTGCAATAAAAGTAATAAATCACAACAAAAGAAGTATTTTTGGTGCAAATTTACAGCACTATTGTTTTGATTTTTCTGCTTTACAGCTCCATTTCATGCACTTCAGCAGTAACCTCAACATCACATTCCAATCCTGGGCCTGTTAAATCCACAACTCCATGTATCTGTTATTAAAAGCACCCTATTTGGAATGCTGTTCTGATCCTCTGGTAATAATGCCACAAGTAGGCACCTAGTGCAGGCGGGATCTGCAGGACCACACTAAGCACAGACCCCCACTAACTGCAGCATTACAGGCAGGATATGAGACAGACAGCAGCCACAACACTCCACTTCTCATGGGATGCAGTACTAAAATGAAGTCTAAAAGATGTATATGAGAGAAATAGATTCTGCTAGAGCGTGCATTGTATCTATTCCTTCCTTACCTTTCCCTTTAAGTTGCAGAGGTCACATCACCCCTCAAATCAGATCCACAAGCAGCATTTGAATTTTCTTTCCCTGGGAGCTCTGGGGAAGCAGGAGCACGCACTCAAGTGAGCATTCATGCCTCAGCCAGCTTGAGGACAAGGGTCTGCACCAAAGTCCTTAAGACCTTCTCGCAGCTGCTGATTTCATCCAAGGAACTGAAAGAGCATCGCAGCAGGACACTGCCAGCCTCCTTTTCAGTCCTCTCTCCCGGACTGCCAGCCTCTGGCAAGTGAAATGTCAAGAACCAGGCAGGGGCGGTGTTTGGAGAAGGAGGGATAAGAGATTCTCACCATCCATCAACCTCAAAACCTATTCAGCCGACAACTTGAATGGGACCGGCATTTCATTCTCCATGGTAACACGGGATGGAAGGAGCTTGGAAAGGGAGAGTGAGAGGACAGACACGGGGAAAAACTGCAGAAGAAGTAGGAAAAGCAGTAAACTTTGCAACCCCTCTTTACTGTGCAAGTTGCACATAGGAGAGGGAGAAGTCCTCTCCTTGCTGCCCATACCCCCAGACAAGCTGTCCTGCAGTCGGAGCAAGGTGCCCCTTCTGTGAGCAGTGTGATGATGGGGAGGAGGAAATCCCTTCTTCTACACAAAGACAAATGCATCTTGAATGCCGGGAATTAGGGAGAGTGGCGTTTTGGGGTGAGTGCTCTACAGTGAAGAGAATCATCTGAATGGGAAGAGATGCTGCTGCTCCCTGGGCAGTGCTTTGATTCTACAGATGGGAGCACCAGCACTGGCTCATTCTGTGCCAGCACTGACCACAGTTTGGAGTGGAGAATTAACATCATCCCTCTGCCTGCATGGAAGCAAATGCTTGACTGTTGCTTCTATTGCGCTCAATCACCCAAGGGCACAGACTCACACTATTTCTTCCTTTCCTAAGCACACCAAAATGAAACACAGAAGCAGCTAGACTTAAAATCCAGGCAGAACCTTTACCGAGATTACAGAGCTCTGGGTAATTCAGTTCTTATTAACGTTGCAGGCCCAGCCACCTTCTGAACTTTTTTTCTGCTATTTTACATTCATAACTTGAGCTGTCACAGCCAGAATGTGCACAACAGGGAAATTACATTTGGATTCATGCACGTTTGTGTTCCAAGCCGGCCCCATGCAGCTACTGAAAGAGTCTCTGGCTAAAGCACTTATGCAAGATAACCAAACAAAGGGCTGAAAAGCTCTGCAAATCCTGGCTGCTGCCATCTTATTTCTTTCTCAATTCTTTATACAGATTCTTTCCCAAAGGACACATTCAAACCTCCCTCCCCCACCCAAACCCACCGCCTCTCAATCCCATGCCTGTTCTCCCTTTGGTAGTGCATACGGGACAGACTGTTGTGCGGTACATAATGTAATAGCCTTATCTATATGTTGGTTTTGTGCTAAAGGTGATATACAGAGCTGTTTTGAATTCTCTCAGCAGTTATCTTGTGCTAGCATATATGTTAAAAAAATGACATTTTTTTCGACTTTCGTTTTTGCTTCCATTTTTCCTATTTCAATTTTGGAGACACAGCTTTCCAGATCTTGTAGAAGTCCTTATTTACCACTCATGACATTCCTGCTACCCATACGGCATGTTAATACACAGCTCCAGCCACTGAACTTCAGCCTTTATCTATGAGCCATTTCAAAGCTGAGTGAATACATTTTAAGACTCAGAATCTTGTTAAAAACAAGCAGCAACCTTGAGGGAATGATCCTAGCCACTTCTGCTGCCACTTTCTATTGCTCTCCAACACATCCTGCCAAGAGCTCCTTCACCTTAGGTAGAGGGCAAATTTACCTTCTGAAATGCACGCGAGGTGCGCGGTCTAGAAGTAGTTTCCTTCTTTCCTCAGGGATTTAACAAGAAAAAGAGAAATGAGCCTGTTCCATTCTCTCTATCCCAGCCAAAGCCAACTAAACTGGGAGTGACACAGAGCAGTTGGAAGTTGTCAGCATCCTCCCAGTCTAAATAGGCAAAAAATGCAGCAAAACGCATCCACACAGATGAATTCAGCTCTTTTCACTTGCTTCTGAAGATATTTCAGAATCCCAACAAGGCATTTACACCCTTGTTTTAAAACATATTCACCCACATCAGTTAAGATGATATTTAAAACAAAAACTTACTATTTTTTTTTCACAGAGCAATCTCCAAATACTTTGTTATTTTGCTTTGTTTATGGGAGCACAAAAGGGAAAAACAGTATTTCTGCCACTTGTCACAAAGCAGGATCATCATCTCAGCACCTGCGGTTCGCTCAGCTTCACCTTGATCCTCTTCAAGGTTTGAAAGCGTTATTGTTTATCTGCAGCTCAGGGAAGGGATTTTCTTTCTCTCTGAAGTTGACTCCAACATACTTCAAAGACTTGCCGTCTACTAATATCATTCACTTGTCCTGTTGTGATCCAAACACCACACCAATGGAAAAAGAGTGCTCTCCCAGATCCATTCCATCCGCGTAGTTCAGGCAAGGAGAAGGATGCTAACCACGGTGTTATCAGTATTCAGAAATGTACCAAAAAGCATTCCAAAAGCAGATTTCAAATCAACCACGTTGTCTCATTGTGTAGTTTCCTACAGCCACCAGAAAGGGAACACAGGTATGTCTCACCAACAAGATCTATGGTTTGGAAATGAATCTGCAATGAGTAGGCTAAAGCTAGCACCACAAGGCACTCTGCAGAGAGGTACCTTAGTGGGGAGGGAGACATGCCACACAGAACCAGGGTCTCACCCAGCTTCCCAAGCAATAGAATAAACCATACAGTGCAGCCAGCACTCAAAGTGCTGCCCACCATGTGTGTCCGTCACACAAGAATAGAAGCTGAAATCCAGCAATAGCCTCAGGCTGGCTGAGAATGAAGCTGCTTTTGGTTCTGGTCGAGTTTGGTGGTCTGCACACAGCTGTCATGTTACAAAAGCCACCATCCTGACTGGCCGCAGCATTACAGGGCAGAGAACCAGCGGAGAGCTGCTGGTGGAACCGACACGGCAGCCCAGTGCACCTGCTGTGGGAACAGACGTAGTTTCACTTGCAACAACTGTGAACCCAGAACTAAAGTCACTTTTTTTCAAGCAGATGTCTGCTCTGAAAAACATCTTCATGCCCACCAAGAAAATTAACGAGTGAAGTTACTACACCATAGCAGCACTATGGTTTATCAACAGAATGTTTTACTGCGGCTATTCACTAAAGTAGCATATTAAAAGGACAAGGTGAACAGTCCTATTACATTAAGAAGTAGAATTAAAACTAAGCATATGTGATAGATTTTGAGTTACCCTTATCAGCAGAGCACAAACAGATTTTAGTGTCCAGGTGAAGATTTCTGGAAAGATATTTTAACACAATGGAGAGATATCCCAGCCCCAGACTGACTCACATGGCATGCGGAAACAGTGGGAATCAAATACTCCCCTGCTCCTGTTCATGACCTTGAGGGAAAGCTCATTCAGTCAGATATTTCATACCCACAAGCACTCATGGAAAGCAGTACTACACAATAAATTAACACAACAGCAAAAAACACTAGCAAAAAGCCAGAAGAGCGGAGCGACTGGCAAGGCAGCCATGCCTGACACCCACAACTCAGTGCTGACTGTTAAGCCGTTGTGGTCTTCGATGCCCTCATTTCATATAAACCAGAACCCTTCAGCCCCAGAATAATGACACATTTATCAAAGTGACAGGGCAAAAGGCTCAAGTTCAGAAATCTCCACCCAGGTCTAACAGCTATCCCAGTGAATACCACGTGCAAGAAAAGGCAATGCCTCTTACTTATAAACCTCTAAAGACAATTTCTAATCCGTGTGAAAAAAAAGAATATATATACTAATTTACATTTATGAGCACCATGAAATAAAACTCAGATTTTGCCCGGTTGAAAATGGAGATGTCAAAAAGAACAAGTAGAAAAGACAGATATTCACTTATAAAGAGGCAGAGGACAAACAATAGAAACAGCTGGACATAAATCTTTCAAAGCATATATCAGAAGAGCTTCTCAGAATTAAAAACAAATATATATTTAAAAAACCATGGGGTGAGAATACAAAGAAATCCAGAGCTCAAAAATTCCAAGGACAACATTCTGGAAATCCAACAAACCTCGATTTAAATTGACAAGTATAGCTCAAATATCTCTGAGCTATTCTCAATAAAAGTCATTTCAAGGTAGGAATGAATACAGCCAGAGAGTGCACAAACTGAGTTGACCCAGTTACACAACACAGGTCATCAACAAAAGACCACATTGTACTACTGGATTTCCTATTTCCCACTCATGTTCCACTTCAGACACACAGCCCCCAAAGGAAAGAGATGGACTTCATGCATGCAATTTTATCAGAACCTATTTCTCTAATGGTACTAGATCACAGAATGGTTTGGGTTGGAAAGGATGTTTGAGATCATCTATCTCCAACCACCCTGCTATTGACAGGGACACCTCCCTCTAGAGCAGGTGCCTCAAAGCCCATCCAGCCTGGCCTCGAACGTCTCCAGGGTGAGGGCACGCACATCCTCACCAGGCCACCCGTTCCAGTGCCTCACCAACCACAAGTGTGCCACAAAATGAACCTAAAACAATGGTTTATTAAAAACGTCTCCAAAAGAATCAGCATTAGTTTATTAGGCTTCCATAAGGATAAAGATCTTCTGAATCTGATGAGATTGAAATTTAAGAAACACTTGAAACTAAATCTTTCTTTTTTCCTTTTTGAGTCTTTTAAAAACTTTTCATAAAATATCCTCTTGTATTCAATATCATCCATTAAACATTCTTTCCTTAACTTTAGGGATAAAAGAGCAAATACAATCATACTAAATATTTCACAAGAGTAATACAGAAAATCACTACCAGCATCCTAACGATTTCTTTGGCTAATGCTATCTGAACCAACAGACACAGAGCCACCTAAATCTGTTACCCAATAACACGCGATAGCACTAAACACAAATGACCCATGGAGAAGCAAAAGGACTCTGTGAAGGAAGAGCTTTCAGAAAAGCATTAGCAGCCTTTGTGTTTTGATCTCTGAAATCTTGTATCCTCAGTAAAGCTTTCAATAATACACATCCAAATGTTTCCAAGCAAGTAAATATTCACTCCCTTAAACTGAAAATCTAATGGTGTCCTTACAAGGGCACATTTAGACGCTTTCATTGAGTATAAATCAGACAGCTGCCTGCAATTGCAAATGGGGGCAAAAGATGTCTAAGAAACGCCTTTCTTCCTTGCAAAAGTTTTTCCCTGACTTAAGGGAAGGTTTTACTTCAAGAAATGAATACAACATTATCCAAATCTACAGGACCTACATCCTTAATGGATAAATTTACAAGAGAGTAGTTTTTTTTAAATTTACAAGAGAGTCTTTATTTTATTTTTTTTCCCCCAGAATTTCCTCTTGGATATTACACGTTCTGTCTAAGATTAAAACAGGTACAAAGGTACTGCAAACCAAAATAAGAACTTCATGGTATCCCTGCAAATAAAGCTGCAGAGGCATCAATGCAAAAGAATCAGCACTAACTGCTATTACTAACAGTGCAAAACTGAAAAATGTTACTACTTGATTTTAAGAGAGGTGAGAAAGGACTGAAAATTACATGAAGTGAATACAGACAGAAATGAGATAAAAGTTTCACAGAAATGTGCCTCAACGTCTGTTTCTGTCTAAATTTCATGATGATACTTAAATACAAGCAATACATGATATATGCTTGGGATACAATACATCACTTATAGCACAGCACTAAGCTGCGCCTTAAAGATCTATACCAGTGTAACCAATGCAAAAAATAATTGTTTGGTTTTTTTTCTGGGGGTTGGCAGACAGATGAATGGAGAGAAGACATCCTAACCAATCTTCTTGTTTCAGTACTAAATCAGAATCTCAACAGCTTAACTATCTACAAATGAACTTCTCTGAAGAAGAAACTGACTTCATTTAATTTTGTACCATTCTGCAAGTAAGAGGGCAGTATTTAGAGCAGATGGCACAATTTACTTCCTTCTTTCTGCTACAAATAACAAATCTCGTGATTTCTAAACTGTTTTCTAGTTTTGCACACAATGATTCTGGCTGGTACACAACCAAAAAAGCAAGCTCAAACAATTCCCAACATGCCAGCTGTGCAAAATGTTGCAGATAAATAAAAAAAAGTACTATAAATTACATATTTTTACTCACCTCCACTCCCAAGATACCAAAATAATGCAAGAACCCACCAAGGTACCAATGCAGATGTGACCTAAGGCACTG
This sequence comes from Perdix hodgsoniae, assembly GCA_035772895.1. Classification (NCBI taxonomy): domain Eukaryota; kingdom Metazoa; phylum Chordata; class Aves; order Galliformes; family Phasianidae; genus Perdix; species Perdix hodgsoniae. The sequence continues at coordinate 3,787,828 of JAPSGF010000058.1, read as the reverse complement.
ACAAATGAGTAACTTCTGTAACTTTCAAGGCAATGCAAGTTCCAGCTGCCTGCTTTCCTTCCCCAGTGTAATAAGATGCAACACGAACTCAGTTTACAGTATGATGCCATATTTTGGCTGGAAGGCATAAGAGATCTGGATTTAACAATGTGTTAAATCGGAGCGTAGCACCTGTGCCTTATTTTCGGCCTGCTTGATTTCCCCAGGGCCAGAGACTTGCCTGCCACCTGGAGATGGGCAGCTGCCTGACTCGCTCTTCCCAGCAGAGCTACGTGGACTCCAAGACCCAAACCCGACGGTGATGGTGGGGAGGGAAAGCACTTTAAATGCTGTCAAGTGCTTCAGTGAAAAGGGATAGTCCCTGAAAGAAAATATTTAACACTGTTTACATGCATCTCTCTCATCATCTCCTCCCGCTTGCCTGAGTTGATATAAGAAACATTACATTATAATTCAGACAACTGCTTCCAGTGGTCACACTGCAGACAGAAAGATCAACACCTGCTGCACAGAGACACGGGAGGCTCGGCTCTCCTGCAAAACACAACACTCCTCTAAGCCACAGAGAAGGTTCTCATCAAACGTTTGCATTCTCTAAAGCTGTCTTACTGACAAACATAGTAATACGATGTGTAATGAAAAGGGATAAAGCCTTGCTTCCCAGAAAATAAAATCAGACAGCTGATTTTACCAGAGGAAAATAAGGAGGCTGCAGCTCTTGCTAATGGCTTTGTAAGTGTCTAATTTCTAATGCTAAAAGCTTCCTACACTTAGGTGATGAATTTGGAAAGGAGAAATTAAACAAAGGTGTGTTACACACGTTGTCTCACAGGCATGTTAACTTCTGCCTCTTCTCTAAGGGTAATTTGTACATCGCAGCTTTCTGCATTTCACAATTTCATCATCATCTGGAGCAGCAATAACGGAGAAGTGTTGCTGAAAGCACTTCAGATTTTCTAGGCTGACCTTCTGTTCACTGCTTCCCCACACAGATGAATGCCAAAATACCAGATCAATTCTGTCCCACTGCCTTTCTTCTCCGATCTCCAAGTTTATTCAACGACTACCAAATATTGTGTGACTGCTTGGAAAAGCCTACTATATATTCTTCTCTCCTCCTTCCCCCTCCCCCCCACAGACCATTCCTCCACAAAACAGTTAATCTTGAAACGACAATGCTGTCACCTTCCTTTTGCAGGTTTCTGCCATTCCTGTCACTATGGAAACAATCAGAACTTCAAATACGTTACTAAGCATGATTTCTAAAATATGAAAGAGCCAAAGGTAAAGATTCTACATAAAAAACAATCAAGACAAAATTAGCTTGTTAGCATGGAAAGACTGGCTTTAAAGATTTTCAAGTTAATATTAAGTCCTAGGGCGAAGCTGCAGTGAGCCACGGCCAAGGAGAGAGCTGCCAGTGCAGCGTCACACATCAAGACACACAGCCAAAGGCTGCAACTACCCACCAGGACTGCAAGCACCCCCTTTTCCATCTGTTTATAACACAAAAATAAAGGCACTAAACAAAAGTAAGCCAGCATACCCTCAAACCATTATATCAACCTAAAAAATTCTATACGACATACAGGAAATGGGATCTGTTTCTTTGAGATTCAAGAACCATCAAAACAAGGAAGATCCCCATAACTTGCACTGCCTATATCTTAATAGCAATTCAGTCATCTTCCTCTCTGTTCATCATCTTCATTCACTTCCACAATAGAAGCAGAGTCAAAGCCAATTATTCTTAGTTTCCCAACCAAAGAAAGATTTAAAGCAGATCTTAGAGAAACAGTGGCTACAGAGCTTGGTTGGACTGCTATTCTGCTGTGTTGTGGCTTCAGCAATGCAAAAGCAGAGTGCTTATTATTGCTGTAAGACTGGGCTCATCCAAGCCCTGCATTTGCAGAAGAAGCAGTTTTCCCCCATTCCCAAAGCTCACCACATACTTCACTTTGACATGTTGGCTCAATTATAGCACACGGGAGCCTCCAGGGAACAAATACAGCTTTTTGAGACAACTCCCTCTCCACCATACACACATGCTCACTCTGCTTTTTTAGAAACTCATTTCAGTGAATGTTTTGCGTTTCATCATCCTATTATTCTCCTTTTCTCCCTTCATTACTGTGATGTACCCCCTCATGCTGCAGCTTTCTTCACCTGCACTGGCTTACAAAGTGAGCCACTATTCTACTTCAAATTCAGCTGCTAAAGTTCAAGTATAGAATGCAAAAGCAAGAGGGACTCCTCCTTACTGCAGTGTAGAACACTCCAGCTTAAGAATACAGAGCAAGAAAACAGCTTAGACACAAATTCAAGCCAGAGAGCATGGGGTAAGGAAAGGAACGGACATGCAGCTGTGAGGGACTTCAACATGAGGCAAATATTTTAAGAGAACATCACGAAATCTAAAGAATAAATGTACTCTTTTCTTATAAATTATATGGCAAATGTTAAGTGCCAGGTGCCACTTCAGGCAGAAGTCTGCCATCTAATTAGAGCTGGATAGTGAATCCTAGAGACTGCTCGCTGCCATTAGGGCTTGGCTGAAGGAGTCTGCACATCCACTGCCTTCAGCATCATCCACATACAGCAAATCGCCACTCCCTTATATTTCAATTCTCCCAAGTGGCTTAGTAAAAAAATGCTCTACTGTATTCTTAAAATAAAAATGATTTTTTTTTTTTGACTGCATAATACCTTACTGACTGCCGGAAATTATTATACAAAGCTGGTGAGGGGTCTGGAGGACAAGGTGTGTGAAGAGCAGCTGGGGTCCCTGTGTTTGCTCAGCCCAGAGCAGAGGAGCTGAGGGGAGCCCTGATGGCGGCTGCAGCTCCTCACAGGGAGCAGAGGGCAGCGCTGAGCTCTGCTCTGTGTGACAGCGACAGGGCCGAGGGAACGGCATGGAGCTGTGTGAGGGGAGGGCGGCTGGGGGGGAGGGAAAGGGGCTGCGCCTGAGGGCGGTGGGCATGGAGTGGGCTGCAGGGCAGTGGGCACAGCCTGAGTGCTGGAGTTTATGAAGTGTTTGGACACTGCTCTCAGACATAGGGTTTGGATTCTGGATGCTCCTGTATGGAGTCAGGAATTGGATTTGATGATCCCCGTGTGTCCCTTCTAACGTGGCATATTCCATGTTTTGGTTTCTGTGACAAAAGTATACAGTCCTGGCCATCGCAGCAGCAGCTCAGGTACTGGAAGATGGAGTTATTCCCTGTGTCAGTTGAAACGTTTTTGATTTTCAAAATATGAGATTATATAGTTTGGCTCTATTAGACCACGAAAGTCAGCTGAGACAAATCCAGAAGAGAATGACTGAAGGATTTAGAATTCTGCACTGTCAATGTGATCAGGAAGAAAAAAGTTATTAACTACAGAACTGAGAGGAAACATAACAAGGTGAGCCGGATTAACAAGTCTTCAGGTGTTCCCTTCCACCCAAAAGCATCTTCTACAAACAGTGGGTGAATTTTAATGCTTTGTTTCTCTGTTAGTTAATGATCACATGGTTCACAATCTTCGGCGACTTCACAACAGCACAGAAGACAAAAACTCAGAGCAGGAGTTTATCTTGCTCAAATGCTGGACAATCTGAAGGAAGCCAACTATTTTTTTTTTTAATTTTTTTGTAAAGTTTCAAGAAATCCTAAATTAAAATATTAATTGATGTAATCAGCATTTAGAAATTGAGATAGACATTGTACCATGAGTTTTTATCCTATCTAATCACACATGACCACTCCCACTAATTGCTATCTGCACCTCAAAATTAAGGACAAGGGTGGCCACAAGTTCCAAAGACAAATCTAGGCACGTCCTGTTTGTAATTTGGTTTGCTTCTGCTCAGCTCTTCTGAATGACTCTTTGATCTTGTGTGGATGAAGAAATGTAAAAAAGGAGTTAATAATCAATCTGTGACAAAGTATTCACTATTTCCAAAACATATTTCACGTTTGTCACATCTTCATAAAAGTTCCAAACTCTTCAATTTGGAATCATATTTGTACATCACTATGCAACCGCTCATTTTTGTACAGCTCTCCTTCCCTATTCTTCTCATATCTTATTTTATCATTTTCACTTCCTTTAAGCAGAGTATAGAACTACATTTTGATGTCCATGTAACAGCATGGTTTCACCACAGTACATTTCAGTATTATCATCTCTTGTGCATTTCAAGGGATTACAGTACAATTCTCAGACCACAATTATAATAAGCTACTCTAATCGGTCTGATGCTAATTACAGCGTGACCTCTATGAAAACTGTTTTTAGGACTCCGAACAACTATTAAAGATGGTAATACAACACTGAGTTGAGAAAATCTAAGTAGTAAACAGTACAAGGTTTTGCATTTACTGGGTGACTTCTGCTGGATCAATTATGTCGTGAGATCAACAGGGGAGACAGTTCGCAAAACTCCTTCATATACATGTAAGGAGCTTGCATTTTGGGAGGTCATTACAGAGCATTTGGAAAGCAAGCTTAAGGAACAGCAAATCCAAGTTACCTCATCTCAGAATAAGAACTTCACACCATGATTTAAGGTACCTTAGCTTACTATATATTGACTTCTTATATTTACAAATTTAATTTCATCTTTTCCAGTGCACTAAGGCAAAGAGCTCTCCAGCAGTCAGTATGGCAATTTATCCCATCCTCCACATGCCTTCAGAAAACAGCATGCTAGGTAGAATGGATGCTTGAGTGAAAACATTTTCTTGTGATAGAGGATATATCAAAAAGTGAAAGTTCATTTACCAGGCTCTGAGGTGAGTATTTTGTATTGATGGAGAAAAGGACCATAAAAGGGTCATGGCGTCTCTATAAATGTCACCCCCTGCAGCCCAAAGACTGGTTACTATGAATCTCACTACTTAGATATAACTTTCAACAATCCTCTCAAGAAGAACTTCAGAATAAATGGAGTGCTAAATCTGTCTAATTTATGGTGTGGAGACCTGGTCAGCTGGGGCCAAGGTTAATTTTATCGGCTCCTTATCTCAGCAGAAATATGCAGGGAAGCAAAGATGAAGTCTGTGAATAAAGTCCCTGAAGCCTGATGCATCATGTACATAAGCAGTCAGAAATACTGCTCTCTTAGTGTGACTAAAAGCATAGCCACAATCAATCACCTAAAGCACAATTTGTGCATTTAACCAAACATATTTGGAATCCTTATCTTGGTTGCACAAGTTGACCAACAGGCTTTAAAGGCTGAAGTAACAAAGCACATCTGGGATAAGAGACTGATACCAGAGAACTGAGCAGCTTAATGAGCAATTAACAACATAGCAAATCAGTACTAGTGCGGAAAAAGGAGTCTCATTATTTGTGATTCAGCTCAAGAAAAATTTTTTAGGATCTTGCCTATAAAATGGCATATAAGGGAAGCAAATACAGAACTGAAAATAAATGTAGGGTTATCACTAGTCTTGCAACGATATCTTTCTAATCCTGTCTAATCAAAAAATGTACCTATGGTTTGAAATGGATATGCAGTTAATCTTCTCATGTTGTTCTTCCTTCACATATTCAGAAAATAAAATTGCATCCATTACCTCTTCCCTCTTTGATTACCTGATTAGTGAATAAGATGTCATCTCACTGTGATTTCTTGGACTTTCATTCTAACAGATTAATTAAATGGAAAAGCCAAAACATCCTGCAGAAAATTCTTGCTATTTTCTTTGCCTTTCTTTTTTTTAATATGTCATTCCAAACTGGAAGATACTTTTCATACACATACCCAAGGTTCACAGATAGAAACCAGAGACAAAAAGGGGGAAACAAGGCACTGCTGGCAATCTCATCAAACCACAAACGTGGGCTAGTCAGATACTGACTCATTACCTGCAAAAGATCGAACTTGTTCTAGACATTCTCATACTCTGAAACAGAGCACCAACAAGGCAAATAAGCTTCAGATTTATTACTTCTGGCAAATGACAGAGATGTTCAGTCACAGAACAGCTGCCTTGTAAGAAAATAAATGAAATCCAAACCATTCTACTGATTCTGCGCTATTCCAGAAGTAACACTGAACACAACCTCTGACCGAACGCAGCTCTGCCAGAGCCCAGCAGGCTCCCTGGAGGAGTCACACACTACCAGAACGATAGTCAAAATCAACATGTGAACCCAGGTCTTCATTTTTCACAGTTTACCCCAGCTACTTCAGATATTCCTCTGCATTAACTTAAGAGGTGAAGTGAAGATAACCTGCTCGGTACACATGAACAAGCAGCAAAAGGGCATAAAACTTCACTTACTGTTCAGTAAATACTTTATGAATGAATTCCATTGCTGATATTTGTACCCCTCTTCTTTGACATAAACAAACTATGAGTTACCCTGCTGACAGAACAGAATCACTAAATCCAGATGAAGTTTACAACTTTTGTGGAAAAGGAATAGAATGACAATCATATGACATACATTTATCACATTTCTAACACACTTCTGGATATGTTCAGCAAAAAGCACACAGAGCAGGAATTTAGACAGAACAAAATGAAACGCCCGAAAGCAAGATTCTTGGCAAGGAACTGTCCCCGTTTAGATGAGGAAAGACTGCATTTCTCAGCAATTTTTCAGACCCAACACAAATTCAAAGCTTATACTTTGAAGAATTTCACCAGCCCTTCCTAATTCATGGAAATTCCATCTCTGTCAGACAATTCAAGGGAATCTGAACAGCAAATTCCATTAACCTGAACTCTGAGACAGCAACTTGGCTACTGTGAGTCACTGACAGCTGGTAATAATCCTACCAGCTTTGGAGAGACACCAAATTCAGTGTGATATCCACCCCCATGTACTCCAGCCTACAAAAGCCAGCGAATCTGAAAGGAATCACACGGATCCTACTACGTACTGGAGAGGGAGATGTCAGTCTACTTGAAAAAATCCCTCAACAGAGAGAGAGCCTGCTTCAGGCATCCCCCAGTGCCCACAGCTCCTCAGCACTTTACGTTCAAACCTGATGTTTCTAAAACAGAGATCTGAACTTTGACCTGCACCTGACTTTCTGGCTTGGGTGATGACCTGAAAAGTGGGCTTAGACAGCTTTCCTGCACTAAGCAATTATGTTTACAGTCATCTCCAGAACATCAGTTCTCTGGGCACCAGAAATAAAGGGCAGAGGGCAATATTAACATGTGTGAGGAACTGCTCCACTTTTCACACGCATAAAAGAGTGTGTTTAAGCACTCCTCCATCATAGAACATCGGGGATGAGCCATCATCTCTTTTCAATACTTAAAATTACACTGTGCAATGTATACAGCTCTTGCTAGCCAGGTGGACTGATTGCATCCCTACAGCTTAGCCAATTACACAAAAATCACAGAAAGCATACAGTATGCAATTATCTTAAAAGAATGAGAGAAACAAGGAAAGATGCAACTTAATTCAGATCCTCCAAACTCCATCTTCTACGAAAGCAGATTTAGAAGCAAGGAAATTGTTGTGTTTTTTGTTTGTTTGTTTTTAAAGAAGTCCATATCTTCTAGAAAACTACAACACAAGCAAAACTCAAAAACTGCCCTGAGACTTCTCAACACATAAGCTTTGCTTGGTCTAATGGCCTTCTCTGCAACAGGAAGTTTTAGGGAAAAAACTTGATATTGCCTCCATCTCACTTATATCATTGAATTTCACGATTTATCTGCAAAAGGTAAAATGACCAAAGATGCTTACTTAGCCCCAATACTACCATGGGAATTGCTAAATTGGACCTTATTGGAAATGATTATTCTCAACAACCCCCAAGGTACAGAGAATTATTCCTTATGATTATTTGATAAAATTACAATCTCATAACTATAACTTCTTCCAGGCCAGATCCTTGCATCAACCTGCCATCTCTTGCTATTAAGCTAATTTCTTGGTTACTTCCAAACCCTTCTGCACGCTGTGTTCTCCAAGACTGCTCCTCACCACCTCCTGACAGAAAAAATATTCCAAGTACAACCAGCAGCTCCAATTCATTTTGCTGTGCCAAAAGTCAGTCAGAGACAGACTTCTGACACACAGAACCCACTTTGAGTTCCATGCAGCACACTCCTTACTTTAGCATCCTTCTGTTAAGAGACTATCAGTCAGTCTCCTTAGTCAGAAGGGCTTCTATGATAGATGTCATAGAGCAAAAGAGTCACACAGCACCACCTTGCTCTACATGGCACATTTATCTATGCACAAAAACAGGACAAGAATCTTGCCTTGCCTTTTTTGATTTCAAATGTATACCTTGAAATTTATTAGACATCTTTGAAATGGCCAAAGGAAAAAAAAAAAAAAAGAAAAAAGTATAACACCATTTATGCATTAAATATCTCTATTAAAAACTTTACTACAGGAAACAAACAGCAACTGACCAAATTTCAATCTGTCTACCTCAGTACATTCAAGAACTAGAAACCTGAGTTTCAACTCTGAAAGTCCAGCTTTCTAATGGAATATATTAGCTTTTAATCTTGAATATTCCAAGATATTTTTCTTCGCATGTGTTTAAAAAGCCTCTTTAGGCTACTAGTTGGGAGCTTTTAGAATGTTTTACCCATGGCTCTCTTCAGGTCCTACAGTATTAAGCTAGTGATTCTAATGCAGAGTATTTTTATGGGTACAGGTAAATAACACCAGTATTTTTAAATTGAGAACAAGAATAAGGAAATTTGTCTGCAAAAGACCAATACACACATAACTGACAGCCTAAAGTTTCATGGATGCCCCTGAAGAATGGACATCAGACCTTATGCATGATATCCCCATTTCATCCACAGTTAATGCAGTCATATGAAAAACAGACCAATATAAACTTCATGATATCACCTATTTACTTTCATCTATGAGGTATAAATATTGTCCTACACACACGGTCTTGTTTGTAGCTTATCAGATAGAGCACAAGCACTACTTTACAACCATAAAGCACTGAGATGTTTTTAGAAGTTCCCTTTTGTGCTAACGCTCTGTTATTTTAATCTATTCATTGCCAATTGAAAACATTTGTAAAATGACACCCTCACCCCCACACTGCACCTTCACATGTCTGGCACACACAGTATTTTACTGACAAGGGAGACTTGAGAAATTCCTACTCAAGTACTACCAGCTTCTTCCCAGTCACAGCAGGGCAATGGCATTAAACATAAACCCATCTCATAAGCAGGTCTGGCTGGTCAAAGCCTGTTCTCTTTCAAGGAAAGCTTGGGTGCCACAGTTAGTCTCAAAAGATAGTTGATGTGTTAGACATCAGATCTGATGCAGAACTCACACAACTGTAGAAAATGGGTGGTCACACACTCCTCAAGCCATCCTTTCCCATGGCAGACATTAAGCAGGAATCATATTTTTATTACTGTTTATTTTTGGGGTCTTAGAGATTTCTATTGCTCTAAACTCATGTCTGTGCAGTAGGTGAAACACGCTCACCTTTCAGTTCCATTGGTTTGCGGTGCTGCAGAATGCCACAAAATTTACACTAAACCAGAATTTAACAGAGCTTTGATGGCTGATGATCAAAACTTTATGAGCTGGTAGATTAGATTCTTCCCATTGCAAACCTACATACAGTTTAAGGTGACAGGTTTGGTGAGTTTAAATTTATCAGTTCCTAAGAACATACATCTACATCAAAGGGGATAGAAGTTAAATACTCACCCTTTCAGCAGCACCTTTGTTCGGAAGCCAGCACACAGAGCAAAAGCCAACAATGCCTGGCTCACAGTCAACCCTCCAGCTGGGGAAAAAAAAAAAAAAGAAACAAAAAAATGAAGAGTAAAATGGGTCTGGATTAGAGGTACACAGGGAAGAAAGATCAAAGATTACTTTATGTGAGTATTAAGATCACCGTGTACGAGTTGAGAAAATAATCACTTTGTTCTAAACATGAACTATTCAACAAGACAGTGCACACACTATTGTGCCTCCTTAGGTCCCAGCGACTAGAAGACAGAATTTTGTAGACACTGAAATTAGATAAAATGAAAGTTTGATAAAATGAAAGGCAGGAAGGGAAAGAATATGGTAAGAACTTCCTGGCTTTCAAGAAGTGACAGCTCACTAGTGAGGGTTACAACTTCCATGACAGTGCCATCAAGTCGCTGAGTTCAGCTTTAAATTTCACACGAGGACCTTTCCTATAATGAAAGTGATAAAACAGCCTCAGATTAAGTTCTCTATATACTGGAATTCAGATAGCAGCTTAGACCCCTGTATAGATGCATGTAGAAATAATGTATAGAAATACAGTGTACATAAGTTTTGTCTTTTTGTCGTTTGAAAACTAAGGTTCCATTTCTACTCTTTATAAAGGAAACCCCAAAACTGGTACACTTCCCAAATTCTTTACATAATCTCCTCCAGTTAATTGCAGGGCTGCCTGCCAGCCAAACACAGCCACATAACTTCACGCACAAGCCAGCAACGTGGGCAGCTGCTCCACATGGTGACTCCTCAACATCTCCCTCTACCACACCAGAGCCTAGCAGGCACCTGACAGCCTATCCAGAAAAGAAGGAACCGGCACAGCAGAAGCTTTTTAGGTTCACTGACAGTTTGGCAAAAACCAAACAACCAAACAAGGGCCACCCTTCATTCTCTCAGATGCAGTCACACTGGCTTTCTGGCTGCAATTTAACATACAATTTCGTCCGCTATGGAAAAATTCTCTGCTACCATCCTCTACACTAAAGAGGCTTTGCTCCTGTTCTCACCTCCTGTCCCTTGCAGGCTGGCTGAACATAACACAAGGAGTAACTCAGTCTGGGAGCTGCCTCTCCATCATTTACCTCAATGCAAACAAAAACAGAACAGTGCAACCAGACCTGAGTATTAGTTTGCTCCCATTTATCTCCAACCACAGCTTTTAGGCAGTATGTAGCAACATAATGCTCTTGAAAATCACTCTCAAAGCTTATTCACCTTTCTCTACCCCCTATATTTTTACATCATTTGCTCTAATGCTCCTTTTTAAAGCATATTTTCTAACGAAAGGCAGGATCTAGGACTGGTATGCAATCACATAGATTGGAACTGGCAGGAAGCATTAGGGATTCAAAAATAAGAAGGTAAGAAAGGCTGCCAACTTTCCTTAATACCTCAAAAGCAAGCAGAAATTAAATGGGTGAAAGAGCCTTACTAAATTATCCAACCTATTTTCATCTGAACACGGACTCTTTGATGTTATTTTCCAGATCTTTCTACAGGTCTCTCTCTCTCTCTCGCTATACATATATGTATAGTTTGTTCTTCCACCCCTTGCTTTGGGGGTGCATTTCATAATCTCATCCCTTGTTTCCAGTTATGTCCCTTCTTACCTTATTATATTAATTAGATTTCATCTTTCAAGTATGCAACTCTCAAGTTTTCATTGACTGTTATCACTTCTCATAACAGCACTTCATTTATCACATTGCCAAGGAAAGTATATCTACCCATCCCCATCAATCCTTTGGTCTGTACTCTCATGCCATTTTTCCCTCAGCTCTGTTCAGTTGGTTTCTATCTGTCTAGAAACCAGATTTTTGCCCTGTGTGCTTGGCAAGTTAACTCTCACAGTTGTTCCAGAAGGAACTGTTCTTCAACTTGTATAACTCAAAATCATATTAATTTGTTGCTTGGTTTCACAACGCATCTGCAAACTGGTTTGTCTGCTGCACACTCACCCACCCCAAAGGCTTGGAGCAACACTCGTGCTTTTCCAGTTCCACTCTCCCTGGATGCACGCACACACACACACATTTCAGGTTACCTGTTTTTTGACTACATTCTTTCCAGCACCTTCACACAATGGGAAATACCTAATTTTGATAATCTCTTCCTATTTCTAATACCTCTAGTTCTTGCGTGTTAAGTGGCCTTTCTTCACCGACGTTTGATTTACCTCCAACATTTAGCCTCAGAAGTCTGGAAAAAAAGCAGCCTATCAGAAGATTCTCAGAGCCACGCATTTCCCAGTGAGACACAGTGAGAAAAGGTCTCCACGTGACCCCACACAATGTTCAGCACTGCTGTGAATGTGTTTATATTTCTGAGCTTTCATGCACAGAATTTCCTACTTTCAGCCTAAATCACCTAACGTAAAAGGACAGGGGCAGACCAAACAACCCAACATATCTTAAGCCACGTACGATACACAGTTAAGCCAACAGCAGTGACAAAACGAGGCATTTATCTTGCTCTGCTTTCCCACACATTAACCAGCCATACGCTGCTTTGGCCACCACGCTGCAGTGCCCATGGAACTTTCCATTTTTAGATTCAGTTTATTGTTCACCTGGGCACTTATAATGACATATGAGATTACAGAGCGACAGGAAAAAAGCTGGACTGAGTGTAAAGTTATGCCACTAAAAAATGTCCATTGTATACTGGCCTTGTATTTCCATTTGTAAGCAACACCTCAGTACAGGAAAATAAAGCTGAAAGACTGTAAACTGAGAAGGCTGCAAAAAAAATGAAGACTATTCAGGTAGAGAGGGAAGGAGAATTGCTTTCAGCATGTGAACATGGAAGATTTTCTCACGGCTGCAGGACAAGATGAACTGAAAACAAGGTAGATCTGTTAAGGAGCGGAATTCTCTCCAGGATTAAAAAAAACCCCATGGAGTAAAGGAATACAAGAACACATTGTTTATCGGAACATTCTCAAAAGATTCTGTGAAGTCCTCCACAGAGGGCTACTCAAGTCATTGCGCGGGCAAGAAGAACAAAGTACTGTCACAGGCAGGAAACTGACAAAAAGGATCAAAATGGGCATTGCTGATCAGTTTTAAGCGTGGAAGAAGGGTATATTTGGGCAGCTCTCAGAAATCAGTATTGATTTTCTTCTGGGTTGTTGTTCAATATCTGCAAGAGGAAGCAAAGGACGTTTCAGTTGAACACAATTTTCAGTAAGGCTGACTGCACGCACCAAAGGCTGTGTGCTGGGTTAGGAGATTCTAACACAGACAGAACCCTCAGACATTTGGCAGCTAGAGCAATGGAGTACCAGAAGGACATAAGAAACAAAAAGAGAGGTCTTTGCTCATGTGCTCTAAATTACCTGCAGTAACTCCAAGGGTTTATGATCTGGTTAGTACAGTTTAAAAATAAACAAGGCACTGAGGAAATTAATAATATTCACATTACATATAGTATCATTCTTTACTGTATACTTATTGACCATACTTTCACCTTTGGGTTTGTTTCAGTTCACTGCTCAAACTGTACTGAACAGAGATGAAAATCCTCACAAAAATGATCAGGACAAAGAATATGCTTAAAACTGAAGGGAAACCACCCTCCAGAATCAATTTCAGTGCCCCTAAAACCACAGAGAACAGGCGTGAAAGGAAGTTCTTTCTGGTAAGATCAGTGATATCTAAAGCACTCCTGACACATTTACCTTTTATCTGTTAACATTTTCCAGGGCAGAACTTCAGGAGATCCCTAAGCAATCCGCTCCATTTAACCACTTGTGCTGATGGAAACCTTTTCCTAAGGTTTACTCTAAATTCTGCAATGTAAGCCCTTATCTCATCCTATGTGAACATGGAGGAAAAAATATTCTTTTTCTCTTCACAGCACACTTTAAAGTTTTTAAATGAATTTATTTTTATAAAAAATACTTTAAAGTAAAAAAGTATTAAAAAAACTTTAAAGTTTTTAAATGAATTTATTTCTTCAGCCTGAACAATTCTGATTCTTTCTTTTCTTGTAGGTCTCATTTTCTTTGCTATTGCTTTCTCATGAGCTATTTCCAGTTGGTCCTCATCTTTCCTAAGTACGGTGTGCAAAAGCGGCTGCAGCGTTCCAGCTGACATCTTACCAGTTCATGCTAGAGAGAAAGATAAGTTGTCTCAGCCGCTAGGCTCCTTCATACGCATTATTTGCAGTGTTGACTCATGTGAGAGGTATGATGCTCTATGCCACCTGCTTCTTTTCCACAGGCCTACTACTTGGCCAGCCTTGCCAGTTCCACATTTGTGCAGCTGATACATTGTGCCTAAGCAAGTTGTTTACTTCAAGCAACAACAAAACACACTCTGCAATCAAAAGCCAAGTTATTTAAAATGGAAAGACAGAATCAGAAGAAAAGCAGCCACGCATACCTATTTTATTCATCAGTAGAGCATTAACTTCATAACAGCTAGTAGAACATACAAGAACAGAAACATCTTCAGTTTCCAGAAACACAATGGAGATGGGTATTTATGCAGTTCTGTTGGTTTGGGTTTTTTTAATCTCACTGCTGTCCAGCAAATATTTCTCAAGTGTTTCTGAAACTCACTCACAGCTGTCTGCTTCACAGATCTTAGCACATCCTCCAAAACAACTGATCATCAGGTATACATCTCTGCTCTAACCAGATGCAACATTCTCATCCTTTCGTCCAACTTCTCCTAAGTGTATTTTATGATGTAAGTAAGTCAGAAAAGAAACCGGGTTATATCGCAATAAGAATTATGATTTCAAAGAAATAAAGTTACTAAATGACAGTGTTGTATTAGGTGACAGCAGGGAATCAGGATGTGACCGGTCAGGTCCTCCCCTGCTCTGTGACTGATTTATGATGCGTGCTTAAGGGGCGTAAACAAAGCATGGCATGTATATAAGCAACCTACGCCACACATTAAACGCCATTTTGCTGCTCACCATATCGGTGTGTCTCGGCAATTCTTGGCCTTAGCCAGGTATTTGGCTAGGTAGGCTGGGGCTAATGCAGTGAGGTTAAAGTGAACGGGAACAGACAGATAGAAAATTTTCTTGCACGTTTGTGCACAGACCCATGAATCCTGAAAGCCATCGTACAGAGTGTATGTCAAGACCTAACACATCACCTACAGTTAAAGCAGGAAGCTGTATTTCATGACCAAATTGTTGAAAAGCATCATATTGTTTTTATTTCAACTAAGTTCTCGTTGCTGCTTACATTACAGCACGCACTGAGAAGCTTCAGCCAAGACAGGGATTGCTGTATGTTATGAAATCTAGCCAAACACAGGCACGCATCCCCGTCTGTGTACACAATCAAGATTCTGTATACTTAATAGAAGACCAGCCCAGTCCCATGTACTTCTCTAAAGAAATAGAGATAGCACACAGCAATCAGAACAGAAATCTTATCCTAATTTGACAAAACCAGAACCAAGGTACCAAGGAATTTAATTACCAAAGATCAGAAGAAGGGCAGAGCAAGGGACCTACGTCAAGTTTTCTAACCCCCGTTACAACATATTAACCACAAAACAATCCTTCTGCATTCCTTTCCCTAATCACCAAAGCACACAGATGAAAGATGTCTGCACTTAATGCTCACCCACAGGATCACCGGTGCTGAACAGCACACAGCCATTCTCCAAGAAGTATTCATGACTTCATTCTTTACCACCCTGAATTCAGGATGCCTGTATCGCTGCTTTCTTTCTACCTTCTCAGTCAGCTCATAGCAAAGGCCTACAAAACATGCTTTAAACAAACAATTTATTTCTCAATCGAAGCAAACCAAGAACTCAGTTACTTCGGTGCAACTGCTAGCAGTTAGGCCAGGAAAACTAAAAAGCTGTCTTAGATAATGCACCCTTAAAGCAGAAGTATCACAGAATGCTACTAGAACACTTGTGGGGAAAAATAAATTGCACCTGGAATAAAGTACAGCGCCTCTATATGTGAGCAAACAGAATCAACAGAAAAAACATCACCAAAACTGTCACATTTTCTTCTGTGTTTGAAAAAAGCATGGCAAAGAGGCAAGTAAGCATATATTTGCATGAAGAAAATCAGAAACACTGTAGGAAATAATGGAACAGAGAACAGCTGAACCAGAAAGTAGGTTAGAAAGAGACATCTCTCCAGAGCCCTAACAAATCCATTACAAGGCCCTGGGGAGATGTTAAAAAAACAAGGGACTTTTGTAGAGACATTTAACACTCCTTTACATGGCATGGCAGTTATGCATTTAGCAGGAAGAGTAATGCACCATGCTGAAATGAAATCCACTACTGCATATAGAAATAAAAAGACAAGACAGCTTTTGATCAAAGGCACCCACGAGGTAACATGTTTGGGATGGGTGCAAATGGTAGGAGAACAATGGGTTTATTTCAGAGAGCAGGGAAGAATCCACAGAGAAAGCTGGCAGAAGGTACCACCGGCACCGTGCCTGCAGCTTAGTGACAAAACCCAGTGCAGCATTACAGCAAAGCACAATGCAGCATGCAAACCAGTGAGCACTGTGCACGGTGGGCAAACAGGAAACATTTAACTGCGTTCTTGATGACCTATTTTGTTCCTTGTATATTAACAAAAGCTTTCTAATCACTTTATGTTAGTATCCAGGCAACAGCACCAGCCATGCATATAACAGATCAGGATGCTATTAATACATCTTTAAGCTGGGACAGATGACAAATTTTCACGGAGGCACTGCAGAGTGCCAGGCCTCCCCACCAACACGCCCCGTTACACCGCGTGCTGTAACAGAGCAAATAAGCTGCTGCATGTGTTGTCATGTGATAGAAATTCCACTCACACCATGTGAAACAGCTACTTCCAGTCACAGAGCAGAAAAGTACTACTGGATTTGGTGGGAAATGGGTTAGTGGAACATAACTCCACAACTTGCTTTCCACCGCATCTGCAAATGCTTGAGAAGAGGATGGACCACAGCCAATGAACGCTTCTGCTGCTGTGGATTCATTCTGCTGCCAAATCTTCTCACCTTTGAGTGACAGATTGCAGTCCTCACTTTCATCTCCTATTTCTCACACGCAGCATTCAATCTAGCAATCTAGACTTACAGTAGAAAACAGAAGAGGCATCCCACTAAAGATAAAGCAATGCGTGTGAACAGCGAAATGGCACTGGGATGTGCTGGCTTGTACCAGAGAGTAGTACACTGACCTCCGCTAATACAAAATCCATCCCATCTCTCTGAAAGCAATGCCTGTACTCTATTAATATCACAAGATGAACCTCAGCTGTATAAATAAAACCTCTCATTTCAGCTGAGTCCTCATCATCTCTCTGGCATCCGTCACCTTCTCCACAACACAGCTCTCAGGAGGGCCCTCTGTAGAGGTTTCCATACAAGCACACACTAGACAGGAATGCATGTCTTATAATCTCCTTTGGGTTAACACTGACACAAAATTAAGTGGAAATTAAGAAAAAGAGCAGTGAAGTTCTGAAGGAAATGCTCAGATCAGTAGGGTTTAAAATGAAAGTTCATTGTCTGGAAGTCAAAGGGATGCATGTTGTCTTTTGGACGCTCACTGACATGCTGGGTGACCTCAAGAACATCTCTTCAGCCTTCCTATGCTGAAAAAAAGTCCTCTTTATCCAACCTTCTTAGGTACCTCACTTTGAGAACTAAAAAATAAACACTGTAAATTCTCCTATTATTATTACTGCTGTTACTATGGGGGCCGAGACTGCCGTCAGCAAGCAGGGAGGACATAATTTAATTTTCTTCAAATATTTATTATGAGACAACACAACCATCTGTTTAACACTCACTATATTTAGTTTCTGTCTTAAAAAACACAGGGAAGGAAAATATCAGCTTCTGCCTCTCACTTCCACGTATCCTTTCCAGCCACACAGCACTCACCAATGCACAGCCAATATCCTTTCAGCTACAGCACGTGAGAAACTGCAGGAAAGCAGACAAAGTTTCACCTTGGATGAAAACAATTCCAACCTCAAATGTATTCTACAGTACCAGAAACAGAGTTTCCAGTTTCAGAAGTATTAAATAAATGTTATTTTCAGCTCTGAGGACAAAGAACAGGATATGAAGGGAAATGGAGGGATGAGAGCAGATAGATGGCAATAAAGTACACAACGACCATGTGCTAAAAGAGGGCAGATACAAGAATATTGTCTTTCCATAAAGAAATAGCAACTCTTTAATAAAATTAATTTATCTCCAGCATATTATAAAATAAACCATAATTCGTAAGTAACAACTGGTACATGAAGGTGCCTTTGGTTTCTTAATGAATTCTACTCAGATGCTTTTATGAAAGGGCTTCTCCCAGCTGCCTGCTGGCAAAAATGTAATGTCTCACACCACATCACTGGGACTCTGAGATAATACAAGCCAAGGAGGCAGCATAAATCTCATAATGAATTAATTAATTACTTAATTAATACACACAGAGTGAATCTGCTGCCGAGAAAAAAACAAAAAACAAAAGGCACCAGCTACAATGCGCCGATTCCATTTTATTCTTCCCCATCCCACCAGCAGCAAGCCAGGCGCACAGTGCTGACGGAGGACAACCGGTGCTCTCCTGGCGCTGACACGGCACCCAGCTGCACCCAGCTCCCCTCGCCAGGCCAGCCTCACAGCCCTGCCACCCTCCTGCGTGCACACTGGGAGGTGAGGTCCCCAGCCTCTCCTCTGCTTGGACAGACACAACTGCAGACAGACTTCACTACAGAATGAAACGGCACTGGTTTCTAAGTAGAACGAGATCTGAGAACAGGTCAGATACAGGCCACTGTCTGCCTGAACCACGTGCTGGTAACAGGATCTATTACTGTTACGGGTGTTTAGGATTGCTCCAAACAGTTCTCTACTGCTCCTCACCCCCACAAAAAGCCTGCTTTTAATTTATGTAGCCTGCCTGCACTACAGAAGGTTTCTATCTTACATTTTTAACCAGTGTAATAATTGGAATAAAACACCTTGCTTTCAGAAACTGTTTTTCAGCATCTGCAGTCTACTAGAGACACTCTGCCCTCGATGGCAGAACAGCTCTAACAGCTGTATGAATTAGCTCTTTTCTGGAGCACCACTCTTCTGAACCCGCCATCACATCCAATTCCTAACTGCAGGATGTGATGCTTGCAGAAGCTAAGACCTTTGTGATGCTGTTTTACAGAACAAAAACAAAGTAGCACAGATAAAAAACAGCCAAAAATATTTGAAAGGTGTTCCTTAATGAACTGACAGAAAGGAAGAAAACACATTGAAAACATACTTACAGATTCTAATATGCTAATTTTTCCTCTTCATCCACCCCGACTGTCAGTGTGGACTGAGTAGGGCGCTCACTTATGCCTGCATCATCACTCACAAAGCTGCATCTTTCGTCCTGGCCTGCTTTTGACCAGAACTGCTGACAAAGCCAACACCAAAACATTTGTCAGTGTGCCCCTCTGTCATCTGAAAACCTTGATATCAAGTGTGTGACCCTCCCCTCAATTAAGAAGCATTGCAGAGCCACTAATTCATCTCTTGCAATTTCAGGTGGCCCTGAAATAGATTAAACATCTTGCTATCCATCTTTAGAGATACTCTTGATTTTATTTTTTATTGTATTGACACCTAGAAAACACGGACAGAAATCTAAATAAGGAGAGCACATATTATTTCCCTGATGTCAGAAGGGCTTAACTTGCATTAATATAATCTCTCAATTTATTAGAATAACAATTCTGGATGACTCAACGTTGTTAAAGTGTTAAACTAAAGGCCGTCTCCTGGCAATGAGATTACACCACCATATCTGAAATGGAAGAAGCTCTTACAACAGTCTTGAGTCATTTGATGCTGGCAACAACCAAATATCAATGACATCATTTTGTCAGAACATATACACAAAAAAAAGCTTTTTGGCACTTTCCCTGGGGGCCGTGGCCAAAATCATTCAATCTGTATGAGGCCAGAGACATTCAACCTGGCCATACATCAAACTATCAGTGAAACACACAGCCTTTCTATTGAGTTTTACCATATATCTAATGCTAGGATGCTGAGGTCCCCCCTTGTCAGCAAGGCCATAACTAACACTGGTCCCACCTGCCAGACCCTTCCTTCCCTCTCAGAAGCTGCAGAGTTACAAACACTGCAGCCACCTCATCCACTGCTCACAAGTTCCCAGTCAATGTGGGACACAGTCCAGTGACACCCAGTTGGCAAACCACCATTTTATAAGTGCTGTGAAAAAGAAAAAAAAAAGGCAACACAATGATCTCCCCACGGGACAAAAACCTGCGCTGCACATACGGTACTGTTTTGCAGTTTCTCTCTTCTTATGGATGAGAATTCAGTTTAACTATCTCCAAAGAGTAATCTGTGCTCTGCCCAGCCCATATGATTTCACCTCTCTTTGAAACAGTACTGAAAAATAACTAAAAATAGTTACTTGCTAATTAAGGAGTCAAGGCGGGAAGCAGACACAGCAGGAACCTTTCACTGATGCACGTTATGCAGATGAGATAAAAGGCAGAACGTTTTGCAGAAAGGCCTCCAGCAAATGCCATTTTTGCATTTGATCCTGAAAAATAACTTCTGGCACAGACAAACTATCTAGAACTTAAAAACAGCTGAACTCAATGTTGGGTGCAAAATGAAAATGTCAATTGCAAATCAACACAGTCTTTTAAGTTTCTTTTTAAGACATTCAAAAAATACTTCTTCACATTGATTTTTCACTTCTGTCGAGATATCTCTTCCAACTCTCAACACCTTTTCCTACCTATTGTGTTTGTTATTTAATATGGAAAAGATGCATCCATCAGATTTTTCCTCTCAGGGCTGCTAACAGCGGCAGTGGAACATGACTCACTTCCGCTGGTTGTTGGGTTTTGTGTTGTTTTTGTTTTTTTTAAATCCACCAGCAAAATCTGTGCCTGCCTCCGATCCCAACTTCGTGCACCAAAAGCTCAAAAGCATCCCCACGTGGCCCACAGAGCTGAAAAGACACAGCAAGCCACAGGTCACCAAGCAGCAATGCCAACATTTGCCGTGTCCCACTTCTCGTTCAGTCAGTATGCTGCCTACTCCAAGCAGAAAGCTTCTGGATGGAATGACTGCCTCTTCCCTTCAGCAGTAGGGACTTCCTAGAGCTAAATAACCAAAAATGTAATTTCAATATCAATCACAGCTCTTAGCATGATGTACTAATGAATTTCTACAACACTGCAGAAAAAGCCCTGCTCTTAGAGACTTCCAAGGCAAGGCCAGTTCAGACCCTGGGCAACCGGATCAAGCTGTGCACATCCCGTTCACTGCAGGTCAGCTGGACTTCATGACCTTTAAAGTCCCTAATGAATCTATAATTCTAAGAAAAGCATACATCCTAAGGCAGGTTGTCAGTAGTGGTCTTCAAGCAAGGGGTCTTCGTAACAGAGACCCAGCATTTGGTTGTTTTAATAGAAAGTAAGCAATGGACTGCTTGTTAACCTCTTTGGTCTTTCCAGTGTGAAGGTCTGGATTTGAACTTGGTAGTATGGAAAAACTGGTCTACTTCAATTACAGTGCCTAACAAAGATTTTTGTTCAGGACCAATTAAGAAGAAACACCAGATCACAGGATTGCTGAGCTACATCAGCTAGCTAGTCATCAGGACTAACATCTATGGAAAAGTCCACCGAGAGCCCCCGAATTTAAAACCTTACAAATAGAAATTACACGAAGATCTGTTCTACTGGAAAAAATAGCATGAAAGCTTGTTGTAGAAAACAATTTAAACATTTTATTATAAAAAGGGAGAAAAGTAGTTACACTTCAACAAGTCTAACTACTGAAAAGGTTCTGTGGTAACACGCCACTGAGATGACAAGGGAGTCAGTTCTCTCTGAGCTGCTGCTACAGCCTTCAACCTGAAAGGATTTCCTTACAGTCACTCACAGGAACATGCCTGAAAGCTTCTCATGCTGGCTACTGCAGCGGGGTATGTTGTACAGAAACAGGCTTCTTCACAGCCTAGACAAGCTCAAGGAGACCAGCCTTGTGGGCTGTCTAGATGAGCAGTAGATGGGTTAGGAGAGGGGATCTGATCTGCGTTTATCCCATGAGCTGCAGGAATCCAGTAGTGGATTCTTGTTTCCTTGCTCTTCCTATCAGTTTTATGGAATGAAAAACACCTGCACCAACACATGTAATTTTTGCAGCTTCCCCACCTCCCAAAAAACAGGGCAAAGAATCTGGCTTGAGAAGGGAAAATAAAATACCCCATGTGGACAAGAAAACTGCAGAAGGAAAGAGGAAATTACTGACTCACAAATCATATATTAAGTTGTTTCATATGACCTCCTACACCCTCAACCCTTCCACTTCCTTTTTCCTTAAAAGCACTCAGATTTATAGGTTTTTCTCTCCATATGCCACCAAAGCTTTGCTGTCATTTAGGCTGAAACACTAATGCTTTTATCACAGAAGAGAGGACCAAAGGACAAAATACAGGAAGCAATTCAAGGTATGACTTCTTTGCAATTCATTTCCCAAAGACAGGAAAAAACCCTGGCAAACACAGCAAGCTGAGATCTTATTTCCACTGTTTCAAGGCTGCAAACAGCATACATCACTCTCTAGCACCAGTAAGAAGAATTAATACATAAAAAAATGCTTATTTGGCATTCATTGTTGGGTTCCATAAGTTCAACTAATACCAGTAGGCACTAAGAAGCTCAGACCTGTAGCATGCTTCCTTCCTTAGAGAAAACCCATTCATTTCCCAGAATCACACTTTTTTTCCCCAACAGCCATAGCATCAAGTTGCCACACCTTACAGCTTCAGCATCCATCTGCTCTAAAGATGTACACAGGTCAGTGTGCACATGGCATGCTCTCGCTCACAACCCTGGGGTGCCCCACAACAGGAGCTCCCTCCTATCCCCTACATAAAGAAGATGCAAAGCTCAGACGCGAGCACAGGCTCTTGGAACTGGCACTGACTGCAGTGCTGACCATACCCAGCAGGCAAGGACCTGCAGCGCATAGGAGAAATGGGATCAGCCCCAGGCTCAGCCCTGCCCACTGGGGTGAGTTCTTCAGAGCTTCTAAGCAGCTTTATGAAGTATTAAGAATTGCAAAAGCTACATTTCTTCTCTGGACACTGCATCTCTGAACTAACTTTCATAAGAATGGAAAAGAGCATTTAATATCAATACTCAATATCAATAACTACAAATATATATATATAAAATCACAGTAAAAATACAGTAAGATTTATTTTCATGATAGTTCATGTACATTTCACCATCCTCTCTCTCCACACAAATGAAAAAACGCACCAGCCCTGACATAAAGGCCCTCTACAGTGCAGACATAAAACTTGCCATGTTGTACAGAGAACTTACAAACTCCTGTAATATTTACCCAATTAATAATAATAATAATAAAGCAGCAAGACTGCTTTTCCCTTGAAAGCAGAACTGAAATATTAAAGAGTAAAACTACAGCAGAAAATGCTGCTATGATTTTAAGAACTTGTCCCAGAAAAGACTCAATGCTTCCCACACATTCTGATGAAAAATAAAGTGGCAAGCTGCTGAAGTTGATTCAACTGTATTTACAAATACTTACAATGTTTGTATCTCTGGCTCAAAGGAAAACCAATAGTTTCCCAAGACAAAGGTAATGTGTATTACGTACTTTGCAAATAGAGCGTATTTTGGGAAATGCTTATTATTACGTACCCACTGGCAAGAAGAAAAAAACAAAGCAAAGTACAAAAGCCTTCCAAAGATAATGGAATTATCTCCTCTTCCAATTTGCATACGTGCACTGGGAGGGCCTTTTGATGAAGCCGGTGGCCAACCAGCACAAATGATTTGACTGTGATGAGCAGCGTGATGCAGAGTGATAAGAAGGTTGAGAAGCAGCGTTTGCTGAAAAATCAATAGAATCTGTTGGGGTGGAAATCTTCACAGCACCTCAGATGTATGGACATCACAGACTTCTGTGTGCAATGAATTTTCCTGAGATAAAGCCAGTCTTTAGAACACAAGTCCCATAGTGCAAAGCACAGCCCATGCAAAGTCGCACGATGAACAGCTAGTTCTTCTAACCAGAAATAAACCACTTCAGAAAATGTATCTTTTCATTAGGACTGACTCCTGGGTCTCCTGACAGCTGACATCTTTCTCCAAAGCACCACAGCAGAACATCTGATATCTGTAAACTACTTTAGATCTCATAGTAACAGAAGAAAAACATTACATTCGCTGCTTAAACAAAGCAATCAGGAAATGCTCTTGCAGAAGCTGCCACGTCAGATATCACAACTGGGAGGCAACTGGTTTGTAATTCCTGCTGTGGGGCCGTACAGCCCCTGCTCCTCTTTCAGAACAACAGCAGCTGACGCACGCAGGTCAGAAGAGTCAATATTGACTGAAGTCATTTCAATTTGAAAATCTGGAATCAAATTTTCATATCACCAGGCACTGGAGCAAGAAAGCAAAGCTGGCTTTCAAAGCAGCTGCCCGATCTCCTGGAAAGACCAAACTGGTAACACAGTAAAAACCAGCATCCCAGCAAGAGTGAGGGTCCCTTATGCCGAACGAGGGTGTGCCCAGCCTCACCACACACATCCCCCTTTTCTCACAGCCCACCAGAGTGCAAACGGGTCAGAAGGAACTGAGCTTATCTCAAATTGCCCAGAGGCCGACACACTTCACTGGAGTTAGAAGTAGAAAAATATGGTAGAGGCAATCCTATGCCTGCTTGGCTCCTGGAAGTGCTGGGAGGCTCTGGTGAACGTATTTATTGCTGTAATCTTGAGCCAAATGCCTAAGGGTAACTGCTATTTCAAATACTCTAAAGCCTGTGAAAACAGATAATCCATTGTTTAAAGATTTTAACTAAAAAAGACCAAGGTTGCAGAGCCTCGGGCAGAATGAACAATGAAACACCAGACAGGAGAGTACTTTGCATTAGTTTGCTGCCTGCGTATTGCTATGCCCTGCACACCACAGAAGAAATAGCAGGAATTGCATCTCTGTGGAGAAAGAGCTTTTACTGAAGAAGAAAGAGAAGGGGGATTCCTCTGCCCGCTCTCATCCATGCTCCCAGATGCACTAAAGGTTTTAAGCCTCAGCAGTGATTAACTATGCCCAATATGAGCTACATTAAATAGGCACAGAATTTTTAAAGCGCTTGGCACTTGCTCTGGTAATGAGGCTCCTTTAATAAAACGCTTCAAGCTGAATAGTTAAATATTGCAGCATTCAGAAATCAGTAGTCATTTATAACCTCCGCAGTTCGTACATTTAAAGCATGATGATGCTGTGCTACCAGTGTAATGGGAATGTTGACCTTGTGCAGGAAGCTTGCCAAGCCAAAAAAATGCACTGCATGGCTTGGTCCCCTGGAGAGAGAGAGCATCCTCGGGCAACCGCAGCAGGGGAGGGATTACCTCACGTGCTGCTCTCATGTACTGGTTCCCAGAACTTGCCACTTCCAAAAATAACAACAATTAGCATACGTTTCTAAGAGTTTTTGATGTGACATTTTCTCATTGTTTAAGATGGTGTTGGGTGACAGTGACAGAACAAGGAGTCCTTTGCTTTGGCAAACTCACAGCTAGATTCAGATCAGGACCAGAAGTCACTTCCATTTTTTTCTCCCATTCCCCCCCACTGATCTCTATTTCTGCGGTTCCAGTGTGTCCAGCTTCACAGGGAGCAGAAAGAGAAGCTTTTTTCCGCTCACAGAATGGATTTCCCTGCAGCATCCAGTTTGTTCCCACCGCATCACACGAAACATGGCACTTCTTGCTGCTTCTCCTTTCTCCTCCTTCCTATCAGGTGAAATAACGTCAGATGGGGAGATGTTACTAAAAATTCTCACCTCTGGATAATTAATTGTAGGATACCTACAGGAAAGATGTAGGTGTTAGGTCATACCCTCATGTCTGTGCAGACATGGTCACTCCCATTTCACTCGGCTGTGAGTTCCTTTACCTAATTCTGGCCATCACAGGAGCCCCAGGAGCTGCGCTCACACACCCCACAGCCACTTCCCCAGCTCTGTCAGTAGCTCCATAGCTAAACTGGAAGACAGCTATCATAAAAGGTCATGGCTAAAAAGGAAGATGAAACTTCACACAAGCCCAGGAAAAGCCTCTGACACCCCAAGAGAAGCACAGTAACAGTGGAACTCTCAGTGTTTGTCTTCGAGCTTGGCACCATCAGTCCTACCCTGACAGAGGAAGTGTGGGATTCCTACATAAGCAGCCACAAAGGCCAAATATGCTCTGCATGCCTACAATGTGCTTTTTTTTCAGGTCAAGACAAAGTCTGAAGACAGGAAAAAAGGCTATTTAATTTGTGGCTTACACCCTACACCTGTATGAAGAGGTGTTTGTCTTAATCGTCTTTAAAGTTCGTTCATTTGTAAGACTACTGAACGGAGCCTATAAGATGAAAAGACATACAGATGCACCCTTCAAGAAAAGCCTTGATTTAAGCACAGATACTGTATCAACTGCCACTGCTTTGCCTGGCAGCACTGCCTCTGGCTGATCCTCACCCTTGCACAGGATACACTTCACGAAGACATAATTGCAGGAAGGGGCCTGAGCACTCACTTCAGTCCCCAAAGATCTGTCCAGAACTGTATCACAGGTGGCAGGGTGCTAGAAAAGACACAGGAAAACATGGGAACTTCTTTTTTAAGAAGGTATGAAACCTAACTGGTTTTCTGACATGAGCTGTCTGGTAAATTGCACAGACATGTAAAGATAGTGCAGCATTCCTCGTCAGAGAAGCTGAAAGGCCCTGCAGAACAACTCAAGAGCCACAGCGCAGAACCTGCAACCTCACTCTGCTCTGCCCCATGTTCCGAGTGGCTGTTTTTCTCTTCTCCCAGATGCAATTCCTTTAGAAATGGCTACTGCTATCCCTTCCTCAACCTTTCTCCTCATAGAAAACCACTCATGAAACAAACCCACCATCCAATTAAAATGTGGAAAAGAATAGGAAGCAACAAAGCTGCAGTTACTGGCTCCCAGTCTGCTGGACACGCAGCCCATCTGCTGTGCTTCCTGCTTCTCTTATCCCTCTGGAGGTTACGACCACTGTTAGCAACATCTCACCTTAGGAAATGTGACGTTTAAAAGCGTTGCTGGGCTGATGCAAGGAGAAGTAGCGTGAGGCTCCTCTTCAGATTGCACCACGTGACTGTACACTCTACAGGGGATAACTTGGTGTGTATTTATTTAGGTGGCTGCACCTTTCCACCTAAAAGAACAGTCCTGGCACCTCCCAAACCCATCCCATCCCCAGGGCACTCTGCGGTGTGCCATCACAACATTTCAGCCTGACTGGGTTTCCAACTGATAAAGTAAAAAAATAACTTACTTTTTCCCTACCTGAAGAACAAAAAGGGAGGCTTGTTTTGTTTTGTTTATCTTAATTTCCACATCAGCTTCCTGATCCAGCTTGCTGAGTTCTTGTGCCAGTGCTGAGAGGAGTCAGTATCGGACAGGACTGCTCTTTTCTGCTGTAGCATCAGCTTTAGTGCAAACAAAGGGGAGGATGTTCTAAGGCCATCTTCACCCTATTTGCATCTAGCAACGGGAAGAAGCTAGAAGGGACACACAGCTGGGGTAATCATACAACAGCTCCACAACACGCAGAGAAATTAACTGTCTCAGCCTCACAGAAACACTACACTGAGCACAAGTTGCAATTAGGACAATATTTGAGCACTAGCTGGTCCTTAACTTGCCCACAAACACAATACATTACCACGAGGGACCTCCTGGCTCTGCCCACTGCCACCAGCACAGCGCCATCATGTGCGGTCAGCAAGGAATTTGTGTTTAGAAGCAATGCTGGGAAAGGCAAATACCAATATTTCACTGAAGCAAAGCAAGCTTCTCTGCAGAAAGCTCTGTGTTTATGTGCTTTTATGGACTTGGGCCAAAGAAACTCACCCTGCTCCTGCACTGTGACACGACACCAACCTACAAGTGCTAGCACACAGCAGCAGCCTTGACTTATTCACATCAGGCTTTGATACAAATGGCCAGATCTGAATCAGGAACAGAGAAGGAGGATACAGATGAAAAGTCTGCGGACAAAACTAAATCAGGAGACAGTGATGGAGCTCTGCTTACGACGAAGATGATTATGACTCAGCCAAAAGGAAAGCACATTCAGACTGAGCTGCAGTATCACTGACTGACTCCAGAACATTTAAAGCAGACAAACCAAGGAAATTAGAAGTAACAAATTAAAATATGCTAACTATAACTGAAATGGGGAAGGAAAGGCTTGATACTTTAGAGGTGTTCTGGACAATAATACAGACACAGAGACTAGCAATTTATCCAGGCTTCAGTGCTGAAATGAATTTGCCTCTGGACCAGCCTAAGACCCCATTTTATCCCACTAAAAAGACAGATTAAATGCTGTGATAGCTCGTATCACTCTCTTTAAAGCGGATTCAAACAGCTGATGAAACTGAGCTCCAGCAGTCCTCACACGAGACCACTCATTGCTGGTACCTTCAGCAGTCTCTGCCTACTTTGTTATTACCTTTACAGCCTCTGTTAACTCAAGGACATGGGGTTCACCAACAGCGAGGTGCTGAGGAACTGAGCTCCTCTGCTGACACAATGACACCACGTCAGAGATGTCCCTGCGTGCAGAGCAGACGGCAGGCAGATGATCCCCAGAAGAGAAACAAACAGGGTATGGGCCAGGAGAGATGCAAGAGGACATTTTAAGGAGTCAGCCAGCACATCAGCTCCTCATTCATCTCAGACCATCTAATGTTAAGAGTTATTCAATTTCTGTGAAATTATTTTATGCCCTTCAAGAACTGTTATGGACATAACGCATCGCTATACCGGTCCATTTCAAGTCTGAACTTGTCATTCACTTGTAGACAAGGCTTCCAGCAGTGCAATTCCCAGCCTGAGCAAGACAGAAGCCTGCCTCTTCGCTGGACAAAAAATCACATACGACATGAGAGGTCATTCTGTCATTCAGCCTGTTCCCAGAGCCAAGCAGAATCTCAGCTGTTAAGATCCTGTACCAAACCAAGACTGACTCAGGGCCAGGTCTGGTTGCTCTGTAACAGACTGGGATGCAGCGAGGTCCTGGGACCAGCCAGTGGGGGACCTTCCCTGTGAGCGACTGCACTGAGGAGGTGACACCAAAGAGATGTCAATACTGCAAATTAAAAAAAAAAAAAAAAACAAAAAAAAAAAGGAAGAAGAAATAAAGAAGAAAACTAGAGGAAAAAGCACTGTAAAGAAGATGGGAAAAGAGAGTTGAGTTCAGAAGAGTTCTATTTACATAGATCAATTATCAGTGAAGATATTAAAGTGCTGCACTGGAAGGAGTCCAGGATTAGAAGCACGTTAGTGTCACTCTGGAGGTGCTCAACCCATCTCCTGTCAGGAGATTCTGCTGACATTTTCTCCATCTGCACTGAGTATCTGATGAAGCATCGTCAGTTTCAATTACATTCAGTGGAAAGACAAGAAAAAGAACTTCAGGAATGCGATTGGTCTGGCCAGACGTGGCCTCCTGCTTTAGGATAAGCAGAGCTGCACCCCAATAGGAAGGGAAGGCAGTGGCCAGTTTAGGTTCTCCCTACCCTTTGAGAAGGAAGCCCGCACTTTTCCAAGCTGATCTCTGTTACCTGGGTTAGTGTGAGCCTCTCACACCACTGCTTCCTTGAAGAACTCACAGCAAAGTGACTGAAAATTTAAGAATGTGTTCACTGAAGAGCTCAAAAATTCACACATAAACTTTGATTACAACAGAAGTACTGCCAAGCAAATTGGCATTAATTAGAGACACGCTGAAAAACTAATAAATATTGGGCTAAGGGAATCATATGGAATTATCTGACTGAAAGTGATTACAGGAAAAGAAGCTGCTCTGCACATAACACAGCGGTGCTGACACAGAACCCTCCCAACAGGACCTGCTTGGAGGAACACCATATTGCTGGGAAGTTTCTGGTGCAGAAATGGAGAACGTGTGAGACCAGAGAAACAGAGGCGGAAGACCAGATGGCAGACCAGAACTGCAGGGATGAGGGAAGGAGGGATAAAACAGTCATCTCCCTGTTCCTCTTTCTTCCTTCCTTCTTGTACGAGCAATGCCAGCCCAGTTCCCCTGGGACTCTCTAGCTGTGGCAGACAACCGCAGGTCAATAAATGACAGCAGTGGATCCAGGCCCGGGGGCTGTGACCCCTGCCACGCCATTTATCACGCTCATGGCACGTTCAGCTCTCTCCCCTCTGGTGCAGAACCTCTCTCTCCAAGGAGCCCACGTCTTGTCACAGGAAGAGAACAGCCCCTGCTGCCTTAACAGCGACACCCAGACCTGTCGTTTCCATAAATGCAGAACAGCCTCGTGGCACACAGCTACGTGCACACAGGTGTTTCTGAGCCTCACCGTGGGGGTGGGAGCACACAGGCAGGTGGTGCATGGTGCTGTTCCTATTCATTCTGCACCATTCACTTCACTTGGCAAATCCAAAAGCAGGCTTAGACGGGCTGTGGCCACCCTCTCCTAGTTTGGGGTGTTTGACAGCTTTAAAACACAAGGAAACAGGAGTTCGGCTTCTGTGAAATCAGACCTTGTGACATTACTAAGTCACAAGCACTCGGAGAAGGACTGCATCTCACAGCCCTATGGCTGATCGCCTTCGCTGGGAGACTGCTTAGAGCCGGCCAAAGGCATCAGAGCAGCCCATGTCAGAGGGAATCTTCCTGGTGCAGAAGGTTAATTTGTTGTTCAGCTCTAAAGGAATCTACTGTATTTTTAACAGGGCTCAAATGGATGGAACCTAGTGATCTGTATCACT
The DNA here is from genome assembly GCA_035772895.1 of Perdix hodgsoniae. NCBI lineage: Eukaryota > Metazoa > Chordata > Aves > Galliformes > Phasianidae > Perdix > Perdix hodgsoniae. Next base: position 3,757,268 of record JAPSGF010000058.1, on the reverse strand, counting down.
TTCTGGATATTGATCTATACAGAAGAAGTGTTCTGGTTTTCCTGAGCCCTCTGCAGAGCCGGCACAGCCCCACACCCAGCCCTCAGAGGTGCAGGGCCAAGGTGGGAGCGCCGGGAGCAGGCGCTGACTGCACAGCATGCAGCCACAGGCCAGGGAGAAGCACCTCAGCCCGGGCACAAGGAAACAGCCCCAGGAGCTCTCTGTGCTACGTTCAGTTAACCAGTGCAGCTGTACTTGGGGAAATCACAGCACGCTTTACAGCCAAATGGTGCTCTGGGCCTATCTAAAAATAAGCTTCCAGCACTTGGCCAGCCTGAGCTGCTCCAGGCCTGGCCCTGCAGGCAGCGGTAGCAACCCCACAGCACTCATGTCACTGAGACCGGAATGGCAGCGAGACAGGGAAACCTGAACTCATGAGACCCCCACACAAGCAGCGCTGGGTAAGCAGAGCACAGTCAGTGCATGGGAGCACTCATGCCATAACTCGGGTGTCAGGGACAGACCTGACCATACACGAGCTGCAGCCCTGCCCCCTGCTGAGCTGGGAACAGGGCACACTGCGAGGGCTGCGGGGCTGCTCCCTGCAATCGACTGGTACAGAGCAGGAGAAGGGATCCTATATGAGGGAGAATTAAAACAGTCTTATGAAAGGCAAATGAGACCAATTAAAAGAGATTTGCTGCAAGTGCTGAGGGATTTTGACCTGAGCCGTAATCAGGGACAGAGACACATTCCTCTAAAAGAGAGAAACCAGAGAGAGATCATGTGTAAACAACTCTGCCAATTAAAACAGAGCAGATTATCTTACCCACGCCGCTCAGCTCACAGAACCACTGTGTGTGCCAGGCACACTACTGAGATCCCAGACAGGCGTCAGACCTCACAAACAGGCACGACGGCAGGACACGAAAGGCTGCGGGCCTCACTGGGACCACCTGCAACCAGATACCTCCCTGCACCGAATATACAGAAACCACAAAACGCCGACAGGAAAGCGGGACATCGCTGTGAGCTGGGATGCAGAGCAGGGGCAGGCAGCTGACACGCCTCACACAGCACCGTGCAGCAGGCACAGGCCCCACAGCCACAGCCGAGGTGGAAGGGTTCAGACACACCACAGCCTGCACTCTGCCTCCAGGCTCTGCAGCTTCTCTTTGTGATTTTCAAATTTTCCATTAGTTCATCATTCAAAACCACATGTATACACAGAAAAACAGCTTTACAAACACTGGAAACATCCAAACAGAGGAAGGAAAGACACGTTAAGAACGTTTAGGGAATGGGCAGCAAGGGAGATAACACCGCGCGCTTCGGGAAAGAGCAAAAGCAAAGAGAAATGAGAACAAGAGAATTTGGGATGAAAAAGGATGCTTTAAAAAGCAAGCAGGGGGCACACCGAACAATAACCCTGAGGTACATCCATGCTCACAGTTGCCGACAGTAGAAAAGTTTCAGAGCACTTCACCCCACGGCCAGGCTCATGTCGGGACCTTTTCCCCTGGCTCAGACCAGCACAGTTCGGTGGCTCCGGACCCAGCCCAGCCCGTCCTTCTGTGCAGCACACGGCGCGTGCCGAAGCCCTTCTGGGTCCGACCCGCTGGGAGCCAGACCAACGGCTGCAGGGCGCGGTGCAGAGCCATCGCAGCCGACAGCGGGTCGGGAACTGTGGCAGCACCCGTCCCACCCACAGCCCTGCCCCATGCGTGGGACAGCAGCCTGGCGCTGCGCCCGCGCTTCCCTCCGTGCGTCCCACCGCCCGGAGCCTCTGCAGCCCCGCGCCTCCCAGCCCGGTTACGGCTGGTACCGGAGGTGCCCGCACGTAACCTGGGTCCGTCACGCCCCAGCTCGCCCCTGTGCCACACAGGGAAGGCCACGCTTCCTAACGAGCAGCGCGCCTCAATTAACAACCCGGGATGTTTCTCTGGCGCCATTTGTCACAAAGAATCCCAGTGTGCGGCCGTGCAGCCCACGGTTAAATTCGGATACGCAACGATTTACCCACTTCTAATTCGGGCGACACGGCGTCGATTCACTCAGCAGCGGCGAGCAGGGGCGCCTCGTGCTTCATTCGTCGCCGCGCGCACGCAACAGGACCGAGGCGAAGAGGCTCCAGCGCTGCACTCCGCGCACCGCGACAACTCCTCCCGCAGCCCCGGCAGAGCGCACGGAGCGGAGCACGGCGGGCACACCGGCACCCGCTGCGCGCCGCCGGGCCGGCAGCGTCCGAGGAGCTCCGGGCGGGTGCGAGACGCGGCTGCCGCAGCGCCGGCCACGCGGGAGCCGGGCCGCCCCCGGCCCGCACAGGTGGCCGCGGCGGCGCCGTCCGGCACGAACAGGGGAACGCCGGCCCCCCTCCCTCCCCCCACCCCTTCGAGGTGGCCCTCTCGCCTCCCCCCGGCGGCGCCCGGCCGGGACGCGACTTCCCCGCCCGGGGGCGGCAGCGCCGCCGCTCCCCGGGCCCCCGCGACCGCGCTGCCGCCCTCCCCTTCCTCACCTGCCGCGGAGAGGCCGCGCCGGGCGGGCCGGCGGG